>JAUESE010000098.1:9231349-9247002 GCA_032274725.1 Malacoctenus triangulatus
GTACAGATTCGATTAAAAAAATGATTTGCAGATGAACACACACACACACACACACACACACACACACACACACACACACACACACACACACACACACACACACGGATGGCCTGGAAGCGGCGTGGAACACGTGAAACCTGAGAGCACTGACCACTGCTGTGTCACCGCTTTCCTGCAGGAAAGAACAGAAAACAGTAAGAGGAAAAGGAGAGAAGAAGGAAGTCTTTGCCAAGCAGCACATCCACGAGGCCCCGAAAATGCTTGGTGCCTAATTTGACCCCGTTTATGGTCACCAAACAATGTTCCAGTGTTAAAGGTCAGTATATTCCTGCTCAGTCCTTAACACCGTCACTCTATACGACCAAAACCTTCAGCTACTTTCTTTATTCTCCCGAATGAAAATCAAAAGCCCCAGACATTTCCAATTAGAATCAATAAAACAGGCAAAGAGGAGGGCAGGAGCAGAAGGCAGGGCAAGCTGGAGATGAAAAGCCACAGCCGAGGAAAAGAATGCTCGGTTGGTGGCTCGGTCAGCATTAAAAATAGCTGCCAGCAAAGCAGCCAGGCTGGAAGAGGCTGCCGAGTGGAGAGTGTCGGCCGGAGCAGGAGGAAGGAGGAGGAGAGGGAACATGAGGTAGAAGACACAACAGTAAACCTGAATACGAACTGCTCCCAGGTAGCCAGCAGATCCATCCAGCCACATGTGACCATTTGTACGACCCAGTCTGCCGATAGTGACTTTACTTAGAATTCAGTAAGCTCCTGTGGGAAACGTAAAGCTCTTTGGGCTGATGACCGAGGTGTTAAACAATTGTGTTGTGTGTGCTTGGTTCAATCATGTGATTTTACCCGGATCGGTTTTCACTCTGAAATACTTTGGACGCTCCAACTGATCCATACTCAGCAAATGCTTGAGTTTGCACTTTTCAAAGCCATATGCTTAAAGAATAAAAACACGGTGACTTTGTATATAGCACGACTGACAGCTAGCAGCAGGCTAGAATTAGGCTGGCCTGTAATTAGAATCAGCCATTTGGAACCCTCTGCACCAGTGACTCATACATTCTGTCTAAACACTGCTGCCCCGCCGCCACCAGTGATATTTCACTCAGGCCAGCTCCCACCCAACGTGGTCGTTTCAAGACAGACACGAAACCAGCAACTCGTCTGGTTTGCTCACATCACGCGCCGCTGTCACCCTGACACCTCTCAGATCAGGCCGGCTGAAGCCTCCCTGCTGCGTGCGCTTTTATTGCCGGATGAGTTCACTGTACCGCCCAGTTTGACGCTCGCGTTTTACGTCTCAATCGAGCAGCTGCAGCCGTGAAGCACAATGATTTATTGAGGAGTCCCGCCACTGTCTCAGCTGAAGTCGAACACTATTATACATCATACGTGTTCCCAATCCGACCACATTACACACATGCTCTGACCAGATTCTGGCATCAACATCTTTCTTCATGATGCATGACCAAACTAAAATCATTTAAAAGCATTTTTGTCTCAATTTGTACACACAAGTGGTCGAATTCACGACATCACACTCACCGTCCACGGCTTGTCTCAGCACCTGAAGTTTCCTCTGCCTCTCCTTGATCCTGTCATAGGCACCAGGGAGCCCAGGGCCCACAGACTGTGCAGAGTGATGATGAGGCTTTCGACTCTTCAGCTCGTCAAACTCAAGGTAGTGAGAAGCCCTCTCCCTGGACGCCCGGAAGGGAGATTTACGTCGGCCGATGGAGTGGGTACTCAAAGCGCTGCTCCCCCTGCGAGCGTCCTCCAAAGCACCGAAACGGAGAGCCTCCGGGTCCATGTACGCCAAATCCACAGAGGACGCCCAGTTCTTCCTGGCCTGGCTTGTCCCAAGCTCTCCACTGTAGAAAGCTAACGAGCGGCGGTCCAGTTCCACGGGCCGGCCTTTTTGCTGAGGGTGGAAGGGGTGCAGGTGGGGGTAGGAGCGCTGCTGCATTAAAGGGGGTTTGGTGTATAGATCTATCGGGTTGTCAGTGTTGGGTAGAGAATACTGTAGGGCCGCCCCATCGTCGCCCTTCAACAGGTCCTGGAACGGCAGTGAGCCCATGGATCGACTGAGGCCCCGGTTCAGAGCCGTTTGCTCCTGAGTTCTGGCTCTGTAGCGCTCCAGCACCCGGGGGGCGGCGCTCCTCCCTGAAGGACGGGATGAGAAGAAGCAGAATGTAAGAAGATGCACAGGTGTCAGCTCGAAATGGTAAAACAAGGTAAGAAAAGGAAAAGCGCTTTCATAATCATCTTTTTTTTTCCCAAATAGGAAATCTTTGTTGGAACACCACTGCATGCAAATGCAGAAGCCATTAGTGGCAAATGAAACCTTATTTGTAAAGTAAACTACCTGCGGCATCAGGACAATAAAGTGCAAACCCACAAGTCTGCTCAGCAGCTGCTTTACCATCATTCAAAAAGGGAATAACAGCACAGATGAAGCCACAATAAATAACTTTACTCATCCATGTACAACCAGCCAACCGGTTGTCATGCCTGACTGCAGAAATACAGCATTGGCTGCCTTTTCTGGACATGTTAAAGCAAGAGCCATCACAGAGCATAGCTCATGTTTAAGAACAGATAAACCTAAAGCCAGAGCGATCGCTAAAAAAGAAGAGGAAGAACTGCAGGACAGAGCGCGTGGAGACATTAAGTTCTGTGAAAACGCTGGATGTGTTTGTGGTTTGATCTAGAAAGCATATGCTCGGGAAGCACATGAAAGACAGTCAGACTGTCTTCCAGGAACTGGGAAAACCAGAACTGGACTGAGTGAACACAAGAAGAAGAAAGAAAAAAAAAAGAAGTGGTACGTTTTTTCTTTTTTTCCCCCAAGGAGGACGTTTGTTTTTTTTTTCTCTAGTCATCCATCAGCTATACGAGGGGCCTATCGAGCTCGATGCCGCGTGAGAGGTGGTATTCTCCCTGGAGCCTGGGCTCATCAATCACAGGTCGATTATGGGTGTTTTTCTAAGAAGGCCATTCTTAGCAAATGCGTTTGAGATAATACGACAAAAAAAAGTCGTACGGTTTCAAGTCTGAGAAAAATATGATGTGCATTATCCAACACAACAAAAAAAAATATCACATCCGAGTGGCCCCGACCAGCAATTACAACTTCGGGTGTCTGGGCGACAGAGGGAAGAAAGCTGCTCCTGGAGAAGAAAGGACTCTTTGCATGTACTTTCCCTAAGGCTGGCTGCTGCTCAGCCAAGGAAACAAAGCACTGATACAAACAGCAGACCAGCAGCTTCACTGGTGACTCCGAAATATGCATCTGTAATCAATGCCATGCCGTTCTTACATAATCGGGACAACGGCCATGTTTCTGCGCTCTGCTCTGCTCTCCTCTCCTCTCCGATGGCCTGGAAAAATGCCGGAGTTCGCTCAGAAACCACTGGGAAGATTTGGTCATATTTTCCTGAATTAAATCCGATTCGGGGTTGTAATGTGCTGCTTTCGTTTCTTTCCCGCAAACACAGAAAAGTGAGGATGTAAGTGAGGAATAGCCTGACAACCAAGGAAGACGTTCTCTCCTTACTGCAGCTGCATAAACATGAAGTTAAACTTCTAAGGTCGAGAACAACGCACACTTTCAGGCCTTCGCAGAACGGGTCTGAAATTGAAGCGAACGGAAGGAACAGGTGGCACATCCAGACGGCTTGTTTTCCCGATTGCATAACGAACAGCAAACATAGCGTTTGCAATGATTCAATGACAGCTAATTATTTGGAATTGAGGTCGGAAAAAGAAAACTGAAAAACACTCCTGCTTGTCAGTTTAGCTCATCTTACCTGAAGGCAAGCCTTTGCCCCGGAGCCTCTCCCGGATCTCTTTGCTCCGCTCTGGAAGAGACTCTCTATCAGTCAGCAGACCATCCAACTGAAAACAAATACCCCAAGAGAGGAAATGAGACAACTCGAATGATAAAATAAGTCGAAATATTAGGGGGGAAAAACAAAAAGGCCGAAAAAAGTCATCAGTTATCTTGAAATGATGCTGTGTATGTTTGATTTGGTCAGACAGAATCACGGCGTACCTGGGAAAGGCTGCCCAGCACCAACCGGACCAGTTTCCTGATGTAAGAAAAGGGAGGGTCCCCGGTGGAGTTTCTGATGTGCTTGCTGCAGATGTCCAGCACCGTGCGCAGCGACATTCGACTCAGCGTGACGTCGTCACACATGTTGAGGAGGAAGCTGTTCAGATGCTCCCCCAGCTTCATTGGCTGGAAATGAAACAGCGCGAGGACAAGTGAACACAGAAACCATGACAACAGCGACTTCTATGATGGGGTCACAAGCTTTACGGGCATCTTTGACTCTGCTATGTTGATTTACACCGAGTCCACGTGCACAATAATTAATTCACAGATAAAGGAGTCTCACTTCTGATGACAATGGAAGGAGCCTGAACTCTTCAGTGAGGTAAGGTTGATGGCAGAGTGAGGGATGAGTCATGATGCGTCTCACCTGTGGGCGGTACTTTCTCACACACTAAGCTCAGGGTGTTTTGCACCCGATCGACTAAAGCCGAGATATCAGATTAACTTTTCTCATGTTTGCTATCACGAAGGACACGCACTTTAGATTATCAGCAATACAAAATACGACCAACATATTGTCATACAATACCCTGCATTCTGCTGCAGCTCACACCTTGACAGGGCACGTTCAAGTTACCTTGAATTTTCTGCCCTTGCCAAATCATCAAAACAATGTGGATGCATGGCGAGTCTAAACTCTGAGTGTGGCTGCTCCACTGAAAACAACTTTTTCTCAACATTTTGCTGAGCAAGCAACACACCCAATATCCTATCTTCAGTCAAATCACTTAATCCACAAGAGGAAACGACTCGACGTTTTCTTGGTGCTGGCATTTTATCACAGTCTGCTCAAACCAGTCTGAGATGGTGAAAAGAAAAAAGTAACTTTCAGTCTTCAGTTTGAGGAAAATACTATAAACACAAGGAGTCATCAATGCAAAGAAATTTATGACCCACTTCGACCAGCATCTGTTTGGAAGAAAGTACGGCTTCTCCTTCTTTACCTGGCTTTGGGGAATCTCGTAGTCTGCTCCCCAGAATAAGGTCATTCCCAGAGAGTACATGTGCATCTGTGAAGAGGAACATATGTCAGGCGACAGACGCGGCATTGTGCTTCAAATTTCGTTGAGTAAGGGTAGAGCACCTTACACGGTGACAGGGAAGGGAAACGTAAAAGGTTTTGGCTTCATTCAGGAGAACCAGACAGTGAACCCAGAAAGTACTTAGTCTGCGTTATGGGGGACAAAAAAACAGGAGACGTACTAAAGCCTGAACAACTGCTGGAGAGTAAGAAATGTTCGTTTCATTTCTTTTCCCTGCAAAGGAAAAAAGACAGGGGGCTTTAAGCTTAAATCCAAAAACTGTTTTTTTTTTTTTCCATTTTCCTCTTCTTATTACGCTCCGCTCTTTGCTTGCAATTGAAATCGCTTCCCCCTGAATGTTGGGCTTGGGAGAGGAAAGAATAATTCAGGGATTGCCAAAGAATGCAACATTGCCTTCAAGGTCTTTCAGGAAGAGATTTCCAAGTACAGATTTAAAGACACACTAACACTCGCAGAAAATGTGGAAACTCAAGAAGGCTCCTATTAACTGCGACAATACAGCCCCCCCATATGTCGAGAGAGGAGAGGGAAAATCGTGGCGCTTGCAGCTGACGTATGTTTACCCACCGTCTGATAATGAAGGAAACAGATTATATTTTTTCGGCACTGAAATAGCTCAGCTTGGGAGGCAGGCCCGGGGCTGGAAAACTGACTCAGCACAAAACTGTGTTGAGGTCTGTGGGGCCGTGCCAGAGACGGGAATCCAGTCATGCAAGCTTTGAGCTCCTCTACCGAAGGGGGCCGAGTCGAAAAACGGAGGGAGGGAGGGAGGGAGGGGGGGAGGGGAGGGGGGGCGTGGTGACTCTGCGCACTTTGGGAGATGTACTATAGTGCTGCTCGTGGCTGCAGCTCATGCAGGCCACAAGTATACAATTGTGGTGAGCTATTTTTACACAGACATGAACTCATACGTTTCTTTTTTTCACTGTGTCCTATCAGCCTTCACAATAAAAGCCAACTTGGCTCGGGAGGAGAAGAGGAATTAAAGACGAAAAAAAAGGAAAACAAATATTTGAATTGAATTAACCCCTTCAGACTCTATCGCTGTTCAGTTTTTGTTTATTCACAGTTTTGCATGTAATTTTCCTTTTCCCGGACATCGACAAAAAGACCATCCGAAACAGAAAGGGTTATCATACATTCGAGTGTCGTGTTTATCTGTGTATACAGTGACGTTGTGTCAAAGCACAATGTATTTTGATAGTTCATACCTTCTCTATGTCAGAGACAGTGGGCAAGGAGGCCCCCTCCAGAACCTCTGGGGCTGTGAAGGCTTTTAAATCCTGCTGGGTGACGTACTCATCTGTGAATGAGATGCCCCCAGACGGCATGAGCAGGAGGGACCAGGGGGAGATAATGAAGCCCATGGCTGAAGGATCTGGAAAAAGAAACAGATTTGAGCGTTAAAGATAAAAACAGAAATGATGACGGAAAAACCGAAAATGCTTGGGTACATTTTTAGACCGATACACATAAAAACTCAGCATTTAGGCCAATTCTCAGCACTAAAAACTGCCTGAGCATGAGCAGCCCCAACGCAGGAGAACATATGCAGCCACAGTGGATGTTTCTCGCTTAAGCTTTTGGCTTATATGGAAATTCAAGATGATTGAAGTAAACAAAAACACATGTTGCTTTCTTAGCCTGCGAGAAAATAACTGTTGAGGCATGGAAGCAGAAAGGAACGGCTACACAGCGTAATTCCCTTTTCCTACGAAGCCGCAGCCGCTGCGATGGTTGGAGAAGGACTTAAAAATATACAAAGGAATGTTTGAGCAGCGCTGCAAAATTCTTTTCTTCGACCGATACCTAACGCTGAGAAAAAGCACTGGGACGAGGAGGAGAGGAACTCCATTCGAGGCACCAAATAAAAAAAAAAAAAGAAAAAGAAAAAAAAAGAAGAAGCTGGAATTCACTAAGTAAATATGAGGTTTCCTGTTTAAAAACCCATGTGACCATTTGGAGATCTTACTTTAAAGTCGACTGGGTTATTAGATGTTACCCAGACAAAAGCTTTGCAGTGGATAAGCAGAGCTGAGCAGAAGTGCATGACTCAGCCTGAACTCTAATCATTCTTTGATGGACGGACAGCGAATAAATCAACAGTTTTTTTTTTTTCATGGACTGCACATATAAGCAGAAACCGTACCGGAGGGAAATCAACTGTTCAGACTAAACCAAAAAACGTGACTTGAGCGTGCAGTACTTAATTCGCTACTGACTACAAACAGTCCTACTGTAAGTTCTTTATCCAGCTACAATATAATCTGTTGGGTTTAAAAACTGCTTATTGTAAACTACGATACTGAGGAGTTGGAAGGTACAAACAAACCAGGCTTATATGGAAGATGTCAGCCTCTAGATAACAGGAGATAATGTTGCAGAGTTGCTGCAGAATCAGGTCAGCTGAAACCAGCATGTGGTGACAAGAAAGTTGCACGTTTGGTTTTGTAAAGGTTCCTCCTTAATGTTCATAAGTAGTGATGGAAGTGAGGTTGGATAACTATAAAGCATATCAACAAAAACAGTCAGTGGTTCAAATTTGCCTTCCATTTGCATGTTATTTATAGCAGAGGAAAAAGGGGGGGTGAGATGACATCACCAAAAGTCAGCCAGTCAAACCTCAAACGATGGAAAACAACATGGAAGAAGAATGAAAATATGTTCTTACTTAATTTATCAAGCTGTTTTGTGTTGATGAGGACAAATTATTCGACTGTTTGGAGAATTGTTGGCAATGAGTGAGGGTCCGGCCCAATGAGAGTGCGTTTACAAAATGCGCAAGCACATCAGAGAGCCGCGCGCGGGGAACGATGGAGAAACTCGGCACAGTAATAAATGTAAACAAGGAGAAAACAAGCTGACAACAAACAACAATATGTGCAGGAGAGGAGCCATGAAACAAGGGACCTCCTGATAAATCAGGATCCTGTGCACATCACTTAATCATACAAATCATGGCTGTGTAAACACAGTGACCACTACTGTTTACACACGAGAAAAAAAAACTGTGCTGGATACAATGTGAGTGGATTCACTGTGTCTGCCACCTCAACACTCCCCTTCAGTCATCATAACACCTCACAAACTGACAAATTTTGACATTGAAAGGTCACATTTAATCATCTATCCTCGTGGCACAGACACAACACGACATAGCTCAGTGACGCTATAATAGCTGGGTTCAACATCTGCTGTCCAAATTTTAGCTTCGCTCAGCAGTCTATAACTGAACATAAGAGAAGCTGCAAATTAACCCGTAAAAGCTGCACAACTGCACGCTGGAAAAGGAGAAAAGAAGGACGTGTTAAAAAAAAGACACAAACACAGCAGCACAAAGCCAGACAAGGACCAAGAACAAACAAAAAACATCAGAGGTATCCATCCTTGAATGGAACAGTTTAAGAATTCTACCTATGTGACCCAAATCTTTTGAGTACAAGAGCATTTGTGCACATTCCTGCGCCCATAAATCTGACCTCAGTATGAAAGAATTGGAAACAGGCCACGCTGATAAGAGAGAGAGAGAGACTCCTGCAGCATGCCAGGGGAAAAAAAATCACAACCGGTCAGCAGAACCAGAAGTCAAGCTGCTTTCCACTGAGACGCATGTGGCCGGATCTCCGTCAGAGCTTCGTGGAAATTCACACGGCCCAAAACGTCAACAGTTTTGGATGACACAACCGTGGCCAGATGTAATCAGGTGCCCCCGGAGTTTCAAGACAAGACACCGCCCAGACTTTTTAGCTACATGCAGAGCACTGACTCATATCCTGCCTGGCATCGGGAAAACCAAAAAACTTTGAGTGAATTTAAATCACTTGCTTCATATTTGTCAGATTTAAATGGCAGTGATACACTAAACAGCGATGCAACACACAATCCTACTGATCATAACAACAAGTGTTTTAACAGGTATTTAAATTTTGATCATACCTGATTCATACTTACGTTTCTACAGTGTTGCAACTATCAATGATGACAACAGATATCAGTCATCAATACACAAATGTGACACTGGCAGTTCACACGATCGTCACAGTATGTATTTCTTTATTGGGAATGCAACGTGTACCTTTGTGGAAGAGCTCCTGGAGGCTCTCTGCACTCTGGCTGAGCACCGCCCAGACCTCCTCCTCCTGGAGCGGGCCTCCCCGGACCTCCAAGGCTTCTGCCAGAGAAACGAGCATCTTCCCTGAACGCGTGGAGAAAAAAAAAATACAGCCGTGAGACACAAAGAAGAGATTCTGAAACATAAAACAGAGATTGAGGAACATGTTTCCCTCCCATGATACAAGAGCACAAGATGAAATCAGTGTGAGAAGCCAGACCAATCTTTTACATTTCATTTTCTGTGTGAAAGTACTGTGCTACGAGCATACTGAACATTTAGTTTAAGGTCTAACACATGAAAATAAACAGATTACTTAGATTTAGATGAGACTCACAATGACAACAAGAAGTTCAGCCCAGTTCAAAATCAACCCTCCACTCATCCTGGATGGCCCCAACAGTCATTATTACAATACCAGGAAACTAACACTTAAGACACTGATGCTTCTAATTCTGAGAAGTGCTGATTAACGTTTTGTTGTCTTTCTGGCCTTAGGGCACCCCGCCCCCCCTCTCCATCCCCCCCTACTTTTTCTTAATACTGCTGTTTTATCACAAGCTGCAGCTGAGAAAGTAGCACAACCACATGATTCAGGCATGCACAACGCAGACACACACACCCTGCTTTAGTTGCAATTACGTTAAACAGAGTAGCAGTTTATCAGCCGGGGCCCTTAAAACATCAGAGAGGGAAGCCAGCCGCTCTCAGCTTAAGGGGACACTAATCTAAAGAGGCAAAATCCGAGTTTGCCGTGTGATCCAAAAGCTGCTTCCTGTTGCGGACTTGCACACAACTCTCTCCTGATTACGTTTCAAAAAAGCTACAAACTGGGCCAACTCCCCCCCCCCCCCAAAAAAAAAAACAAAAAAAAAAAACAGTGGTGAAACAATAAAGTGAAATCACAATGAAAGAATATCTAAGTAATATTAAAAAAACAAGCAAGCAAGCAAACAAACAACCAGCTAACGAGCCTTGAACATTTATTTTATGCACACACACTGAAAACACCATAATAACTGAAGTTCTGAGTTCTCGTGCATGACCCAAATGAACTGACTACCTTTAATAATTTGACTGTGAATTACATTCAATTTACATCAAAGGAAAGAGAAATCTTCCGACTCTATTTGCCTGCGTCTACTCTTTTACGGAAATACAATCTTCAAACTGAATGAGTTCAAATGCAATCCGTGCCATCGATGGGCTGAGGGGGAGCGAGGGAGGAACTTCACACATGGAAAACCTCCCAATCAACAAACTTTATTTACAAAGAGACAACACCGATACAAGCGAAACACGACGTTCCAGTTTCCTGCTACGGTACAACAGAAGTATATACGACACTTCGTGTTCGGCAGGCTGATTTCGCTATTGAGCAGGTGGGAGGGTGAAAAAAAAAAAAGCCATTTAATCCCAGTAGAAAGAAACCACATTTCTGTGCTTCGCAGCTGTAAGGAAACAAGCACCGGGATAAATATGCAAATATTTGGTGCAATGCAAAAGACAGACAGGGCACTGTGTCTGAGAAGGTACAGAAGTCTGATGTGGTCGCCGGGCTAATATTTGTTATTTGAGAGGGAAGCTAATCTGCTGTGCCACCCCACAGGAGATAAGACCACTCTAATCAGAGCAACTGCAGCTAAAAATAGCAGGTTGTAAATGGTTTGGAACAACAACAAAAAAAAACCCATCAGATTTCTGTTGATTTTCACCAAACCAGCTGTGTTTATATGCTTTATAATAAAGATTTACTACTCCAGGTGCTCCTTGTCAAGACTTTTAGAGGGGAGGTGTCCACCTTAACTCCCCTCTCTTCACTTTTCCTGACTGGTGGAGAATTTGAGAGAGCTGCAACTCAAAAAATGTTCTGTTCGGGTCTGTCGAAAAACATTAAGGGACTTCTGAAACATTTGCAGGAAAGCGGGTGATCGACTCTGTTCGATCTCCTTGAAAAACAAGAGAGCGGTCAGCCACTATTCAGGAAGATAAATTTATCATCCCAGAACCATAAATGTCGCCTCCAAATGTTGTGCCAATCCGTTGGACAGTTGTAAAGACGTTTAACTGGACGCGTGTGAAACCTGACCGGCATGCGGTTCCACCTATAAAAACTTACAGCAATCCATCCAATTGATGGGGCCGTATTTCAGCCCAAAATCAAAGTGCTAGATAAGCCTGTCATTCACTGGCAATACGCTACAAAAGCAAACTACGTTTAACAAACTGAATTTGTTGATATTGCTTTTTTTTTCTTCAAAGGTTTCTGGTGTGAATTGGGTCAATCGCCTCGTTAGCCTTTTGTTTAATTGCTTAAAGAAATCTATGAAAGAATGCGTTCCCTATGAATTTGAGTGTGGAGAGAAGAGTTAATGAGTAAGCACGTCAGGCCGCGATATTTATGCAGGAATGCAGGTTAACCACACTGGTCAATGGGAAGCGTGAAGTTTATGGCAAAGTGGGATACTACCCATCTTGCTCATTACCCCATGAGAACTGGCCAGGCGGGTGCTGTGAAGACTGATTGTTTTGCAGCCCTTGTTATTTCAACAGAGACCTACAGTGGAATGTTTTTATCCACACTGAGGCTGCTGCGCAGGCCAGCTCCTCTCTCATTGGACCGCGGTCCCGTTCATTATTGAGGGCGCTTAGGAGGCAGCGGCCCAAAACAGCGAGAGGAGACAGCCTTCGCCACTCCAGCGCCTCATTCTCTTCTGATTTTTTTTTTTTTTTTCAAAACAGTGCTTGCTTGTTCCCAGATATTCCCATGTATTCCCCTCGCTGTTGCTCGAGAGAGAGAGGAGAAAAAAAAAAGAAGCTAAACAAGGATTAGTCCGCTGCTGTTGCCCCAGTGTTTGAAAGTCTTGGACACAGTCACAAGGATTTTAAAGAAAATAATCCTGGAAACGTGATAGCGCTCTTCACCCAGCACTTAGGTGAAGCTTTTTTCCTTTTCCTCCCACCTTCCTGTCTGTGACACAGCTACAGCCCATGAAATGGATTTGAAAACAACGCCCCCAGCCACCCACCCCCCCCAAAAAAAACTGTACTTCATCCTCACAACACGGACAGTTTTAAATAATTTCATTTTCCGCTCTCTTTTGTGTAAAGCTCGCCTTTCTGCGTTTGCCAAGAGCAAACTTTTATCTCTCGAAAACAAGCGTCGCTGCACTCCCGACTCAGTCGGTCATAAAAACGCCAGATTCCGCTTCCATTTCCAAAAAGCGCAACTCATAATAAGATATGAGCAGGAATTTGTTCATATCCTCCAAACATCAGAAGTGTGGTCTCAGCTGGCAAACACATTTGGAGCAGGAGCCGGAGAGTTGGGGGTACTCTGCGCCAACATTGAGGTGAAAATCTTCCTGAAGTTTTTTTCCTGCCAGGAAAATTCGACAACAAACTCTGAGTGAACCTCGATTCCCAGAACCGCTCTGTATTATGGAGCCTGCGAGCAGGCCATTCAAATCTCAAACACCCTGAGGTGTGTTTTTGGATCTCAAGGCCTTGGTCGAGATATCTGTTGGGCCAACACGCTCCATCAAGTGAGTGAATGATGTTTTTAAATCACATGGAGCGATCGAAAACCGCATCACACGCTACTGAAATGATAAACTGCAAACCTTAAAATTCTGTTCTTAAAAAAATCAGATGTGTTTATTTGGGACCAGTCCCTGACTTGCTTGTCTGCTCAGGATGTTCTGAGGTCGGACACTGGTGTGTCTGACTAACCAGTAAGCTGCAAAACAACGTCGCTGCCTCAGTTTATTTAGATTCGTCTGACTAACAGAGCCACTTGAGATGTTTGTGTTCTGTTTTGGTGAGATCAGTTGAGGACTGGACCTTTCAGACCAACCAGTGGGCCATTTGAGATGTTTGTGTTTTGTTTTTTCGGCAGAGCCGAGGTCAGGAGCAGCGAGGGGGGGGGCGAGCCATGACTATTTGGTTGATTATCAGCCCAGCTCTGGACCAACAGCCCTCACTTCTCATTTTGGTCTCGACCTCATCCGCTCAGTTTCTGTTAATCACAGGGTTGCTATGAGTACCGTGACATGCAGAGCGCAGTTTTTGCAAAAACCTCACTCCAGCCTCCCCCTCCTCTTCCCAACACACAAACCCAACCCACAGACTATTTTCTCTCCCCCCAGTGATGATGCTCACACCAACTCTCCTCCAGTCACTTCTGACTGCAATCAGTGCAGTCACACTGCCTCACCACCTTCTCCCTTCTGTCCACATCCTGACCTTTGACTTTGAGGTAACTTCACCACTTTTTCTATGGAAATGAAGGGGGATGGGGACCGAAGCTGCCTTCTCAACAACCCAATAAAGCCTTCACCCTGCGGTGGCACATCACACACTAAAAAGTGAATAAAGACAAAATATAGAATAGCTTGAAGACTTGTTCAAACGCTTACATACAGCCAGAGCATGTGGCTACACTTGAAACTACATATATTTCACTCGATATGCTATTTTTTTCCACCTTATTCCTGAAACAGCTACAAGTGCTAAACTAAAGATGCCCAGAACTCTTTGATTGTATCGTTAAAGCACATAAGATTAGGAGATGTTATAAACAAAAAATGTCACTACCATTATGCAATTACTCAACAGCCATGTCATCCTTTCAGAATTGGATAAAACGAACCTCGGAGTTTGAGCTAAGCTAAAGTTAGCCACGACACGATCAAGTTGTATGGCAACACGTAGTAAGTTGTGCAGACACTCACCAGGCGGAGAGGAGCTACAGAGCGGCCAGAAAGAGGGATCTTCGCGGTCCAACGAGGCTAGGAGTGCGCACACAAACGGCAGCAGACGCCATCCCCTCCACAAAGCAACATCTTGGATAGTAGTTGACTACACGGCGAAGCGGGCAGGCAACAGGTCTACCTCTCCATACCGCACTCGCAATATTAAAAATCCCCCCGCCGTGTAGGAGAAGCTGTCCGTCCGACGCGCCGCAGTTTAAAAGAGAGGAATAAGTTTTCTTTACTCGGGAATTTTTTCTTCAGAAGTCGCGTTTCATGGCCACAGAGCAGTTGGGACCTCTCCTCCGGCGAAGCCAAGTTACCATTTACTGCGGAGGAGCGGAATAACCCCTCCCTACGCCAAGCTAGCGTGGGTTGACTGGGAGTAACCAGACACCTCACGATGGCCGTCCATTGGCTCGCTGCGAGGGGACTGTCATTTAGCGTTCCTATGGTAACGCACACAACTGGGAGTAAAATGTACAGTGCGCCTGCATCCTGTCGGCACACTCCGGTCTCCCGCACGCTCACCTTTGAGCTTTCCTGTCTTCAGTTTGTCTTTAATAACAAACGAGGCGCTGTCGCTCAGTCTACGATGTAGCTTTCTGAAATAGGTCCAATTGAATTTTATTTTATTTTAAAATGGTCCATCATAAACATGGGCCCTAACACAAACAAAGTTCCTTCTCTCCTCAAGAAAAAGAAATCTCATTATCACAAGATGTGATGTAGGCCTCCTTTGAGGTAATGCATGCACATCATACAAACTAAATTCAAGACAAATCAGAGCATATATGCAACGTGTGGGCATCTCTCGAACCTAAAAACAGGTTAGTTGGTACATGTCACTCTGAATTACATCACAAAATTATACAATGGACTGTTGTTGATACTGACTTCATCAAAAGAGCTCGTTTTTTTCAGACTGAATAATAAGAACCGAACAACCGATGCTTAGATACTTCCCGCCGTGTCAAATTGAGTCAATTGAGTGGTCAGGAAGCAATCGACTGCTGAGTACTTCCTTCCTTCCTTCCTCTGGCGCACTTCAAAAGCTGCCTGTTTAGGTGCTTTTGTGCGCCATCGAGTGGCTGATACCCGTGCTTACATGCTATCCAAGTTGAACGAGCCGCAGAGGTCTGTTTAGGATAATTATTTTAAATATTAGATTTACTGCAAATTGTCTCAAAGTATATATCACTGTCTTTACTTAGCCCTAGATAAAAAAAAAATATAATGTGTCCTCATATGAGTTTGACTCCATAGTTTGTCTTTGGAGTTTTGATTCTGACAATCCAGGTGAGTGACGCTTGTGTCGTTTCATGTGGACAAAAAGTCCATTTTTTATTTGCCCCTTATTCAGTTTGCACGAAGTTGCTTTCGGTAAACAGATTGAGAGGGCAAATGTGAAGTGTGGGCCGGTTGCTGCAGGTTAGTGACCAATGACACCGGGCTCCATATTCTCACTGAGCCTCGTGATCGCAGCGGCGGGACGGCACAGGACGGGATCGGAGGGATGCTCATGCACGCCCCTCCCATCCGCGGCCCCAGCCTCCCTGTGGGGGGGGGGGGGGGGGGGGGGGGGGGGGGGGGGGGGGGGGGGGGGGGGGGGGGGGGGGGGGGGGGGG
>JAUESE010000098.1:9249015-9264498 GCA_032274725.1 Malacoctenus triangulatus
CGCAGCGGCGGGACGGCACAGGACGGGATCGGAGGGCTGCTCATGCACGCCCCGCCCATCCGCGGACACAGCCTCCATGTGATCCCCCCCCCCCCCCCTCCTCCTCCTCCTCCTCTTTTCTCCGCCTCGCTCTCTCTCTCTCTCTCTCCGCTCGGGCTTTGACGTCAGACGTGCTCCTGTTGGGTTGCTATGGCAACATATTTCCCTGTACCCCCTTCCTCTTCCCTCCCTCTCTGCTCCGGTAGGTCCACAATGGTACAGCCAGCATCTTGCAGCACAATGGTTGCAAGGTGGTGAGCTGGGGGAGAGTGATTCAGCATCAGCGATCCTCGGTTCCGTCCACCTCTGCTTTCTCCTTTTTTTCCGTTCCTCATCGCCGTCCTTATTGGGATTTTTTTTTTAATTTTATTTTTTACTTGAGCTTTTTCTCTTCTCCGTCATCCTCGCTTCACGTCTGAGCCTTCAGCGATGGTCTCCGCAATGTTTCCCGTCGGGATGTTTTGAAAAGGACTGGCACCGGACTGGGATCGTCATCAGCTGGCACGGAATGGTAAGGCCGGGGGTGGGTGGCGGCGGCGGCGGTGGTGGTGGGGGGGCGGCTCGCTGTTTGGTGTGGATGAGATGCCCGGACCTCAGCTGGCTGGAGGGTGGAGTGATGCATATCGATCGGAAGGGAAGGTTAATGAAGTCCACTGGTGATGCCTCGGCGCGGAAGAGAGGCGAGCGCGATCAAAAACAACCCCGAAACCCGCGAGCCGGGAAGGCGCACCGTCGCCGGTGTTGTTTTTACACGGAACCGTGCGGGCTTGCATTATGGCGTTAGTCCTGACCTGACAAAATGTTGTCCATCTCCACGCATCCTTACATCCTGCATGGGATTAACCATTTAGTTTGCTTATCAGTGCACAGCCGAGAATAACACCATTTAAAGTCATACGATCCACACTTTTTTATGACTGCTATCTATGATTCACACTTAATATTTTAAATCGTTTATTCATGTTATTTTCATCTAGAACCACTTGATCCTGGTGGTCTGTGGGAGAGAAAGAAAAAAAATCCCACTCTTGTCTACTGTGTGGCACGTTATGCATATTTGATTGGGAGTGCAGGAGTGGTGCAAATGGATGATGGATGACTGATGCTCTTCAAAACACAAGCCTCACACAGGGCAACATACTGTAGGCCCTACATGCAGGCTTTTGTCCCTCCTCCTCCCCCTCAGAAGTCAGCTGCGCACCTTGTGCATTATGCAGACCATCAGTACTTCAACGGGGATGTGGGACCGTCCTCACATCCCTCATATGTGCCCCCTGAAACAAAACAGCTGCAAACAAAACAGAATGAATTGAACGTCACGTAAGGAAAGGGTATTTGTCTGGGAAAAAAAGAGAGGTGGTTTCGATGCTTCGTCTGCAGATGGCTGCGGTGGATCTTTGGCGAAACTTGAGGTGATTTCTGGAGCCTGTGTCATTAAAACTCACCAGAACTTGACAGAGTCATAATGCAGAGGCACTGGATGTTTATCACCGACATGCTGTGGTTGAGATAGATTTACAGAGGAGGGTGATTCTGAAAATTAGCACTCTTATGCAACTGTGTGCATATTTGACAATATAGCTTTAAGAGGCATATTATATTAAATGCACAGGGTACTGTCGGGGTATACAGATGTGTAAGGGGTGCGTTCAACAGAGCTGTCTGATCTATTTCGCAATCTTTATATGCTTTAAACTGAGATGTGTCCTGACATTGTGCAGGCCAACGGTCGCCGGCTAATTGCAGGTGTTCTGCTGCGTTGTGGAGTCATTGAACAGTTAAAGGGTGTCACAACAAACTCCCCCATGTTGAAGACAGTAAAGAGGAAGGGTTGTTTTTTTTTGCGTTGTGACCTTGGGTGCTGAATTATTCAGGATCAGGCTTCCATGCCTGTGAAAGTGCTGCAGGGAGCCGGCTCAACAATTAAACAAAGCTTTTATGGGTGTTTTCTGCAGTGCACGGAGGGACTGACAAGTCGCATTCATTAGATAGATAGGTCTCTCATCCTTTATTTAGTATTTTTCTCATTATGACAAATCAAGGTTTTTTTTATGTGTGCATGTTTAGATAATTGCCATGGATACTTGAGGCATCTCCAGCATTGCAAAAACACTGCTTCATGTGAGATAGATGATACTGCAGGTCTACACTAACTGATAATGAATCACATTGATTTTTGGGGAGGTAGCTTGTTCACCCAATGGACAGTCATCAATAGGAATAACCAGCAGCAGCCCAATGCTGTGTTGCACTCCAACACTTGCGTTTTTTTTATTTTTTTATTCTGTTTTGTTGTGCAGAGTTTATATCATCACTACACTAATCCTTGTGTTATGTAATATTATAAGGCAATGTATTAAGATGAGATAATGGTGGGATTGCTGGCGTGATTAATCAGCAAAGTAAGGAGTGGTCGTCTGGTGATTATTTGTGGGGTCATGTGTCAGAGAGTAACACGAAAGGCCTGTCCCAGTTCTGAACCACCCGAGATGACTTTAGATATGTATATTTTCTTTTATTTTAAAGTCTGGATTAGAAACGTGCAATTCAGAATGTTTAGTTTCAAACTCGTAGCAAAAGCTACATCAGTTTTGCACGAGAAGCAATGAAATTCCAATTTTGTCTCACCTCCCGTTGTGCAACAAATGCTGAGAAAATTAGAAAAGAAAATTAGAAGAATGGTGCAAATTCTGGTATGACTAAAACAATGTGAATAAAAACAAGTACATAAATGAACAACTTTGAAAGAGAGAAATGCAGCAAAACAATGTTAATAAATTGAGCAAGTCTGTGATGAGCGGTAGGAAAATAAAGAGCTGAAGAAAAAAGGGGAACATATTCTTTAATATCATCATCAGTCTTTGGAGGTCATTGCTGTCATGGTTGTCTTCACTGCACTGAAAGTCAAAGTCAGTATTAGATGGGCCCAGATTACTGAGACATGCAAAGATCATTTGTCATCATCCAACGACGGGATGAGTTTAGCCTCTCTCTGCACATCACGTCGTCTCGATAATTCACCCCCCCCCCCCCAGAGAATGTGAACTTGAACTTTAGATTAATTGAAACTGAGAGTTGTCATGTGACACATAATTAAAGGAGGATCATGAAAGACGACAAGAAAGGCTAAACAGTCTGGTTTAGAATTGTTGCATAAGAGACTTCAAATCAACTGGAAATCGTGGGTTTACTGTCAGAGACTGGAGTCAATGATGCTTGTTAACTGCACCAAAGTGCTCTTAACGCTAGCGAAAATAATAGTTTCAATACTGAATTGTTGACTGAATTCAAAAAACAGGAAACATCTCCTTTCCATATGTATTTTCTATCATACACCCCATTTCTTACAAAGTCTGACACTGTGTGACACTGTTTTGTTGTTGTCTTTACAATAAAACTCTCACCACATGATGGTTAATTCCCCGAAGTTGCGGCGCTGCTCACCACGACAGACAAATGGGACAAAACATTCCTGCGGACTGAAATGCACAGTTACATAATTGGATTTGATCGGTCAAATATGCAGCTTTTATTTGCTCTTAGAGGTAGCCGAGTGCAAGACTTTAAGCTGTTGGATTCTGTCCCAATCTCCTCGCAGCACATCTGTAAAAAAAGAATTAGGAGTCAACAAAGGTCAGGCCTTGCACAGTCTCGGGGGGCACAACAATAAAACAGACTCAGTCAATGCTAAGAACCTGCTGTCTTTGTATACCTTTGGAAGTATTTGCATCTTCTTCAGGCCAAATCCAAAGGCAAGTATTTTGGGGAATATGGCAAATTATCTTCTCCTCTCCAGCACAAGATAACAGCCACAGCTCGCAGAGTTTTGCAACTGTGTTCATTTTTAGAAAGCATTAGCTGTTACCATGGCATCAGAGCATCTCTGTGAAAATATTTTTGAATCATATGTGGTTCACAAGGTTATTTTACAAAAATGCACCGCAGAGATCCTGCCCTCTTCCCTAATTCACAATGTGTCTCAGGTTTTCAAAGAAAAGGCTGTAAATCACACGGGTGTGCTCAGCACCTGCCAGAGCTGTACATGTTGTTACTATGCAGCTCATCAGAAAACTGCAGCGTAAGCAGGTTTTTTTTTTTTTTTTTTGCAAACATGTCTGTTGTTTTGCGTGAATGAGACGATGCAAGCGAGGCAACAGACGCGAGCAGAGACGGAGCGAGTTTCAACTGTAGAACGAAGCAAATCAATGGACGTCGGTGACTGTTCGGATGCTCGCAGGCCCCCGTGGATGAGCTCGGGAGCCAGCGCCGTCTTGTTTTCCTGGCTGGGCCTGCAGTTTGAAGTGCTTCCCTTCCTCCTCCCCTGAGCCCAAATGGGAGGCAGCGCTGCGTTTGGCTCAGGCTGCACAGCGAAAGGCAAGGCGAAGCTGCATACTGCAGGAGAGGCTGCTGAACCAAGCACTCACAATGGAGCTCCGAGGGAGGGGGAGGGGAGCTGGTTGCAGCGAGGCTGGGAGCCTGGGAGCAGGAATGGTGGGAGTGAGGGAGGGACAAAAGAGAGGCAGGAGAGGGAGAACGCAGGCTCTCGCCAGTTTGGGATGGGGGGGGGGGGGGAAGACGTAGATAGATATGGACAATGTCAGGGTGTGCATTGTGTGACATTCACAGAGAGCGTGGCTTACAGACGGATGACAGACGAAGAAAGACCAGCGAGAAAAGATGAAGTGAGGAGTGAATGCAGCTTGAACGTGGATATATGGAGTGGCACGTTGTGCTTTATCATGAGTCCTCTCAGTCAACCTGCTCACTTCAGACGTAAAAAGAAACGGTGCAAAACTGTCTTTCTGAGCTTAGAACGGTTACTCTGATTAAGATTACATTTAGGAGCAAATACGAAGCGCAAAGCTGACATGTCTTCAGCAGTGTGGCGAGGTCAGAAGCAGCATGTAAAATGTGAAATCAGAGTCGACGGTGACGCCAACTAAATGAGCATCCGGGCTGTTTCAAACACCTGCTGCTGGGACAAGGAGGCCTCCTGCGCACCTACGTTTCAAACTGACGCCAAAACAAAACTCACCTTGCCATGTTAACATTAAGCAAAAAAAGACAAAGGGCAGAGGAGGGCACTGCCCTGCCACCTTTACACAGTGCCACTGGCAGGTTGGTTGTCTCATAGAGAGAGATGCAAGCAAACGTGGACATGTAGGTGCAATATAAAGATCGAGCGAAATGCACAGAGACTGGGTGAAGATGCAAAAGTCTGTCCCACACTCAAACCTGGGTGGGACAGTCCTCACCACTTTCTTACCAAGCCACCGATTCAATCAATCCGTCCTTCTCTTCAGCTGTTTTTCTAGCTTACATTAAATGAAGGCAGGGTAATTCACAGACAGGCTGTGGGAGGAAACCATTGTACTGTCAGAAGACCCATGTATGCATGGGGAAAACATGCAAACTCCCTGGATCCTCTCATTGTGAGGCAAGCGCCCAACTAAACCACGGTCTTGTCCCGAACCACCGTTATCATGGACATAACCAAATGTTAATCGCTGATGTTTTGGAATTTTTTTTGCAGCCGAACACGCCGCTTATATTCGGAGCAGATGTCGACATGGCTTCCCATGGCTGCACTGCTCCGAATGCATGTCCTCTAATACAGTCTGTGGGCTTATAAACGCCACAAAAAAACAAGCTTTGAATTAGATGAACGCACCCACACACCTGCTGTGGCCAAACCTCTCGGCTTCGCTGTAAACACTTCAGGCCACATTACTGATCCATATGGCCTGATGGTTTCTGTTCTGCACACTCGCATGAGTTTGATATGCGACCCCGGCCTAGTAAAACATTTATATGGCTGGACTGTGTTGGACTGAAGAGTCTTTTGCTTACGTTGTAGTCGTGTTAGGGTCAGTTTAATTGTTATCAGGCAATAGACTTCATTATGGAAACCACAGAGCAGACATATTTGACAATAATTTTAGGATTTAAAGATTTTTATCTGTGTTTTGTGTAACATCATCATATAAGTCACCATGATTGAAGGAAACACTTCACAGATGTAAAACACATGTTTTTGGCATTCCCCATGTCAAAATAAGCCTTTATTTGTACATACTAGATATAAACAATGAAGCTGAGTCTGACTGGATCATTTCTGTTATGATAACATGAAATAGTTTCTATTAATTGTGTCTCAGTTCCTGTATTTATCTCATTAAGCCATAACAGCGAGCTGGCATGTAAAATCGGGAACCTGGAACCGGCCCACCTAAATACTATGTAATTGTTTTCCATTGTTATCTGTTACACTTGTGCTGTGCCTGCTAAGACGAGCCAAAACACCTGCTATGGAAAATGGGCTGCTCCGAGTGAGAGACATCAGGGATTTCTGATGTCCCACTTGGCAAAGACCTACCAGAGAGTCAAAAGGAGCGCTGCACAGATTGCATTTTGTTTCACTCACCGCTGTGTGTGATAATAACTACATGAGGAAGTAAAAGCAGGCTATCTGTCTGTAGACGTTGTCACATTGTGCCACGAAACCATATCGAGTTTTTACGTTCGTTTCGTGCAGAATCCTGAACATGTGCTTTTGAAACAAAATAGGTCAAAAACAATCTGAGCCTGAGTTCAGACTGTCTTCCAACCTGACACTTTGGTTGTTTTTTATTAACGAGGACAAAAGCATTTCAGAACTAGATTTTTGCAGATATTCAACGTGTCCTCCCAAACTGACCCTCGTGGCTTTGACGCTAATTTGTCAGCATGGCAGGTTGCTGTCACTTCCACTGCTGCATCATTGATCTTTTGGCTGCATATCTTGCTAACCATCTACAGTTCAATTGTGGATTTTTCCTCCGTTTAGGAAACAGTGGGACACCCAGTGGACAAAGTAGATGTTGCAGTAACCTTTTCTCTGGACAATTGCATCTAAATTAGTTGTTTTTTTTTCTTTGTTACACTTTGCAAGGTTGTCCCACGGGCTGCATGTCAGACACAGATGCCAGCAAGCAAATTGTGCTGACAATAAAATACAGTGGGCCGCTGCCTTCCATGCATGCAGAGTGATCGGAAGTTGGCCTGAGGCGCGGTTGTGCCCCCTGGGAGGAGACAGCAACAGAATGCCTTGGATCTCAAAAGCAAGGACGAGCCACAAGGCGCAGCACACGTTATGCACACACTCACACACACACTGGAGATTAATGGTCAGCTATCTATGATATGCATTGTCCCATTTAGAATAATTAAACCCTTCTGTCTGCCGTTCTGCAGCGATATAGTCTTTGTTCTCTTCTTATGTGTTTTTTTTTTTCATTTCTTTCCTAATAACAGCTGTTTAATCAGTGCTTCTGACTCAGTCTTTGTTCAATAGATTTGTTCCTGTGAATGTACGGGAGTGCGACCGCATTGTGCTCAGGCTTATGTGTGGTACAGAGCTGATCTGAATTCATTGCCCGGGACAAGATATTTCACATATTTTGCCTCCCATTCTTCGCAGAGGCCAATCATCAATTTGAGGAAAATCGCTGGCGCGGAAAGCTCGGGACGTCTGCTCCGATGAGAAGCGCAGCTGAATTATGATGTCCGTCCTGCTGCGCAGCGCTCATCGCCGAGCAACATCGCCCCCTTTTTAGGGGATTGACTGATTATGTTTGTTTGGGAGCCGTGAGTGTTTGTTTGATGGTGAAAATGGCACACTTCACCCAGATGTTCATGAGTCCCATCCGAACATGGCAGAGCAATTACATGCTCTCTGTCTGGGGCCCGGTGGCGGCTTGCTCACTTGGCCCGCCTGGTCCTGCATGAAATTGCTCTGACACAAGCTCCGCGTTGTCTCGTTCAATCTGGTGAATTGAGAAATACACCGGCAGACATCAACAGTCAATTTTTTGGAAAGACGCGGCAGACGCTGCTCTCGCCCCAGTCGCCGAGGCGAAGATGGCAAATATATTGAGCTATACTGCAAAGTAGTCCGTTTACATCCCACAGCCCTGTTGCATTCTAAACTCTGATGCAACACGGAGTAACGTTGTGAAGCGAGGATCAGGGCGCTATAGTGAGAGGAGAACTTTCTGAATGCAGACCTCATCCCTCGCGCGAGTTTCTAAATGTCAGTGTCTCACCAGGATTTACCTGCTTCTTACCCAGAAGCGAAGGAAGCCCCCTTCAAGTCACGAGTGAAACATGGCGGCTGTGGCTGTCCTGATCGAGGGGGCTTCGAGGGGCTCACTCCCCCCTGTCAGTGTGTCAATGTGAAGATAGCTGCATTATAAGTAGCATCAAGCGATTCAGTTCCCCTCTCTTTGAACGTGTACCTTCAAATTTGTCAGACAAATATGACAATAAATAGAAATTCCACTTTGGCTTTTTTGTGTTTTGAATTCATGTGAACAAAAGACTTGAATTTGCTTTGTTTGAATGACAGATTTATTGGTTGCTATATGCAGACACTCATAAATTCTGTCATATTTCTGCAGGAATAAATTGACAAATCTTGTCGCCTGAGGGATTTAAATGGACTTTTAATGTACCCTCATTCCTGACAGTGCATTTACCCGCCAGGTCTCGGTTTGTTAATTATTCATTGTCATGTGATGGTAACTATAGCATGTCCTAAATCTCACCCACTCTCTTGTCTTTGAACAAACCTTTTTTTTTTCTCGTTTGGAACTGATGCGACGTGCGATACGACGGGATGATAGATGGCGTTTTGAGGAGGGTGCTGAGTCTGAGCAGCCACGAGAACCATCAGCACAATCTGGCCCGAACAGTTGAACCAGCAAGCGGAGAATTTGTTGTGTTCCAAGGGAGAGGAGGGGAAGCACTCAGGCGTGATCTGAAACGTCTTACTTTCATTTCCTCTCGGTAGTTTCGCTCCTTCTGAAAACGCCACAAATCTGATTTAATTTTGATGCAGCGAGATTTAGCTTTTCTCCATAATTTATTTTCAAACGTGTAGAAGCTTTTTGAAAATACCAGCTGCACAGCAAATTATTCATGAGATTTATTAAGTAGGAGCTTATAGAGCTTAATTATATTCCTTAATTATATACATATGTGTATGCATTTCCTGGTAGCCCCTCCTATTGCCTCGAAGAAAAGCTGTCGACCCCCTTAAGGATCTGATTTAAATTATTACAGTAAAACTGAATTCTGACTTAGAGGTGGTCCTGGGACCACTGTAACAGGTTGTGATGCCTCAAGGCTTCCCTTTGATTGCCACACATTCACAATCTCAAACTTGTAGGTCAAATAAAGGACGGCGCGCCTCCCAAAGCACCTATATTTACCCAGCTTTGTAGCGCAACCCAATCGAGTGACTGTCGGCGTGTAACTCCCCAAAAATCACATTCATCAACGACGCCGGCGGTGTTTGAATTAGCGCGGGCGTCCACTGCCCGAAAGACAAACATTTTGGCCCGTGAGGGGGGGGTTTAATATCTTCTGTACACAGATGGGGAAAGATTAGGGCGGCACAGATATAACGAGCTCGCTGCCAGTGGCGACTCCGGGCCTGACCTGTTAGATTAATAGCAAACACTGTGCGGGTGGGATGCGATTGGCAGCCGTGTGGGACACACAGATGTGGTGCGACATTAATATAGCAGTTTGAGGGGATTGAGAAGGATGTATAGATCGGGCCCAAACGTCACATCTGTCCCCCCCACCCCCCCCCTCCCTCCTCTCTGCTTCTTTTCTCTCCTCACTCCTAATTTATTCTGCCTGCTCTCGCGCTCTCTCATCTGTCTGTTATCCTCCCGTCTCTTCTTCGATGAATATGCACGAGGTGAATAATTATCAATCTATTGCCTGATGCGCGGGTTTACATAAGTGCGCCACACCCAGTGGAGAAAACGAGGACAGTCGCCTCGTCTGCTCTCCCTCCGGACGGCCGCGCGGTGGGAAAAGGTCAGGTGAAATAAGCCAAAATCGCCCTCCTTTGTGTCCCACATCTCCTTTTTCTCAAAGCTGCCTCCCTCCCTTTGGGTTTAGCGCAGACATTAAATCCGTGACAGAATTAGAGAAGTGGTGGAGCAGAACAGATATGCGTGTCCAGAAACTTCCATCTCTTCCCACATGCTTTCATCTGTGTCTGGGTTTGGTGAAAGAGGAGAGCACCTCCCAATGTTTTTTTGGGATACTTGTGTGGGTTTTTATGACACCCACTCCTGCTTTCTATTATTTTTTAATGCCATCCATTACACTGTGTATCAGTTTATCCAGGGCAGATGATCATTGGCACATTTGGGGCTTCATTACCTGGGAAACCATTAAAACGGCGGCCGTTGTGGGCGAGAGCTGCAGCCTATCTTCTTCTCCTGCTTAATGTGGGAGTCGCTGTCACTCGCAGCCCTCCTCTCGTCTTTGTGTCACCCTCGCGCTGTTCCGACCCGATCTGCCATCAAAAAGCCAAAGAAAATTGGCGAGTCTACCTTTTGCACCAAATTGACCCATTTGCTGCTCCTGCCAAAAGAAATCACTCGTCCACTTTCATGCAAATGATGGTAGAGGCTCCCGCAAAGCTTATATCATCTCTGGAAGCTGTACTGACACATTCCTGTGAAACCGCCTGTGTTATCATCTCCAGGTTTAAAACCTTTTGTGCCCCGAGGGGTGAAAAGGTTAATGAGTTAGTGGAAGAGTGTTAAACGGGTTGGATAAAGCTGCACGGTGTCAACCAGTGAATCAGAGGAGTGGGCGGGACTTCTGATGTTAGCAGTTCAAAAGTTGATCCTAAAGATTCGTCGTTCCACCCAAATCCTGCCGAGGGAGCCGGCAGCGCCTTCAACCACCATCTCAGGAAGCACATGCATGAAATGAATGAAAGTACAGACGTGAGGAGATATTGTTCTCGAACTGGCCTTCGTCCAGTGAAAAGGAGCCCACGTTTGCCAGGAAGTCCTCCACAAACATTATCATATTGTCTTTCACTCTTGGCTGGCACCGACTATTAGCGTCTTATTTTCAACTCGAGTCAGACCACGGCGACATTGATCACTGTGGCCATGCCGTGTTAGGCTGTGATGAACAATCCATATATCGGTCTGTTCATAAAAGAAGTGGGCACCGTTGACTTGTTCGGGCCACGTCGAATGCATTTTCCTAGCAGAAGTCCTCCACACAAGGAGATGTGTAGCTGTTGCAAGTCTTATTGTACCGTGAGCATGTACCTGTCACATATTGTAAATTCCTGCCACTAACCATCCTGAGTGTCTGACCCTCTGCTCTCCTCTCTCTTCTCTCTGTGTCTTGCAGGTATTTATGAGCAGACATTTCTTATATAACTGCAGCCAACCAGTCCTGGATGTAAAGATAGCTTTTTGTCAGGTGTGTGTTCCTTACAGGTAAAAAAGGTACAGTACTCATTCACTTCCATTTGCCCTTCATTTCTCTGTATGTTTTGCTACCACTGTGTTTCCCTGTATGTAATGTGAGTCATTTCGGAGCACTTTGTTGTCACAAACAAACTCAACCCTAAATTCTGCACAATTATTTGTTGTAAATCATGAGAGGGGGATATTTTTTTACACACATTTAGGGGCTTTCTTCCTCTTGTTCTTATGCATTACTGATTGAACCATCCAGGAATAAAGTAAAATAAGAAACAAAATAACATTTTTCTTCCTTGTTTCCTTAAAAAATGCAGTGAAAAATTTGTGTTTCTATGTGTTTTGGTCAATGGGAACTTTAAAGGGTTAACAGCAAATTAGGTGGTCCATATTATATGTACAGTTAAGACTGCTGCTGTTTAATGTTGTGGAATAATTGGATCATAGGTTTGGCTGCGTTCTCAGCTGCGTTCATGTTAAACTCTGGACATCCCCAAACATCGGTTCCTCCTGGTGTTTGAGGAGCGCGCTGTTGACTTTGTCGCACCAGGCGACACTCTAATGTGGTTCGGTTTGGTTTGTGAGCTGTGCTGTAATTTCCCAAACTGTAATTAGGACAATTAACAATATTTAGTTGTGGAAGCGTTTGGATGACTGCACTGCCCAAGTAATTAAAAGTAATTACAGCCTCGTCATTGTGTGCACATTAGAGACAAGAGTGATGTCTATAAATGTGTGAAGACATTATAGACTCTATTATTATCATTGGAGGGCTCCTATAGAGGCCACATCTCTACTTGGAAACGGTTTGAGTGTAAAGTCAGGTATAAATTTATGTCTACTCTCTACTTTTAACCCTTTAACACAGACCTTCTTGTTGTTTAAATACAACACAGATTGAAGGCAGATAAACACAGAATTGATTCATATAATATTTTGTAGTCTAATCTTAGCAGGAATTGACCTCAGCAATTGATGATTCACCTACTAACTCTCCAACAGATGTGTTGCTGCTTGACAGGTAAGTAAAAAAAAAAACACACAGATCGCTTCCAGCTCCGCTAACCTTCCCTTTCCGTCTGATTGCAGGGTTTCGGAAAACAAGTGGATGTGTCATATATCGCAAAGCATTACAACATGAGCAAAAGCAAAGTAGACAACCAGTTTTACAGCGTGGAAGTGGGAGACTCTACCTTCACAGTTTTAAAGCGTTACCAGAATCTAAAGCCCATCGGCTCTGGAGCTCAGGGAATCGTGTGGTAAGTCCTCATCAGCTCGCCTTCTTTATGCTTTTGTTTTTATTTGTCACCATGCTGCTTGATGTGCTTTCATGCAACATTTAATAGAGTTTCATTACTTTAAATTGTTACTTTTTTCACATTTGTGTATTTTTTTTTTACTTGATAGCAATATATATTTTTAATTTTAATTTTCTTTACTTTTTTACAACTGCGTCTGTTCTTTTGTTGCATTTTTTTGCAGGGAAATGACATGCAAATATCTTATTAGAAGCTAATTTATTACTGATCGCTCGACAAAAAGCCGATTAGGAATTACATTAAAATAAATTACATTTTTCTTTTTATCCCCCTATAATTTTTGTCACAGATGTGCAGCCTCATGGTTTATCCTCTCCAGTGACACGATGATGACATATCGTATATTTAGAGTCTGGATGTATGGGCCATGAGGGCCTAAACAGGATGGCCACTTAAGTGAAACCTTAATCCAGATCGCAGAGGGCGTCCGCGTTCATTGTCATTCGCCTCACGCCTGCCCTGTCAGGACGCAGCCGAGCGGCTGCCAAGACTCCACTTAAAGGAATGCATCTTACAGTCCTAATCAAATGACCAAACAGATCTATAAGTTATATTTATGTTAATTCCGTGACACTGCGGCGGCGCGACCGGACTCGGAGACCCCCGTCTGGGACGTCCTGAGCCGTGCGTTGTTTTTTCGGCGTGTCTCGTCGCATTGTTTGAGGATTCACACGCTCTCAGCCATCTTGCCCTCCACTTGCCCTCGTGCATTGTCCCTCCTTTGCTTCCCATGCCCCCAGTCCTTCTCTTCTTCCGTTCCAAAGCGATTCTGCGCGTCTCGCAAAAAGGAGCTTGGGCAAGCTGCTGCCGCCGCCGCCGTGGCTGCTAATGCTGGGATTGTGCCCATTCAAAGGATATTGGAGAGATGAATGGCAGCGAGTGCAAATCTAATTGAACCTGCTCTGCTGTGTCCTGCCCGGTCGTGCCCACAGCTGTCATCCAGTGTCATATGGTGACGCCATTAATCCAGCCAAGCTCCATACAACACCAAAGATTGATATTATATCCTCCTGATTATAGAGATCAGGGCCGCACCATAAGCAGAGTCCGATTTGTATGGTATTAAAAAACGTTCACAACACTCCGCAAGTGTGTGTTTAGGTCAGTGTTTGGCTTCACTGCAAAGTCTGTAGCAAATCAAAGATTGAGAAAAGAGTCCAAACCCTCACCTGGAGACAATTTAGGGCCTTTATGGATAAAAAAAACAGGAGCTACTGTAAGCAAATCCCTGAAATACTAACTTATTGTGACTCAGTCTGTACATGTGACAGAACCTTATTTGCACGAACATCTGCGTGATTCCGAGCTGAATGCTTTGCTGTCCTAGTATAAAGGTCAAACATCCATTCACAAGCGCTTGCGGAACAGACAATATGCATTCAGGCAGACGGAGATTCGAAGCTTATCTGTAAGAATCGGCAGCCAGCGAGTCCAAGCGCGTCCTGCCTTCCTTATGCAATCAGCAGACTCTCGTCCCAGTAAGCCCTGGAACATGGTAATGAGGGGAAAACTTGTTTTCGCCTGCCTTTGCTGCAGTTAAGACTCATCCTGCCTCTGTTGTCGCCCACAAGCATCGCAATCTGCGCACATCTCTGCCCTCGTGACTCGTGCGCGCGGTCACGCTGGGCTTTCAGCCGCTTTCTTGGGCGGGATGAAGGCTTTAAGTAGTTTAGCTGGTCGTGACATCACCGTTCACTCAGTGAGAAAAGTGATGACTGGCTCAAATCCCCATTGGATCAATGCTTTTATGAAGGCTCCACTGTTTCCATGGTCACACATCATCCTCAGCCCGCAGCTTCGACAGAGACAGGCCAATCCGTGTCTGTCCGCAATAGGCCTGCATACAGATGGCCCCCCCCAACTCAATTTGCAGCAGGTTGTAGGGAGAGTTTGTCAGAGAAGGCTCCCTCTGAGATCTAAGTGGGAACGCGATCAGATGTGACATCTTTATGGCTGCTTTTGCTGTGCTGCTGTTCATTGAAAGCCAACATAAAAATCGAGGCGAGGAGCTAAAATCCCCGAGGTTCTTACAGGGCTGTGATATCGTGTTGAGCCAGCACGACGCTCACTCTGCTGTAATGGTCTGAACAACTCTGTGGAAGCAGACGCGATCTCTCAGTTACTTATAATTCCCCCGTGTCGTTCGTTCGATTCGATCCTGCTGCAACATCAGTCTTGGTAGTCAGATTTTTTCCCACCACTGCTTTATGACAATTTACTTATAATAATGATGGGGGGGGGGCTGTGCCTGTCAGAGACATCAGGGTTTTCTTATAGTTTGTATGCAGTTTTAAAGTAATTCAAGATTCAGTAACAACTTTGGAAAAACCTACATTTTTTGGAAAATGAAGACTCAAAGCTACAATTTTATCAGTGCCCATTTCTTTATGGCCAATTGTTTTATAATTTAGCAAAATTGCTTTTAATTAAAGGTTTTTTTAATCACAAATGTAAACCAATGATAGCATATGAAATGATACTATATGATTTTACAATCTGATTTTTTTTATGAAGCAATTTTTATTGCAATGCTGAATAATACAAAACAATACCTTATGACACATTATATTAAGATGTGATCAATTTGGATATATTAGGAAACAATATGATGCCTTATGATGTATTAAAGTAAGATACGATAAGAAAAATATGATGTTACACTAAATATAGTGAATGATCAGAAATGAATGAGGGGATCAGTGGGGGGTTAGCTTGCCTAAAGAAAAACACATCCACCTGCAAACCCCTGTCAAGCGTGTAAAACGCCTTCAAATGTTTGTGATTTTCTGTGTCTTTATCTGCCATCTATTTCCATGAAGCCTTGTTTCCTTGGA
>JAUESE010000098.1:9289489-9300360 GCA_032274725.1 Malacoctenus triangulatus
AAAATATAGCTTTTACTAAAAATCCTACATATAGCACCTTTAAATGTGGCTGTTGAAGCTTTTTTAATGACAGTAAAGTTCTTGCATGATGCTACAGCTTCATTATAATGACAGCCACAAAGCTGGGAAACCTTTTAAAACAATGTTTGTGTCCTTTGTGAGTTGTTTTCTAACAGACACAAACACAAATGAGGCCAAAAATAGCTCATTTGTCATTTGCGGATTGTTCTGGAAACTGGAGGCAGTCAGCAAAATCACCAGATTTCCTCCCAAAGCAGCCGCATTTCCTCGATTGCGCAAGAAGCCTCAATCAAGTGAAACTCATGAACTCTGACCTTCCATGATTGCGACCGGATCCTCGATTTTCGGCCTCAGGATGTTCGGCCCGAAGACGGTCGCCAAGTTCTGCACGCTCATTTTGTTCACTCCTGAATACGACTGGACTTCGTCCAGAAACCTGGAACCAGGATCAAACAGACGTTTCACTTCCCGACAACGGCCGAGACATCAAATGTAACTTTAACTCGCCGTTCTCGTCGTACCTGCAGATGTACTTTAGGAGGTTGTAGTTGACTGGAGGTAGACTGTGCACGAGCCTTCTCAACTCCTTCATGCCCTGCAAGAGCAGAAAGCTTTGAAGCAATGCAGCTTACATCCACACAATAGCTCAAGCAAAACAGACATTTTCAAACGAAATTTCTTCTTTTTTTTCCAAATTAACGTCAGTGGCTTCAATAAAAAGTGCTTTTTTTGTTTAAATGCTGCTTTTTCTGAACCGTCTTTGCACTTTCACCTCAAAACGGAGTGAAAGAAATCAACGACAGAACATAAAAAGTCAATTCTCCCCACTCAAGTTTCCTCTCTTCGCTTCAAAGTCACTCCAGTTTATTTCTGCTCGCGCATCACTGCACACACGCAGCCACTCATCTCTAAAAGCCCCAATCTTCAGTCCTCAAACGATAACAAAGGAGAAGGATGTTTTTATGGACGCCGTGAGGAGGCGTGAGACTGACCCCCCCCCCCCCCTGCTGTTGACTGAGCCCGACAGTGTGGGAGAAATCCTATTTAGAAGTTGGACGTGGAGCGCAGGTTCAGCTAAGTGATTGTGAGAGGAACAGTGGATCAGAGGATGACCGAGCGCTGGACACCCGATTTAATCCCGCAGGGTTTCTCCCTTCTGTTGGTCTGTACGGCGCGTATGTTCGAGGGTGTGACGGGCGATTTCAAGGTGGACGAAAGTCGTCCCTTTCTCACCGTTTCATCATCTTTGCCGAGGAGTTTGGCGCAGGCCAGAAACTCCTCGTACTTCTGGAAGGGGATGACGGGCTCCGGCAGCTCTCTGAGGTACAGCTTGAGGAGAGAGGCCACTGTGTGCACGTCCGTGTTACTGCAGGGCCAGAGAGCACACACACATACACACACACAGAGTTATGGGGCGAGGTTGAGGTCATAATTTATTGAAGGGACGCGGCAGGGAGGCAAACACGCATTAACACGGTGCCTCCCGCTGCAGCAAAAGACATAAAGAAACGGCTCGGATGAGGAATAAATCAAAAACCACAAGTGGCAAGCACACAACGTAAATTAATCGCGTCGTATAATTTGTTTTCTAATTAACTCCTGAATGAGAAAACAAATCAGGATTTCACTGAATTTGCTGAACCTTCCATTTGACGCTCAATCAAAGTGACTCCCACGAGTCAGGTTTCAAAGGAGCTCGTTTAAGAACGGCACGAAGAGACAATCAGGCGAGACAAAGTGAGAGATTGGGACACAGAGCGTAAAGGGATAGAAACCAACAAAGGCAGGGAACGACACAAACACTGGGGCGGCTTAGACGATTTGCCAAGAGACAAGAGGATTTACACCGTAGGCTTTGTGACTGTAATGAGCCAACAGGAGGAGGAGGGGGAGGAGGGGGAGGAAGGGGAGGGCAGAGCTGGCCAAACGGGCATGAGGTGACCGAGGAGGATGCGATCCTGCGTGGCGTGTCACGCTGAAATATGTCCCCGGGACGGCAGGTTTATTTACGGTGGTGGGATTACGCGGTGGGAGTGGTGGACGACACGGGGGAAGGGGACGGAGGTGGGCGGAGGGGGGGTGAAACATCCCCATCGATCATGGATTTCCCGGTCGAACCCGAGTGATGAATGAAAGCTGTCGCATTAAAAAACAGTAGTGAAGGTGCCCACCTGTGAAGCCGGCTGTTAAAATACACTGGTTCAACTGAGACGAGCAAATTCATCGTGTGTAATATTCTTTGAAAGCCATTATATCTAAAAAATCAACAAAACTGCGAAAATATTGTGTCTTTATTGTCAACCAGGATGTTAGGAAAGTGCCCCAATCTTATCAGGAGCTGCTAACAGAAATTGGAAGAAGCTAACAGGCTCATAATATAAAGGTTAGTCATTAAAGTGAAGCAATTCAAGCAGTGCAGCGCGCTTGGGTTTCCCCCCCTCCTCTCACCAATCAAACGAGGGCTTCTCTCCACAGTCGAAGGCGTCCTGCAGCTCTTTGACCAGGTTGGCCTGGCCCGGCAGCCTGAAGAGGCCCTCCTCCCGCAGGCCCCACTGCCGGATGAAGTCCACGCACTGCTCCACCAGCATCGGGGCCAGCTTGTTCCCGAAGCGCCGCTCATACCGCACCGTCTCCTCCAGCTTCTGACCAAAGATCCCTGAAAAAAAAAATAAAACACACACATCGAGAAACAATAAAAAAACAGGACTTGCGTGGGGGAAAAAAAAGGAATTTCAGCGACATCTAGCCGTAAATCGTAGAATGAGCGCATCGTAGATTTTAGGATCATATAAAAAACACGCAATTTGCTCTTTCTGGCCACGTTAACTTGCTGTCAACAACACAGGTTCATAATGTTAGCCTCCATAAACAGTTGACTCGCAGCAAAGAAAATGTAAAAAGTTTTTTTTAAGTTAATATAAATTTAAATTTATAAAATGTAATAATTTTCATAAATAAATAAATTTTATAATTTAGAATTTTACACGTAGTTTAACAACCTTCACATACAAAAATTCGAACCAATTTCTACTATTTCTTTTCTTTCAAATATCTTATGAGATCTTTAAGATTTTCCTTTATTCTCTCAATTTTTCCCCCCTCAAGTAGAAAGTGACACTTTAACCGAATAACTAAAGACATCAGGAGCTCGAGGACGATCGAAAAACAGCAGTTAAATCAATTGAAAAAAGGCTCTTTGATAAGGCTGTCCAGACAGTTCAAGCGAAAAAAACAGAGATCACATCCTTTTACTTCCTGCTGAGCACCTCTCCTTTTGTCTGAGGCGCTCACCATAGAAGAAGAAGAGGGGGTAAAAAAAAAAAAAAGAGGCCAATTTCCATTCACAGCCGTCTCATGTGGACGCAACACAAGAGGGGATTAAGGCGGCCTTCCTGAGAGATTTGGATCTGCATACTTTTCCGGTTCTCCAGATACACACAGAGGCCACTCACACACATGCAAAAACCAGTTGGTACCACACGGTACAGTACGGGGGCCGAATCAGTTCCGGAGAACGGAGGTCCCCCCCCCACCCGTTGTTTTTACAGCTAAATTCACTGTATGCTCTCATACTCACCCTTCTTCAGAATGACACAACTCGTAAGCTTCCGAAAAAACTGCCTGTTATTGAACTTGTGGTAGGACAGCACACGAGGGGGGCAAAACTTAAAGCGCCGGCACACCAACATTGTCCCAAAAGCCGAGCTCGGCCGGCGCATTCACGACAGGATTCAAGGAAACGTCGACGCCCAACGAAGCGGCCGCCGGTCTGACAGCAGGTAAATCAATTCTGTCCATCACCGGAAAAAAAATCATCCAGTGAAGAAGAAAAAGAAAATTGCAGCGTGGCTCCAAAACCTTTTCCCAGTAACAGTGAACGGTCCCAGGAAATATCCACAGCCGCGTCTCCGTCCTCCGATCGTCGCTTAGGCGTCAATTCCAGCACGGAGAAACAAGAGTGGGGGGGGAGAAAGTGAGGGGATGAGAACGAGGTCGTCCCGCCAGACGTTCTGGTCATGAGGGTAGGGAATGCTTTCCCCTCCACCCCCCTCCCCGGGTCACATGTAACACATGTGCGAGGGGGGGGCAGCTTATACAGAGTGTGTGCATGTGTTTGTATGCATGTTAGCTGTTCCTGCCGGGACGGGTCAGAACGCAGCTTGATCGTGCACATCTTCACGCAACGGGCTCTTTTTTCTCTCTCTTTGTTGTTTTTCTGCCGACATTGTCAGGCGACATGAACCTGCTGCTGCGCTAACACTCAGAGGGAGAGAGAGAGAGGGAGAGAGAGAGAGAGAGAGAGAGAGAGAGAGAGAGAGAGAGAGAGAGAGAGAAGTCTAGACACAACAAAGCCTCATTTTTCGGTTAAAAAACAACGCGAAAGGACTGACGTCTTTCCCATTCAGTTCTCTGAAAAATCGCAGCTGCGTCTCGATTTGAAGCTCAGACAGCGAATTGAGATGCTGCTCAGAAGCAGCAGATAAATTACAGATAATGGCTGATGTGTCAGCGCCAGCCTGCACCTGGCTGATTAAAGCAAACCACAAACTTCTGAAAAAAGCTTTCAGGCTCACTTCAGCTCGGTCTCGGAGCAGCTCGGCTGGAGACAACATTTGTCGAGGATTCAACAAAGATTCACAGAGATTCAGCATCACGTCTGTGATATTATTCGGTCAGCAGTTAGAAGAAACTGTTGGACATCAGACAGGTTCAGATTCTCACCGAAAAACATCACGGAACGTGACCAAGAAAAAAAAAAAACTCAGACTGTCACCGACGCGCGACGTTCGAACGAACGAGCGATTACCGTGAAATAACTCTCCGAAGATCCAGACGGAGAAGCCGCAGCTGCACATCTCCCGGAGGTCCGGCTTCACGCCGCAGCCCGAGCCGTTTGTTCCGACCGAGAGTTCATCGCAACAACGAGGGGGTCTTTCGTTTTGAGAGCCTGCAGCTCGGCCTGAAATTGGCCACCTCACTTCTGAAGCGGGGAGCAGCCAATCGGGGTTCACTTGGTTTGTGGTACCAGAATGTGTGTGTGTGTGTGTGTGTGTGTGTGTGTGTGTGTGTGTGTGTGTGTGTGTGTGTGTGTGTGTGTGTGATGGGGAAAGACAACAGAAACCCCGGCTCTGCACCAACATGGAGCCACCTTTCCTGTGGCATCTTTGACAAATGGCTCGTCCTTTTGAAGAGCAGTCAACTGCAATAGACATCAAACTCCCTGCACTGAAAACAGAGGGGCGGGGGTGGCGGGGGTTTGGGGTGGGGTGGGGGGGCCTCGGCGCCCCCTATCTATTCACTGTGTGACCACGAGCCGCACCGGACGCAGGCCCGCGTGGCTGCGGACGCGGCGCTCAGTGCCCTGCCTGCACACAATGTAGGCCAGAGCGACAGTCAATAACGAGCCAGAGCGGCGCAGCAGGAGGGGGGGCGCTGTAATCAGCTCACTAATTCCACCAAAGTCGGAGCAGCTCCGCGAGGAGCCGCCTCAGCCTCGCGCACCTCGGCGTCGACGAGTTTGATTTGTAGACAATCGCTTGGATGGCGACGACAAAAGCCGGCAAATCCCTACAAATCTGCAGGTTTCCAAGCCGGCGCCGGGCTGGAGGAAAAACAAGGTGAACTGACCTCCACCGAAAGGAGCCCAGATGACCCTCCGGATGGTCTTCACCCAATCCTCCATGTCATTCTGGGTGCTGGCCATGAGAAGGTAGGTGTCATGGTTGGCTGTCATCCGCTCTCGCTCTGCCCCTAAGAGAGAGACAGAGAAGAAAAACACACACACAATGTCACCAAAGACTGAAACAAACCGGCATTAAAGGTTTATGTGGAAGAACTTCACAGGAAGTGGAAGAACAGCTTTGAATTGGAACGAGGAAACTTTCAGGAAACCGTCTCTGATGTCCCCCGGTCCCCCCCCGCCACCAAAAAAAGCTGGACAAAGTTTCCAGGGCGTCTCCGCAGAGACATCTCCCACAACCACCCCGTCTCGGAGGCTCTCCTCCATTGCAAGGCTCTGACTCAGCTCGTGGATGACGGCCGCGGGCTCACTGCGCGTCATGTGATATCGGGCCGACTCGAGCGAGAAGGGTCCCGACCGGTTTTCACATGGCCATCGCCATGACAACAAAAACCCATCTTCGGGACGATGCTTTCCAAACATGCGCTCGTGGGGTCTCACAGGGAGGCGGGTGGGTGGGGGGGGGGTCTGTTATTGGAAGGGACTGGCCGTTTAAAGACAAATGGGAGTGTCACGCCTGTTGTTGAATTATTCATGGTCCTGGCCACCGGGGACTCTGCTCCATCGATTGTAACCCAGGCCGGGGTCTGCATGTTGCATATAACAACTATTTATAGACTGGACCACCACATGATAAGGTTCCACCTTAATGACTTAAAAGCAAGACAAATTGACACCTGAACAGCCCTTGATCCCTCCAAACAATCCCTAAGTGACTGAAAGTGAATACTTATATTTGTTTACAATCCGAATGCTGCAAAGATAAATAAAGAAAACAATCAGTTCAGTGGGTGAACTCTTCAGAGCGACTGTGACTCAGTGTTTAGGTGCGTTGCGTGGGCAGCCGGCGAGCAGGGCGAGCGGCTGCGCTCGGAGCCAGACTGACAGGCAGATTGATGCCCGCTGTCACGACCGATGAGATCTCATCAGCAGCGAGCAGATGCCAGCGCTCCACTGCTCTGACATTCAGCGTGCTCACATTGTTTGTACACTACGGCAGCGTTTGTTTTGGGTTTCACATCGGTGCAGTTTAAACATGTTCTGTAGCCATTACCATCGTTTGCACACACTTTAGCATTGTTATAGTAATGCTATTTTGCTGAACACTCTTCAGCCAGTATTCACCTCTGCAGCACTGATCTCTCAGCTTGTTGCTATGTTGCCATTCAATGCACACTTCCGGGCCTCAGTGACGTGCAGCTTCCTTTATTTTAATAGTAAACCAGCAGAGCCCCTGGTGGGTAAATTAGACCAACAATCACGTCTGCAGAAATTTAAAAATTTCACTTGCGTCCTTTATTTTGAAATTCATGCTGCGGACCAGACTTGTATCCTCCAGCGGCCTTCTTTTGGACCTCAGGCCGCATGTTGACACCCCTGCTTACAGAACCTGCATCATCCCACCTGGTTTAGTTTACTTTTGGACTTTTATGAACTACAACACTTGGACCTCAACATTTGCAACAGCTATTTCATCCCTGTTGTCACTATTTGGACTCTAATTACCATGATCAACAGTTGCGGACTTAAATAAAACATTAAAGATAAACTTTCTTACCTTTGAGGGCGTCAGCTGTTCAATGAGGTGTGATGCAGAAATCACAGAGATGCCAAGTTTGAAGTCAAACCTCTGACAGATGAGTGCTGCTGAGTAGATCCGTCCGTTCGTACCGTAAATCTAATCAATCATTAATCAGCCTTAACTGTGTCAACAATCCCGCTGGAAGTGGCGGCCAGGCAGGCTGCTGCTGGTAATTCATCTCCCCCCATTAAACGCATCGAAGTTTGGATCCATAACTCGATCTCCATCGAGGAACCGGGTCCTCCGGTTTAATGGCAGCGGAGGGTCCCCGGCTCCTAATCCAGTGATTAGTCACAGCCCGCTATTGATCGTCCTCCAGGCTCACGTTAATTACACCGCACACAGAGTGGACGCCATTCATTTAGTTTGACACGCCCCCCCTCCCCACACATCCGTGGGTCTCTAACTTTGACAGCATTTGAGTCTTTTTCCACGTCAAACAATCGCCACTGATAATTAAACCATCCGGAGCAAGACACGCGCACAAAGAGCTTCGGTAAACCCCGTTCGTGCTGCGCGTCCCCGCGTTTCCTCCGAGCCGCGACGGAGTTTCAGCGACGCGAGTCTGGACAACAACAAAACCCGGCGGAACAAAACGATGCGCGCTACAAACCGGTGAACGAGCGGCTCAGTCGCGAGGAGGGGGGTGGGGGGGTTCCGTCCTCAGAGCGACCGGGAGCTCCGCCGCTCCCGACGGAAACAGTTGGCGCGGCGAGGAGTCCTCCTGCGCGACCCCGCAGCTGACGATGAAGTGATGGACTGAAGCGTGAGGGAGGCTGCACGCGTCGATGTGTCGGCGTGTCACGCACGCAGCAGTGAGTGTGTGTGGGAGAGGAACCGCCAGGGCCGCGCGAAAGCATTTCAGGAACCCAACCCCCCCCCCCCCCCCCACACACACACACACACTTCAAATTAGAGTGCAACAGTTTGCGATACTCTTATGATGTGAATTCGAATAAATTCTAATTAGATTCTAATTAAAATGCTTCAAATCTACTTCAGTAGGACAATAAAGTGTCATTTTTCTCCCAGGGCTGTGAGGAAAGTATTGTTTTCATTTTATTCTGGTGGCTCCGTTTTCTTCATTAGTGTGAAGAAAACAAACAAGACAGTTTAATAAACTTCTCAGTGTTGTTTTCTTCACTGATGTCCAATTACACAGTAGGTCAGAATGTCACCGGACTCATAATGACTGCCAACGACCGTGGTGGAATCTGTCGTTCCCCGCATTTGCGTCACACATAAAGTTCCGTCGCAGGCGAGCATCTCGTTGTTCTGCGCGATATTGTCATGCAAAGTGTCTGTAATTCCCCCCGGTGTGGCCGTGAGAGCCTTTGTCCGGGTTTTTCGAAAATCATCCGGCCCTTCCGTTATCCGCGTGGACAGAGAGCTTCCTCTTGGAAACGCCGCCGGTGGAGCTGTTAAACAGGCATGCAACAGGATTATACGGCATACCACGGCCGTGACAGCATGCTCCCGCTCCTCCTGCCATTTCCTGTTGATGCTCAGCTTACTTCCACCGTGGCCGAGTCCCCCCCCACCCCCCCACCCCCCTCTTTGAGTTTATTAAGATACGTGAGCCGTCACGATCCATTAGCATGCGGACGACGTTAACTATTTGGGACTCGGGCGTTAAGTGTTGGAAGAGCGCTGTCGGACCCATTCATCAGCTGGCAGGTAGCCGTGAGCTCGGCTTTGTCTCCCGACGCGTGAGAGTCGAGCACTGATTTGACTCCAGGTTTAAAAAACACTTTTAGATAATTTGGTTGAACTGGTAAATTTTTACACACTGTTTTCTCGAGAAAAGATAAGAACTTTAGATACCGGTCAAGGAGAAACTGTCGAAAACACTTCTTTTTTTGAGTACTCGCATGAATTTCCTTTCCCACAAAAGTGACATATGGAGAGACAGTGAGTCCCATAGCAGCCAGATCCCGACACGCCTGTGCTGCGCCTCCGTGTGGACACTGATGGCAATTACAACCACGTCACGACTCGGCCCCTTTAACCTGTCGGGCTCATTTCACTCCCTTCTTCTCCGTTTCTAACCTGTTGCGGCACAACTTAAAGGCCTATTTCATGATGGTGTTTTCAGTAGTTTCGTAAACGTTTCCTCTCATGACGCCATTTTCACAAACAAGTTTTTCAAAACGCTCTGAATCGATGTTCTATGAACAACGAACTTCTTCAGCCTTCGACACGCATGTTTCCTCAACGTCGCGGGAGGCTTTGATGCTCATGCTATCGCTGTAGCCACAAGTTTGACACCCCTGCCTCCTTTATTTTCTATTTTGGACAGAAATTCAAAGCCGCGGTTTAGCTCTTCCGCAACCCCTCTCAGACAGCTTATGTGTGACTATCCCCGAGTCAAAAAAAAAAAAGGAGCAACATTCAACAACCGCTCTACATGTGAGAGCGATCCTGGCAGGAGTTCACAGACAGGAACAGTCAAGAATCCTCACGTGTGACTCGACTGTACCTGAAAAGACAACCGTGACGGCTGTCACAATTCCCCCGATTCGCCGCGCTTCGGCACACCGCGCCGAAAGTTTTTGGAGAAACTCGGCGGCGAACAAACTGTCAGCCCTCACAGAGGCGCGCGGGGGGGGTTTGTACTTCAGGAGACGGCTCGCATTTAAGTGAGCCGCGCAGATTAAGATCCTCGATTCAGGCCGAGGCTTCAGAAAAGAACGTTAAGCAGGGTGGGGGGGGGGATGTCACGTCTTCATGGTGAAACGACAAGTTAATTCATCCAAACTTCTGGCACTTTGGCTCAGAAAATGTCCCGGTTACACTTCACCTAAATGAGCTCAAGCTCCTAGAATCAACAATAGAGAATGAATGAAGTCTTAAACACACAAAAAACTGATTTCACAGCATGAATACCGTCTTTTTTGTTGAACTGAGAGACTATATTATCTCAAATTACACAATAATCTGTCACCTCTTCCTTTTTCCTTACAGCAGCCCTGTCTCTGTGCACCACGTCACCACGGCCACCGAACGGGAGCCGGGTGCAAACAGCCGTCACGACTGTTCCTTCCAGTTGTGACGGCTTTAATGAGTGGCCGCAGCCAGCTGCAGACAAGCCTTTAACTAATGGCTCCAAACAGGTGGGCGACAACAAAGGATCTGACTGTGCTGTAATTGGTCACAAATACCTGAAGCCATGAGACGCTCCACTCTGGCCCCGCACCTCCGAGGCAGCACCACCACACACTGCTTACACCACCAAAATGTTCGGTTCACTGAATTATCATGCATAGACGAATAGTAACTTTCACTATCTTGCTTTTTATAGTTTTAGTCTTCGTGTATGCTGTCAAAAAAGAGAGAAAAGTCTCATGTGCTAAATGTGAAGCTGCAACCAGGCAGTGAGACTGAACACGCAGACTGTGGGAAGTGACTACGCCTGGTGAAGAAGTTGTCCGGCTTTATGAGCTCATGTCGGATGGCAACATGCTGAATTCACGTTTCAGATTTTATATGCATTTAACAACCCTCAACAAAGCTGAACTTGAGAGACAC
>JAUESE010000098.1:9310236-9320757 GCA_032274725.1 Malacoctenus triangulatus
AACCTGTTAGATTTAACAACTTGCAGTGGGGGGGGGGCGGGTAAGGGGAGGGGGTCTAAATATTTATCCAGACAGAAACCCGTTTACATACCACAGGCCCACAGTCGGTCGGAATCGAGCGTCCCCCGTCGGATCAGACGGACGCGTCGGGGAGGAGGAGGGGGGGGGGGTGTCCAGCTTACTTCAGCGGAGGCCCCCCGAGCGCGCCCTCGCTGACACCTGGCCAACCCGATACATGTGGGGGCAATGGGGGGGGGGGCTAGAGTGGGAGGCTGATAGTGGAGATTGGTATGTGACATGTCAAATACCGATCCCCTCAATAAGGCTGTTATGTAAGCATCTGCGCTTCCTGTCTTGTTCCACTGGCCTGCTGTCAGCCCCCCCTCCCCCTCCCCACCCACCAGAGGCTGCCACGACCGGTGCCAACAGCCTGGAGCAGGTCCACAACTCTTCAGTATAAATAAAGGTCTAAATCAAATCTAATAGACTAATGAATGGGCCTTACGTGATGTAAATTACAGCTGTCGGACTCATTTTGGTTCGAGGGGCCACGTGCGTTCGGAATGCGTCTCACTGGGGTCGGAGCAGTGAGAGCGTCGCATGAAAAACTACGAGTCTGGATGCTGAACTGCTTTTGTTTTACTACAAAAACAGCAACAACCCCTCCACTCACACGCCTGCATGCAAACCTTTCAGGCCACCGTCTGCTAAGAGCCTCTGAGCAACAACATCACCGTGCGTTTATTGTTGCTGCAGCTTTTGTTTCACACTTTACGTACCATTTGTTGTCCTTCACAGCTCAGATCCGAAACCAATCGCCGCCACGAGCTGCTACTTTGTCATCTTCTCATCACATGACAGCTTTGTCTGGATCTAATGGGCGATGCGCCATTAGGTGAAGCACCTCTCTGGTGCTTCATGAAATCAAACCCACACAGTGGGCAACAATGCACGGCCACTCATCCTACGCGTGTTGTTGCAGCAGCTGCCTTTTCCCATTTAGCGCTTGATCAATCACGGCGTCATGACAAATGGCCGTCATCATCCGTGTACAGTTGGAGTCGTTAGACGAAGCCCCCCGGGGAGGGGGGGGGGGGATTTTTTTTTCTCCCTCCATCACTGGAACGCATGAACTGCACAAAGTGTTCCTGTAGAGAAAGTGGAGAAAGCGGACTGCGGCTGATGCTGCTGACGATTCAAACGATGAATCACATGCTGCGACGTGGTTTCCCTCGTCCCACGTACGAGGCAACAGTTCAGCCTACTGAACAAAGTCCTCCTGCTTTATCTGAAGGTTATTACCTCCAACTTTAATTGGAATATTTATGAGAACGTGGGACGAGGGTGTCATATATTGATGGATTACAGATTAAAGGAAGAAAATGTACAGCTGAAAAGCAAATTTGATCAACATGTCTTCAAGTTTTGCCTCTTTTGGGGACGATGTGAGCTCGAGTGCAGCATCCTGTGAGAAACTTCAGGGAGCGGTTGTTTCTTTTGTTCTGAATTCAACTGAAGTCCGCAGCTTGGACGAAATCCTCCTTGTCTTTAATGGTTGCAGGCATCAGACTCCACACCTTTAATGTGAACGCCGAGAGTTAGATTAGGAAAACTCCGGGCCGAGTCCTCCAGGCTGATAAACAGCTTTCGGAGTGCCGCTTATCTGGATTGTGAACGTCTGGTCAAGTGAAGCCAGATAACACAGAGATACCCCAGGTATGTTAATCCTGCTTTGTAGCACAGGCCTGTGGTCAGTGACCTTTCCCTGATAGTTGGGAGCCGCATGAAGTCATCGCTGGCAGCCTCCAACGGTTTCCACCGTCCGAGGACGGGAGGGATTCAAGACACAAGCACGAATATCAACTTTTAAATCATTTGGACGGCCAGACGGCTTCCTCTCCAACATCTTATTACAGTCAGTCAGGCTGAGGGGAATCATCAGCCAGCTGCCGATACTATAATAAAGATGATTCTAATGTCTGGGTGATGGATCATCCTGACAGGTTTCATTCATGGACAATGAACAGGAGCAACTATGTGAGCTCGAATCCTGGGTAAAGATAGAACCCACTGGATTCATTTCATCATCCCAAATGTTCCCGTGATGAAACTTTCTGCAGAGGGTTTTTTTTTGGGGGGGGGGGGGGTGTTGTTGCATAGAATGATTCAACAGGATTCAGTGAGAAAGAAGAAAAAATATTGAATTCACTCCCAAATATCTGTTTCCAACTTTGCTTTTTGCTTTGGCAGCGACGGTCTGCAGCTGCAGGAGAGAAATCCTCAGTGTGAACCAACAGCAGACTTCACCGTGACTGTCTGCTGCAGGACTTTCAACCACGTCAGTTAGCTCACCGACATAGAATGCACCTGAACAGTAAATATAACACATGTTGTTTTAGTGGGGTTATATTACAGGTGCATGCTGGTTATGCTGTGTTACATAAACAGTGTTTATTTTGGGATAGTTCTGATCTTTGTCGAATTGTTTGACATATTTTTGGTGTGTTTCAGTGTTGTATGAATAATAAGGTTCAGTTCCTCTGTTACATTTTGACTCACTTTTATCATGTTGACTGCAACGTCGGAAAATTTGTCAATAAGCAACTGAAATTGATGACGGTTTGTGACACATCACTGTTGTCTTCACAACTTCTGCTGCTCCCAAGTGGCCAAACATATTATTTCCAATGCGTTTTATTGTGGCATAAATGCAAAGTTTTCACCGACAGCACTTAATTAGCACAACTGTGAGTTGTGAGTAAAACCTTTGCACTGTTGGCGTCAAACGAAGCTTTCATAACAGTCGAATATGTACACAAAGATTTCTACAAAAAATGCTGCAATGGTGAAAATGATTAAACCTCAAACCTAGAGGTTTTCAAAGTAAAAGAGAAAAAAAAAACACTATAAGCAACAACTTCTTGCTTTCTTTAAGACAGACAATGCTCCAACATGGTGTTTACTGTCATCCGTGTCACATTTAGTCTTTTTTAAGGCCTCAGCACAGACTTCCAAACACAAACATCCTTCCTGTTGAGCCTCCTTGAGGAGAATGCCACTAATGGAGCCCGTGGGCGGTGCGTTTGAAGCGCAGTTTTTTCACAGGAAGTCTTCACTCATTGACGCTCACAACAATAAGGAGCAAACAAATGGCTGATACTCTCAGCCAGTTTAGTCTGGGAACCTTCTGTGCTGCGTCACTGAAGAGGACGGACCGTGCTACTGTTTTGAAAAAAAAAAAAAAAAAAAAATGCAGTTTCATACATAACAACCCAGAAATTGTAATTCTCCCTTTGGGTGATGTAAAAGAAACACTCTCTGCTGCCAGAACATCCCGACAACTCGCTCCCTGGTTGTGATGGAGGATCCAGAGCATCATAAATTCAGGAGAGCACCGACTGGAGACACGACTCTCACAATCCTCTTCTGAGAAATGTCAACAGCAGCAGCAGCAGCATTTCCAGGCTGCGCTCCTTCCAGGAGGCCAAGCGCTGCCGTGCCACCGACGACGGGTTATTGACTCCACGTGCACGCCGGGGGGAACACAAGGATGTGCATCGACGCACCCGCACGCGCGCACATAAACACCCCCCACACATGTATAAACACAAGCCGGGGAAGGGAAAGAGGAAGCAGCCCAGAAGTGCAGCTTCTGACCTTTTTTAGAAAATGTCGTATCACCGACTGAATTCTCGAGGGGGGGAAAAAAGGGGGGTTTGGAAAATCCGAGCAGCGTGACGGCGTGCAAATGAAGACAGTCTGACACTTTTCATAAACAAGCTGAATCTTTAGTTATGATTCCACCACGGCCAATATTCATAAAATCAATTTCGCCGCTTTTCCTCTTAGTGCGAGCCCCCGTACTGTTGCTTATATTACTCCTGGATTTATGACGCATTAGAAGCTGTGTGGCTTCTATACATCCGGCCTGATAATTAAATCAGTATATCAGAACATGCAGTTGGAAACAGAGACGGCGGGTTGTTTATGTCCCCGGTGTCAGGATAATTTGATCAAACTTCTGCGCGGATTAAATTGTATTCTTGCGGTGACAGTGAGGTGGGAGTGGGAGGTGCTGTCGGGCAGGAGAGTCGCTTTATTTTCAGTAGCTCTTCAATGTATCACAGGAGTTCTGAGACTGGGCTGCACCCTGACTTACAGACAGACTTTAGTTTACTTTTTAAATGCATGATTTAAGAATCAATCTGTATTTCATCCCTTTGATCACCACCTTCATGCACTTTTTTTATTTTTGTATATGATGCTTTTATTGTGTAGAACAATCTGCTAGCCCCTCTGATTGTCTCTCTCTGACCCCCTGCCCAACCTTTGATTTGTAATGACATTACAGTGAAGCCAAACACAGGTGGACACACTCGCTAACATACACAAGCAGCCTCCAAAATTAAAGCACTGGGCAGTTCTCCAGGTCTGCTTTGGATTACAGAAAGAATCTTATTGAGTCATGCTGGTATGGGTTCCTCCTTTTGCCTGTTATAACCACCACAACCACTAGAGGCAGCATTCAAATTACATTCACATACAGGCAAGAGCCTTGCCTAACTCTTCCCTAATTCACGAGTCATTTACGTAGTTCTAAGTGACAATGAGAGGATTCTATTCGAACACTCCAACACAACAATGTCAATAATATTGCTTATCCTTCAAAATAAAGCTGTGCATCCGTATTGGCTCAGTCTGACTGTAAAAAAAACTATCATGATTATAGTTAAGTTATATTACAGAAAAGATGCACCATGACTGGACTTTTATTCGTTCTTCAGTCCAAAGGCCACACACACTCACACACACACATACACATATACATACACATACACACACATACACACTCACAGCTACAGTCAGTGGCAGCTATCCATGACTGATGAGCCATGCGGGCCTATTTGAAAACCCCCTCCATATATCCTGACACTGAAATGTCAGCACGGCAGATTAATATGCTTTCTCAATTACTCCACCGGGGCGCCCTTAACCTTAAACACCGTTGCCTATTGGATAATATTCCCAGCTGCTGGATTTCTGACCACCAGTAAAGAAGTTCAATAATTGTCCGGTGCATTTGAAGCCCTCCCCCCGCATTTTTTGATTCCAACATCCATCATTCAATCATCAAATCCAGGGCCACAGAGTCTGCATGCCGTCGCGCGGCATCTAATAAATTACCCCTGGCTTCCTCATAATGAACACAGCAGAGTGGACCGCGCTCCCAAAATTGCCGGTCTGTCTTCAGCCTGCAATAGTTGCCGGGGCTGACATTCAGTCATGTAATGTTTTTAATAAGAGGAGTGACATATAGGTTTAAGGATTAGGACGTTATCTTGATGAGAGTGCATTCCACATGATAACGCGCACAGTTGGGGCCAGACTTTCTCATTAACCGGAGTAATAACGACACGAAGACCCCCGTACCTCGACTGAGTGGGTCTCTGACTGGCTGAACCCGGTCACACGATGGGAACCGTGCAGAAAAAGACACGTCCTCCTCTACAAGTAATAAGACTAATCCAAAGAGTGCAGATCCAATCTTTTTGCCTTTTAATTGTATGAAATATTGTCGTGATAAAAAAGCTAAATTAAATGTGCAAAATGTATTGAAACTAAAAGATCAGCTTCAATTCTGCCAGTTTCGAGCAACAAAAGTCAATCAAGATGTGGATGTTTTAGAATTGAAGAGTGCAACCAGGATATATCTTCAATTAACGGCTGAAATGGGCTGACCACCTGTCTGGGCTGGGGGGGGGGGGGCTCGCTGCCCTTTGCCCAGCACCGCCCTGGTCCCAGGGAACACTATCCCAGCTGACACTGGGGAAAATACAGCCGGAGGAGGTCAGAGGGACCAACGCTGAGAGACAGTCAATCATCCACACACATGTTCACACCTACAGCCAATTTAGGGTTGCTAATTACCCTGAGTAGCTTACTTTTCAACTGCAGGGGGGGGAAGCCAGGCGACAGGAGGAAGACCCCCCATGCAGACCAACGCAAAGATGGACCACTGGAGAAGCTGTCATCACTGAACCATTTGTCAGGCCACAGGAGAACTAAAATATTTATTGTATTTCAGATGAAGACGCACATCAGTGGAGTGATTGGTGCTCGCACCTTTTTGCATTCATACAATCAGACGAATCTCACCACTGGATCAAACTGGCTTTGTAATATCCAACAGAGCCACTTGGTGGCACTGCAACCTAACTCAGAAAGAGGCAACGAGCCTGTTCTCGCTTCTACATTCACCCCCTGCACCGTTTGCTCACACTTAAAATGAGGAAATGCCAAAACATTATTTTATTTCACGCAATAAAGTGGAACCAAACAAAGTCTTTGATCCCTGCAGGGGAGGAAATTCCTCTGCCCCCACCCCTCCCCAGCTGATATATATTGCAGATGCTTTTCTCCTGTAAACAGTATTAAAGTCCGGGGCTGTTCATGACCCCGGGGTTTCGCTCATGAATGCAGGGATGGTGACCTCTGGGGGATGAGCAGGAGAAATATTCCCACAATCCAGCAGCAGGCTGCCTGCCGCAGTCCGACCTGCTCCTCCGACGGGGCTGCCGGGGGAGGAAGAGAGGAGCAGGAAGAGGGAGACGCAGAGATTGAGCCCGGGGCAAAATAAAAGGGAGAGAGAGAGACACTGAAGCCGTACTGGAGCCAGAGCCGAGTGTTTATTGCAGCTCGGGGAAAGACGAGCACGCTGTTTCCCCATCAAAACCAGCGGGGAGCGTTTCCTGTGTGGATCCTTGTTTTCTAGGATTGAGACAGATAATCCACATTTGTACGGCGAGGAGCAGCATCAGATATAAACCAGAGAAATAAAAGAACCATCAGTTGCAATTGCATTTAAATGTCTACACAAATCTACATTTGTGTCACTGAGTTTAGCTTTCTTGAAGGCATACTGACTCCTTCACTCACCACCAGGAGCAGGTGGAGACTCAAGTCTTGTTTAGGAACACTGTTAAAGAGGCGGGGCCAGATGGGAATCAAGCCATCAATCTCGGGGGACATCGAGACGATCCTCTCCGCAGACACACCCACCACACAGCTGGATTCTGTTGATACCTGACATTCTTGGCAGGATTCAACAGCATCTCATGAAACTGCACAGCGATCCCACGCAACACAACATTCTGACACGTACCTCAGATGTATGGAACTGATATACACACAGTTTTCCACTGGATGATTCAGGAGGCACCGTTTGCCCCAAGATTAACGGTAGATTGCCAAACACGCATATCATGGCTGCAACATTCGTATTGTTATCTTTCCTCCCCTTTAGCACCAGCCCACGTGTGCCTCCGCGTGTCGCGACCTGTCCATGCAGCAGGAGACAATGTGGCTTGAGCTCGAAACAAAAGACCCAGTGTGTCTGCAGCCGAAAGGCTTTCTGCCGCACGGATAATCATAAAGACGCAACTGTGATTCCAGTCTAAATATTGTTTGCAGTGCGGTGACTTCCCCCCCTCGTAACCCTCCTCTCTTCCTCCCCTCCTGCAGGTCTCACACACATCAGCCAGATGTGAGGAGTCAAAGAGAGAGTGAGTGAGAGAGAGCGCAGCACAAAAGGTGAGAGCCAAAAGAAAAAAAAGAAAGGCTTCCGCGAGGCACCGCCGGGGCGATGTTGCAGAGGTGTTTTCTGAACCGTCTTGCCGCTCTTTTTCGCTTTCTGAGCGTAGCTTGGTGAAACTTTTCCGGAGGAGCTAAAAGTCTCTTCATCTGAAAAAGAGAGTCTTCCTCGATCGCTGGCAAGTCACCGGATAGCCAGCTCTTCTTCGAGCCCTCGCCGCCGCCCTCTCGAGACAACGGGCATCTCTGTACGACTTTGACTTTCACCCCATTTCCCCTGCGGAACCCCCCCCCCACAACCCCACCCCCTTCACTTCCCGTCTGAGCGTCTGCCAGAGACTGTCCGTGCGTTGTGTCCAAAACTACGGGGCCACATTTAGACCAGTGGAAGAAATGCGTTGTGTTTTCCTTCCATTCGCTCTCGCTGGCTGCCTCCCTCAGACCCTCCGCGCCGGCTCCCCCCATAACAAGCCGTGTGCTTGTTTTCCGTTCAGTCGGAGGGCGTGATGAACGATGGAAAGAGGCGGGAAGGGCTTTGGCAGTATTAGTGGCGCTTTGGAGAAAGCTTAAAGTCTCTTCAGGTCTGTTGAGTCCTAATAAATGAAGGAGGGTGGGGGGGGTCGCTGTCAGGAACATTCAGGTCGTCACACTAGTCTGAGGAAATAGGTAAAGGAAAATAAACACCCTGCATGGTTCTAAAGTCTTCTGTCCATATCCAACTTCAAATTCATGAAAAAAATGAGCTCAAATGCTTTAAAAGCAGAAATGAGAAAAGTTTCATTTCCCTGATGAATCAACGTCATTTCTGCACGTGCAAAACGCCTCGTCAGAGGCATGAAATGCCCAAGACGGAGTGGCTTTTTTAATTTTTTTACAGCCAAGACATGGAAATCAGAAAGAGAAGCGAAAAAAAAAGGAATCCTGTTTTTGAAACTTCCCTTTTTCTTCCTACGCTCGTTACACCACCAGGCAAACAAGCTTTTAGAATGTGACGCCTGACATTCGAGCAACTTTGGGACGTGCAGAAAGTGTCACAGTGTGATACAGGGACAAAAATAAGAACCGTATGTGTGTCCATCAAGGTAGCAACGCTCTGTAATTACGTCTCAAGAAGCTCTCCGGCTCGCACCTGTTCAGTTATTGAAGTTATTGGCATCGAAAATAGCATCAAAATACTCCCAGTGGCACATTCAGTAGATGTTGTTTAAAACCTCCTGCTGACTCACTGAATCGTGTTGTTTAACTGCCATTAGCAAACAACCACATGAACATTAACAGGTCTGTGGTGATCTTTTTTTTCCATCTGACATATTTACCTAGGGTTGCACTGGGTGTGGTGGAGTGCTGAGACCTCTTGTCTCACTCCTAATCCCCACCAAGACTCTGTTTGCAGACCAGAAATGTCATGAACAATCAAAAACCTTCGAACAAACGTCCTCCGTGGAGACACATCAACGTAATGTTCGCATGGACATGTGCCCCGATGTCCTTGGTCACTCGCGAGTTTGTCCAGTGGGAGATGGCGTCCTAATGATGTGCGCTTCCTCTGAGACAAACTCGACGACGTGTCCACCAGGGAATAGACGAATGCAAATAAAGACGCTGTTGTACACATCCGGCATTTCCTACTGGGCTTTAGAGAGATCGCTCGGTTCTGTTATTGCACTTTGCTACTGTATCGTTTAACAGCTGCATCTGTCTGCGTGTGTGTGTGTGTGTGTGCGCGCGCGTGTGTATGTGTGTGTGTGAGAGAGAGAATTATCTCTCCAATACACACATTCCTACTCTGCCTGGGAAAATACTTTTCTCTGCGTTGAACAAGACGTGTGTTTCCATCGAGTATGAACGCGTGCTTCAGTGTTAAATTCTGTCTGTCTGACTATGAAGCAATCTGAGAGAAATGTCTCTGCATCTAACTTAACTGTGAAATGAAAGTTCAGGAGTTCCACTTTCACAAAAAACTTTCCCTCTTCGTTTAGAAGTTCCTCTGACATTTACAGTGTTGCACTTTCTGAATGTCAGCGAGTGTTTTTTGCGAAGCCTCCTGAGCACTGAGAGCATCAACAGCTCACCCCCCCCTCCTTATTTTATATATGCATTTCATTCTGACTTTCAGAAAAAAATACAGACAAAAGAAAAAAAATACAACTTTTAAAAGAAAATCTTCAAATGCTCCCTTTTCATTTCTGTCGACGCTGAAAATGCTGAAACGATGACACCGTTTGTTCCTTCTCTCCTTTAACCTGCACGCTCTTTGGATAGATGCTCCTTTATTCTTCTTCTCTTGTTCCCATCATATTGCAGCGCCGCTCTCAGGCAAGCAATACATATATTCTGCAGTATTTTCGGTGGTTTGGTTTGGACGGAAACTGCTCCTGATATAATGGCGTGTTTACGGGAAACTTTTTCAAAGTGAGCACTTTTGGGTCTCCGTGTGGACCGGTGCCTGGATGGCTTCGCTGTTTTCCTACCTGGAATGACCTCGAAAAGAAATTTCCCTCCATCGTCGCCGTTGTTTGGATGTTCTGTGACTTTGTTTCCAGGTAGGAAAATGGCTCCCTGTGAGAAGAGGAAAAGAGGAAATGAGTCCGAACGAACAATCAGACACCCCAGAAAAGGAATCAACACCTTCAGACGCGGCAATTCGGTCCTCATTAAAGTCGCACCTCGTCTCCGTTTCGGTAAATATGCTGACTTCACACTTTATTAACGAGTTGGACAGCATCTGACAGTCATTAGGGTGACCTCTATCTGCGCTTATGCTAATGCATACAAGATGTGCATAGGTGACAACATCAGTATTAAGAAGTCATGCACATTAACAGGATCTAAGAGGGACAGTTTCCTTCCTGCTGCGAGAGAGAGAGAGAGAGAGAGAGAGAGAGAGAGGGAGGGAGGGAGAGAGAGAGAGAGAGAGAGAGAGAGAGAGAG
>JAUESE010000098.1:9371593-9384216 GCA_032274725.1 Malacoctenus triangulatus
GCTTTGTAAAGGCAAACGGCTTCAGTGCAATGTAATAACACTGAAAATCACATTTGGAAATCACTGCAGGGAGGAGAGCAATAAGCACTTCCCTGAAAAATCTGTCTCCAGTTCCCTTCAGGGCTTTGATCAATAATGGACTTGTGTAAAATGTTAAGATTATCTTGCAAGTAGGGTAAATGAATACTTGATCAATATACTGCAAGTTATTAGGAGGTTACAGCAATGAAACACCCTAAATATAGCTCACTTTTTCGTGTTTTTCAGGAGTGTAACGTGTCTGATATCGAGCCAGGCTTCAAAACTGGCAGGGGAGCGCTTGCTTCCATTGTGTTATTACTGTATATACCTTATCTTCACTTCCTTCAGGCACATGGTGCTAACACGGTTCCCGACACTCACGGGCCTGGTTAGCACGACCCCTGTGCTCCACCCTTGCTTCAGCCTGGCCAGCTCTGCTTCTTGTGATGCCTTCACAGAACAGCAGACTAGCTTCATGGAACCTGGTCCTTGCAGCACACAGGCCAGAAGCAGTCTGGGTAAGAAATAAGTGCAGAGACAAAGACTGGAGGAAAAAAAAGGATGTCTGAAGTCTGTGGAGGGAGATCTGAATTCAAGGAGCGAATGAACAGCATATTGTGTTAGAGCGAACAGTGTTGTTCATTCAGTCACACAGGTCATTTCAGGGTTTAACAACCCCATTTCCTTGGATTCATGCAGACATATTCTATTAAGACGCGGGTAATTACCATGTTGGAGTCCTGCATTAAAACCGAAGTAGCAACAGTCGAGCAGTGGCGACTCAGTGGGAACTGTCTGTCTTCTGCATGGTCTTAAATGTTCAGCCATGGTTCACAGTGGATCTGCTGCCCAAAACAGCATGTGTTTTGCTCTGCTACTGAACAAACCTTAAACCTGTCAAACGCATGCAAACCCTCACATGCTTGAATGGCACCTTTTTTTGTGATTGTTTCTTATGTTGGTGTTATTTTTGAATCGATTTGAGGAAGTTTAGTGAGCTTCAGCTTTCACTTGGTTTGTCAGAGACCGCACACTTATGAAGCTCGTTGATTCTTGTAAAATAGATACTGTAGGTAAAGATGACTAAAGAAGCATTTCAGAGGGACTGGATTTATTATTGTTGACAGAAAAGAAGTGAAACAAACTGTGCACGTTGATTTAGCTGATAACATCCACGACAGTTCATTTCAGAGTGGATCTTGTTTTTGTTTTTCTGTTTTTTGTGCACTTTTCCTTTTCTCCTCAACCACCAGAACGGACACAAATGTTTGTCACCAGTCGGTTGCTAGAAATGGGATTCACTATGAGACATATCTTCTGGGCCATGGAGGCAGCAGGTACTGCTTTGTGGAGTGCACCTGATGCTATTTTTGTTGTTTGTTTTTTTTTACTTTGCTTCTTGTGCTTCATCTTTTAACATCTGTCTTTCACTGTGTATTGCAACCTTCCTGTAGAAAATGGAATAAGGATCGTTTTTTTTATGTACTAATTTTTCTGTATTAGCAACTAATTTATTGCACGTTTCTGGATTAAACTATTCTCAGATTTCTCTTCTGATGAAACACTTTTTTTTTACCCCAAATAATCACTAAAGTACATTTTGAAATTATTTACCAAACAAATAATTTTAAATCATTTTTACAGAACAAATACATATTACATGAATCAATAAATACAAGTTAATCAGTCCTGGACTTGTATTTCTTTTCTTTTCTTTTTTCACATTTTAAGCCTGTTTTCTCTGATTCCATCACGAGTTTTCCCATTTTCACACACTGAATTCATCAGAGCAGATGTGTGAGTCCGACCTCAGCTCACACTCACGGTGACGTTGTCACCAGGTGTGTGGCTTGGGGGGGGCGATGTCTGATGAGAATTAGCAATGCAAAGACCCCCCCCTTGATCCGTCTTTTCCTTTAGAACGTTGACACTTCCCGTTCCCTTGTGGTCCCTCCCAGACGTAGCGGGTGACTTGGACTCTCAGACCATCGAGGTGTTGGCCAGCTGGATGCTGGAGCACCCCCTGACGGAGGAGCAGCAGGCAGCTGGCTCGCAGAGGCCGGAGGGTGCTCCCGACACGCCATCCCCAGATGGGCCCGAGACCGTGCAGTGTCCCGAGCGCCCCGCCACCCAAACCAATGAAAGGTGAGGGTTTAGAGAAATATTGAACTAAATGTCGCTTTTTATTATTATTATGGTAACTTACAGTTGAATGTACCTCATTTTTTCTACAGCCTGTTGCCAGGGCTCGACTGGATAGAAAGGGAGAACTTCTTGGATGTCCACCTCACCAGAAACAGGCCTCCTCCTGCACGCCGCCGTCGCTCAGGCCCCACTCAAAGGACGTCTTTCCGAAGAGCAGGTGAGAGTCAGACATCAAAGGTGCAGCTTAACTCTATTGTTCAGAAAAAGTAAACTGTCCGTCCTCTTTCCAGACTTGCCATCCCCAAACCCACTCCCACAGCTCTACCAGCAGCACACGACCATCGCTGACTGGCCCGAGCAGGTGGAGTTTCACCCGTACCTGGCTGAGGAGGAGTCGGAGTTGGGCTACATGGACGACCCGTACCACGAGGAGACCTATGAGGATTTACTCACACCGTCATTCTTCAGCCTAGAGAGAGACACATTACAGATAGTGGAGGTAAGAAAAAACACAAGCATGTAATTATATACATGCTGTTGAAGCAAATATACAGTAGGTCACAAATTAGGACTTGGTCCCCAATTGCAGTCACCTTTCAGATCGTCTTATTCTCTTTGCTCTATTGCCCTTTTCCCAGGTTGGAGAAGAGCACAGTCAGATGGTCAAATGTGAGCTGTGCAACACCCTCACCCTGCAGTTTAACAACCACATAAAGCGGCGACACCCGGGCTGCGGGCAGAGTGCTGCACGGAAAGGCTACGACAGCACAGGGGCCTACGTGGATGTGTGGTTCAAAGGAGAGTGCGGCTCCAACTTCCCCTTCTACCTCCTCTGCAGCTCCTGCAGGGAAAAGTATCTGGCTGCGAACATGAGCGATCCAAGCTCCAAATATGAAAGGTACAGAAAATATACTGCAGGGAAGAATTGATGGATACTTGAGAGGTTCTGTTTCAGCAATAAAAAAGCTGATGCTCCTCTTTGTTTTATCCTTCTTTTAGAATTAAAGGTCTCACGTCTGATTTGATCGGCCAAATGGACAGCACTTCTGATGGTAGGAAAAGAACCCCTTTCACTCTGGAGTGTGCTGCATCGGGCTGATTCAATCTGTGTAATTGCTTTATAATATGAGCGGTGCCTGTGTTTGTTCAGATGACTGGGAAATGAGCCATCAGGACGAGTATCACACAGACAAACTGACGGGACTGGAGGACTTCGGGCTCCTGCTGAGGCCGTTGGGGTTGACAGAGAAGAAACTGGTCCCAGATCCAATCGCGTTCATCGAGCCAGATCCACTTGGAGCTCTTGTTTACAGCTCAGCGAGAGCAGCACCCAAAGGTAGTCAGTTTTATTTTTTAATACAGACTTCTACAAAGTTGGATTTGTTTATGTTTGCTGATCGATGACAATAAAATGCATTGTGAGCCTTTCGTACAGCTATTCATTGGAGCTACGCAGCTGGTGAAATCTGTGCACCTGTCAGTAACCATACACAGAGATATAGGTCATAATTACTCAGAGAGACCTCCAGTTAATATCGCAGTGAATGACTGCGTAGCTTGTCCCTCTGATGATAGTTTAGCACACTTGTAACAGACACCCACAGTCCCTCTGTGCTTGTTGGCAGCACCAGTGTCCAACCCTAATTAAACTTGCTGCAACATAGTGAGTCATCACTCATACCAGTTGGGCATGTGAGACACGCACAGCGCACTGACTCGTCTCATCTAAAGCAGCATTTTGACTCTTTTATACCTGCGCTTACATAAAGTGTCGTACTCTTTTTATCGACCATTTCAGAAAGATTTGTTTTTAATGGAGTTCTTTTTGATGTCTTTTTTTTTTAATCTGAGCAGGAAATGCCCTCGTTGAGCAGAGGACGTCTCTGAGCCTTGGACAGCAGGCAGTCTCGCTGAGAGACTCTCACGACAGGCTGAAAGCGCTAAGACGAGTCACGTCCACAGCTCAGATTTTGCTGGCATACAGCATGGTAATGAGGGCTCTGTCTCAGACTGCGTCAAGGTGAGCGTGACCACAATATCAGTTCGTTTTCCTCCTTTTTTTTTTTTCACTCGATAGATCGGTCCTTCACTTCTTCTTCTTTTTCCAGTGCATCCGTGTGCACCCAGTCTAACGGACTGGAGTCTCTGGGTCTGTCGGATATACGCATCCTGGTGCGCTTGATGACGCTGGCTGCCGGGGGCAGAGCGCACACCTGTGTGGACGGTCATCCGAGTGGTCTGCAGGGACTGGCAACGGAGCGCAACAATCCCAGCTGCCTCAGCTTCCTCACCTCAGCCATTGGCAGTGTGGTGTCCCACAGCCCCACTGCGTACAGACAGCTGGTGGAAATATGCACCCACGTCAGTTTTATTCTACCTAAAACTTCTTTATTTAAATGAGGAAACTTTATTTTTTTACTTTTCAGATACAAAGAACACATTTAACGATTATATTTAAAGCTCTTTCTGGTCTAACTGCCTTCAGGACCTAATGGCAGCAGCGACAGGCGTGAACATCGGAGCCATCACTGACCCTCAGCAGAGAAGCTGCCTCAGCACGGCCCTGACGGTCGCCACGCAGGGGGCGCAGCACCTGCAGCGCGACTACGACCCGACTCCCTCCACGTTCCTGGTCACGCAGAGTCTGGTGTCCCTGCTCACCGAGAGGAGCACCCAGTGCTACAGCGCCGAGAAAGCCGAACACGAGGCGAACGGTGAGAGAGAACCAGCCGCGTCATCATTTGTTGATCCTCTGGATCTGAGTTTTTTCCGTCCGTGTGGCCCAGATGGAGGAAGCTCTGCTTCGTCCTTGCCTCCGTCACCTTTACCCCACCTGAGTGCCAGAGTGGGTCCTCTGGAGCTGGCGAACGCGTTGGCAGCGTGCGTCCTGTCCGCCAGGCTGACCAGCAGACACCGCCAGTGGGCAGCGCAGCAGCTGGTGCAGGCTTTGGCAGTCTCGGGAAGGGACGGGCCTAATCGGCCCCAAACATACAGCGACTTGGCTGGTGACCTGCGCAAATGTCCTCTCAAGAGACTGGAAGGACATTACAACAAGGTGAGCTGTGTCTTTTGTTTTCCCTGTGTACGGGGAAATGACAGATTTTGCTTTCGCCGTCAGTGATGAAGAAGTGTTGTAAAAGTGTTCTTTTTTCTGCTTCGTGCAGGTGGCCAGCTGTTACTGGAGCAGTGATCAGAGTTTACTGGCCACGTGCTCCCAGGACAAAGTGGTGCAGCTGTGGAGCATCAGCCAGAACACTGTGGAGTTACAGACCACCTTCTCCTGTATCACTGGGTGAGTAATTCCACTTGAATTACTCTCAATCCTCGATTACTTTGTATTGTTTTCTTCTTGCTATCAACTTCAAAGGAAAAGTTTGTGTACTCTCTGTTAATACTGTTTATTTCAACTGATGCTTTTTTTGTATTGGTGATTTGCAGTAAGACAGACCGATCCAGCAGTGAGAGGACCACCCGCTGTCATCATATGTCTCCTGTGTACTGGAGTACAGGGGGGAACTTTTTGGCTGCTCCTGAGAACAAACACATCAACATCATGAACGTCAGAGGTGATCGTGTCGGTCCCTGTTGTCTCCCTCGTGTCTTGTGTTTACAAGAACTCCAGTTTAACGTGTTCGTTTCACCTTTCAGGGTCCCTCTGTCACGTGGAGGCGCAGAGTTCCCGTGTCACAGCTCTCTGCTGGGCTCAGGCCTTCAGCTTGTGGGTGCTTGACCACGCCGCCGCCTCCAAGAACAGACCCACCGAGAGCCTGTTGGTGGGACGGCTGGACGGCACCCTCTGCTGGTTGCAGGTCACAATGCAGGAACTCGATCTGCTTCTGAAGAGCACTGAGCTCACCCACTGTCACAGGAAAGAGGGTGAGGAGGGCAACGTACATGTCGCTTTGAAGTAAAAACTTTGAAAGTTTTCTGTTCTTGTGTTTTTTTTCCTGTGTGAAAAATTCAGTTTTCATTTTATTTCAAAAGTTTCGTTTTCGTTTCTGTTCACTAAATGAATGACGGTGGTCTTTTTGCTCTCTTAGCCCCTCAGTGTGTAGCATGGCACAGTGAGGACAAGCCTTTTGCAGTGGGATACCCCAGTGGGAAGATCCTTCTGGCCGCAACTGAGACATACGAGAACGAGCAGCCCGTTGTCCTGTCACTTTTCCAGGTTTGTCATTCACTCACTTTGTATGAAAATATGTACAAGTTTGTTGTGTGGTTTACTTTTCCTTATTAATCATCATGACGGACTCTCCTGCATTTCCTTTGCTCTCCAGGACAACGTCTGTTCTCTGAAGTGGGACCCCACTGGCCACTTGCTGCTCTGTTTAGGGAAGTCGGAGGTGGTGAAGATACTGGGGCGCTCCGGGGGCACTTGGGTGACCCTCCACTCCCTCTTCCACACCAGCCCTGTGAACATTGCTGAGTGGTGCCCACTCGCAGGCCGAGCGCCCAATCCCCAACTTATGCTGGCCACGTGAGTTCAGTCAAATGAACGAACAGTTTTTCTCTCTGCAGCCAGTGAAAACTGTTAAAAATTCAACGCATCTAATCTGTTTCATATTCTCTCTTTGCTCTTTATGCTTGTGCAGAGGCTGTCAGAATGGCTCGGTGTGTGTCTGGACATTACCACAGGGGGGTACTATTGTGTCTTTGCCCAACATATTGAACAGCTCACTGGGTCAGGACAAAAACGCAGAGGTCAAGGTCAGTTTGGATCATCTGGTCGAGACACCTCTGTGTCGCTAACAGCTTACTACCCAGAATATGATCCAGATTATCATCATAATCTTGTTTCCTCGGTCTTCATAAAAACTGAGTGCAGCCTCTGTTTCCTCATTATTTCACAGCAGGATAGTGCAAAGCGTGCATTTGTACTTCATGGACACATTACAGCAGTCAAATCCCTTTCATTTTGCTCCAGCGGGCTGGCATTAGTTTCTGGAGGAATAGGGGGCCTGCTCAACATCTGGTCCCTGCAGGTCAGCAAATAAGATTCACTGCAGCTGCTGCCATTTCTTGACCTAAATTCGGCGCCGAGAGCTTTTAAAGCAGCTTCATTTCCGAACTTTAATCCGGCGTTTCTCTGCTTCTCACAGGATGGTTCAGTGTTGCAGACTGTCACAGGTTTGGGCTCAGTTGTCAGCACGACTTGGATTCCAACTCTGGGCGTCGCCGCCTGCTTTGGCAGGTCAAAGGTAATTCAGATCTTTCAGACAACCGTAGTCGTATCTTATTGTTTTCTTTTATGATTCTGCTTCAGTAAAAACTGCTGTTCTGTCATTTCCCAGGATGTGTTGTTGATCTGCTGCACTCCGGACTGGATCAGCCAAAACCACGTGCTGGCTTCATGCCGAATGGTCCTCCGGAGCCAGAACATCTTGGGTCTAAATCGAGCACCGTGTTTGGCTGTCTTCCTGGAGCGGCTGCCCTTGTTGTTGCAGGAGCAGTACTGCTACGAGCGGGTCATTACAAAGCTACTCCTCAAACTTGTCTGGGCTCTGTTTTTCTGTCTGAGGTGTAATTCTGGAATCCTCCTCTCGGCGCAGACCCACGTGGCGGCCGGCGACCAGCTCGTCCACAGCGCCTTCCTGCAGAGCCTGGCCTCCCTGACTGTGGGTCTGTCTTTGGAGAAGCACCTGTGCACGTACCCGCGGCCCCCACATCACATCTGTCCCGACGCCCACGCCTGCCCGCCAGAGTGGAGCTGGCTCATCACCTACGCCACGACCGTGCGCAGCGCCGAGGCCATCGCCAGCGGCACCGTCTTCCCAGAATCCTTCACCGCGTCAGAGTTTCGAGATGTGCAAGATGCTGAAATCACCAAAGCGCTGGTGAGTGAAGACATTCCTTTTCCTTTCGCGAATATATCTCAAGAATATCAGCTTACTGAAGCCTTTTTACTCGTTTATTAGGACAACAGTAAGTGGAGCTTCAGGATGGACGAGCAGCTGATGTCGTGGGCCACCAGCAGGCCAGAGGTGACTGGTTTTGTTGCACTCAAAGAGGCGCCCTGATATGAGGATGTTGTATATCCTCTAACGTCTGTTTGACTCTTTGTGCTGCTCAGGACTGGCAACAAGGAGGTAAAAGTGAGGTGTACCTGTGGGGGAACGGGCGCTACGGTCAGCTCGCAGGAATGGGAACCAACCTCATGCTGCCCACTCTGGCTCCGTCTCTGTTACAGACGCAGCAGGTAGCAACAGCTCCACTCAGGGGCACAGACTTTGACCTTCCAGCTGTTTTTTTTTTCTTCCTTTTTTTTTTTTATAGCTCCTATTTCTGTGGCTGTCCTCGTTTCGTTCAGGTCGTGTGCGGTCAGAACTGCACCTTTCTGCTCCAGTCCAATGGGACCGTCCTCGCCGTAGGAGAAGGACAGTACGGCAGACTGGGCCAGGGGAATTCTGATGATCTTTACGTCCCCACTATCATCTCGGCTTTTCAAGGTGCAGTTTTTTGTCAAGGGACGAAGAGTCCAGGTCTGAGCACGTCTGCTTTTGTGTTAAAAACTCCTCTTTTGTCTCCTACAATATTATTTCCTATAATGGGGAAAAAAGAGTTATTCTCACTGGATTTGCTCCTGTTGAGGGGAAATTGTTCCTTTCTTTATATAATGATCTTTGAAAGTTAAGTGTAAGTGACTCTGCTCTGTGTTCAGGATACGTGGTGACACAGCTGGTGACGTCCTGTGGGTCAGATGGCCACTCCATGGCCCTGACGGAGACCGGGGAGGTGTTCAGCTGGGGGGACGGAGACTTTGGGAAACTGGGCCACGGAAACAGCGAAAGGCAGAGAAGACCGAAGCAGATCGAGGCCCTACAAGGAGAGGAAGTGATCCAGGTGGGGGATGAACGCGGCGCTCTCAGCTCCTCTATCACGACGCTTTGATGGTGTCATGTTGAAGTTTTGATTTTCCACCTGGATAAAAAGAGGACAAGCTGGTGACTTTTGCACTTTCTGTCGTGTTCTGATGTCACCGCTTTGTCCTCAGCTCGCTTGTGGCTTCCGGCATTCTGCTGTGGTTACAGCAGACGGCAAACTTTTCACCTTTGGCAGCGGTGAATCCGGCCGCCTGGGTCAAAGGTCAACGTCCAACAAGATGCTGCCAGAAAGGGTGGCTGCTTTAGAAGGGTATCACGTTGGACAGGTTCGAAACAGACATTTATTACTTTGATCTCGGAAACAAAGTCAATAAATGAACCTAAAACAAGCGACTGTGTTGCATTCGTCAGGTGTCGTGCGGCCTCAATCACACTTTGGTTCTGTCTCTGGACGGCACGGTCGTGTGGGCGTTTGGAGACGGCGATTATGGCAAACTGGGAACAGGTTCCTCCACTGCAAAATACTATCCTCAGGTAAGTTGACGACGAACAATAACTCACATGTACGAATCCTGGAAAGACCAAACAGTTTATTTATGTCATCTGCATCTAATTGCATCCCTGGAGATGCGCCTGATACAGAGTACTTCACTGTTTTGCTTTCACTGAGTCATCAAATTTCAGGCCGCTACTTTATTACACTGTTGGTGAAATATTGTCCCTGTTTTTTTTCTATTTTTAGAAAGTGGAGCAGCTTTGTAACAAGGGGATAAAAAAGGTCTGTTGTGGAACTCAGTTCTCTGTGGCGCTGGCCAGTGACGGACACGTTTACACATTTGGACAAGGTGCATTTTCCATGAAACATTTATGATGCCGTGAAAGATTTCAGCATCAAACCTGCATATGGATCAAAATCCTTTTTCCTTCGTATCGATTCGGTCTTATTTAGGCGATTATTGATTCGCGTGCTTGTTCTCAGAGCGTCTGATCGGCCTGCCGGACTCCATGCTGAAGAACAGGTCCTGTCCTCAGCTGGTGCCGTCTCTGGAGGGCCTGTTTGTCGAAGACATCGCTGTGGGCTGTGAACACGTGCTCGCCCTGTCCTCCACAGGAGACATTTACGCCTGGGGCTGCAACAGTGAGGGACAGGTACCCAGCATAGTCTCTGACACTGACTCCCAACCCCCCAATCCCTCCCCACTCCCCCTCGTGATGCCTGTTTTTTTTTTTGTGCATCCTCCAGCTCGGCCTCGGTCACACCAACCCAGTGAAGGAGCCCACACTTGTCACCTCCCTTCAGGGTAAAAGCATCCGACAGATCTCCGCTGGCCGTTGTCACAGCTCAGCCTGGACCACCCCCTCTACCTCCATGAAAAACTCAGGTGACACCCAGTTTCTGTTCCACACAGACGTCGTCCCTTCAAGGCCTGTGAAAAATAAGTGCGTGTGTGCGTTGTCTCGATCCGCAGGTGGCTCTGGAAACTTCCAGATTGGCCTTCCACAGTCGGTCCCTCCTCAGTACAACACTCTGAAAGACTGCAACCCCGATGCCCTCAGCATGCGCCTCAGGGTGCTCTACCACTTCTCTGATCTCATGTACAAATCCTGGAGGCTGCTCAATCTGGACACCAAGAATCTGGTATCGAAAATTGTGTTTTTGCTCTCTGACCTTGTCGAATATTCGAAAACTCCTACAAAAATAACCACTTTACTTTTTTTTGTCTCATGTCTTCCACCCATTGTCTTGCGCTCTGTTTCCCAGGTGTCGACCTCGCGCTACAGTTCAGGGACGACAGCCATCATCAGGGGCGAGCTCAGAGGTCTGCTGTCACCCAAGGTCAACACGCTGCCCCTCGTGCGCACCATCGGCAGAACAATGACCCAAGGCAAAACATACGGGCCACAGATCACTGTGAAGAGAATCTCCACTCGGTAAGATCAGCCGTGATATTTGGTCAAGTTGGAAGGATGCAAAATGGCCCCAGGGGAGGTGGCGAGTCGAAAGGCGGGAGGCAGCCAAAAAAACAAGTGGCCAGACCGGCTTTTTTAGCAACATTTTAAGAGTTCCTTTTGTTTGTTCAAATATTAGCCACAGCATAGCTAATTCCTTCTTATGTGCTCCCACAGGGGGCGTTCGAGCAAGCCCATCTTTGTGCAAATCGCGAAACAGGTGGTCAGCCTGAATCCTCTGGAGCTGCGCCTGCCGTCCCGGGCCTGGAAGGTCAAGCTGGTCGGAGAGGGAGCGGACGACGCCGGAGGAGTGTTTGATGATACCATCACGGAGATGTGCCAGGTAGGACGGAGGCCGGTGCAGCCAGAAACGCAGGCGTCGGACAAGCTCGGCTTTATGGACACCGTGTGTGTCGTGTGTGTGTGTGTTCGCACCAGGAGCTGCAGTCTGGTGTGGTGGATCTTCTGATTCATACTCCCAACAGCTTTGCAGACGTGGGCTGCAACACCGACAGGTACGCGGCATTTATTTTTTGCTATTTTCAGTTCTCAAAATGTCAAATATTCTAAATCGTCTTTTTTTTTCCCTCCGCTGTCGGTCACGTGTTCACGCAGGTTCCTGCTGAATCCAGCCGCCCACTCGGAGGATCACATGGTGCAGTTCCGCTTTTTAGGGATCCTGATGGCGGTGGCGGTCCGCACCAAGAAACCCCTGGACCTCCATCTGGCCCCTTGGGTGTGGAAGCAGCTCTGCTCCATGCCGCTGGGGGGGCCCGACCTGGAGGAGGTGGACCTGCTCACGTACCGCACGCTTCAAGGCATCCTCCACCTGGAAAACAGTGGAATCACCGAGGAAAACTTCCACGTGGTGAGAGATCATCAGATCGGAATTAGTCGTTTCGAAAACGAGTTTGGGAGTGACAAGTTGTGCGTCTGCCTGCAGATGATCCCACTGGATTCGTTCATGGCTCACAGCGCAGATGGGAGGCTGGTACCCGTGGTTACTGGAGGTCAAAACATCTGCCTGACCTTCACCAACCGGACCGAATACGTGGAACGAGCTCTGGACTACCGGCTGCACGAGATGGACTCACAGGTCTGAGGGGTTTAACTGCTTGAGAGTGATTTGGCAAGCAAAAATAGTTGCAAAAGGAATTCGACAGCGATGTTTAGATGCACTCCAACACAGACTCAGGATCAGCAGATGTGTACTGAGATAGAAGTTCTCTTTTCTTGTCAGTGGCTCTCCTGGAAGCCATTGCCCTCCTGCAGTCTTTTAATGGCTCATTACACTGCAGTCATTATATTTTCCCATCATTCCCAAAGCTGCTGCGACTCCGCATTACGCTGAATGTTTCCACAGCCAAGGTCAAAAAGCACTGACCAGAACACGAGGAGACATATTGATGGAACTTTAATGGTCCATAGGTAGATAGATAGATAGATAGATAGATAGATAGATAGATAGATAGATAGATAGATAGGTAGATAGGTAGATAGATAGATAGATAGATAGGTAGGTAGGTAGGTAGGTAGATAGATAGATAGATAGATAGATAGATAGATAGATAGGTAGGTAGGTAGGTAGGTAGGTAGGTAGGTAGGTAGGTAGGTAGGTAGATAGATAGATAGATAGATAGATAGATAGATAGATAGATAGATAGATAGATAGATAGATAGATAGAT
>JAUESE010000098.1:9463429-9474204 GCA_032274725.1 Malacoctenus triangulatus
GGTCTTCGGCCCCCCCCCCCCCCCCCACCCCCCCCACCACCACCACCAAATAACGATACATCTTCTAACATGCAGCTCTGTCAGGAAACTTTTACACCTCGACGCTCTGATATCTCTGCTGCTGCAGGAGCCTTTTTTCTTCATGCAACACGTTTGTTTGTCAAAGGAACATCACAGCTCCTTCCACACTGACACTAATAGCTAAGAATAATATATTATGCAAACTATTGCCACAAATTTGTGGATTGAACGTCAGTGAAACGTGAACAATGATGGTAAAATGGTTACACCTAAAGGACAAACTCAAACTGTGTTAGTTATGTCTAGTTTTTCCTGTTTTTGTTTTTTATTTTGTCCATTTATAGAACAAAACTCAAAGGGGCGGGGTCAATGATCAGGTGCTACTCTGACTCGACAATTTCTTTTTAGCTCCGTCTGCTTTAAGTTGACTGTAAACGTTAAACAGAAATAGTTACTCCGCATGAAAACATTTTACTTTTAAAGTGTTTTTTTTTTTTTGTCCATCAATGACCATCAATAGTTAATACCAACCATAAGTGAGAGTGATAATGGACTCCAGCCACGCTGCTCCCTTCTCTTTTTTTCCACCACGTTCAGCAGTTCTCGAAGCACTTTACACTGGCAGATATGGTCGCCAGTGCACACACATGTTACACACCAGTGGGGCAGCAGCTGCCATGCGAGGTGCTCGCACGCACCGCTGGGAGTCATTCCAGACTGCGTGTCCTGCTCAGAGACACCGTGGGACACGGACGAGCTGAAACAGGGACTCAAACGTTGAGCTGGACTTGAAATTCAAAAGGTTTCAGATTTCCTGCATATGTTTGCTTCTGATCATACAAAGTTGTTGTTTTTTTTTTTTCCACATTTTTCTTCTTCCGTATGAAGACAACTCAATCCGAAATGGAAAGAAGTTGCATTCTGGGTAATTAGCAAGTTAGCAATTGACCTTGCACGGTTAATTTGGATCCATGCTTTGTGCTTTTGTTCACGTCACTTCTTGTCATGTCAGGAGCGCGGCACTGTTGTGAAACTGTATCCTCGTGTAGCTCAACATTACATTAGCGGGAGCGACGCAGCGTATTGACGTCGGGCTTCCCGACAGGTTTTTTTTTTCTTTCTTTTTTTTTTCCCCGTCCAAAGCACAAACCGACTCCTGTATTGTATTATGGGCCTATTAGCCTTCTACAGGATGATGAATTATCTCGGTACGATGCAAGTGACAGCATTGCTGATGGGCCTTTCATTTTATTTACATTCACATTAGCCTCCTGTACTCCTGCACTCAAGGTTCATCTATATGATAATATGTACTGTAATTACCGGGATGATTTCCCCGATGCCCTCTCTCTGGCTCTCTGTAATCTCTCCTCTGTTACTGTTTGTTCATGTGTCCAGTTTTTCTTTTTTTTCCTCAAACGCTCCGTGTCCCTTTGTGTCTCCTCGTCCACTCAGAGATCTGTCTGCTCACCAAGGGCAGGCGGACGGCCAGCGTGCGGGCCGACACCTACTGTCGGCTCTTCTCCCTCTCCGTGGACCACTTTAACGAGGTGCTGGAGGAGTACCCCATGATGCGGCGCGCCTTCGAAACCGTCGCCATCGACCGGCTGGACCGCATCGGTAAGACCCGCCCTCCATCTGTCTGTCCCGTCCGATTGGTCGAAACCTCTTGCCTGTCATCGTGCCTTGTCTTTATCAGTATTCGTTTGCCTTCTTTCTTCATAAAAGCATTGTGTCTGCCATCTTGTGCTGCATGACCTGTATGCTATCTTTTTCTTCTTTATTTTATTTTTTTTTTCCTTCCTTTAAACTTTCGTCTCTTTGTTCTTAAATAATCGGAAAGAAATTTGTGTTGGAAACCAGCATTAATCCTTCTAAAGAACCAAAGTAGCGTTTTGTGGTTGGATTAACTGGAAGGCGGTGCATGTCGCTGTCCGGGAGGGAGTCAGGTCGCCCCCTCGTTGGTTTGGTGTCGACCCCCCCCCAACTGGATGACAGCGAGTGGATGGAAGCTAACCTCACATGCATGTGTGTCTGGCCCTCTTTCCACTCATCTGCACTCCTGGGTATGAGCAGCACCCCGCCCCGTATCAGAGATCTCAAAAAACAACCAAACCTACCAAGGCACAAACCCCTTTAAAAGTACAAAGCAACCCAGAGACAGGGCCAGGTGACAGGAAACCTTTACCGTGCTCACATGCATCAGGTCCTTCCGCTGTGCTGACAGGCGTCCAGACCGCCTGTGAGATTCCATTCAGCTTCTCTCATATCATCGAAAAATCTCATTTTTTTATTGTCTGATTAAGAAATGTATGTTAGAAGAATTCAACTACAACACTTTGTTTTTGAAAGAAAAAGAAAAAAGGGAAAAAAAATCCAATCTGATACTTTATGATTTAATACAGTCAAAAATGGGGCACATGTATGTAACACAAACAGGGCAATAATATTCGTTTGACAATCTCTTCTCATTAAAAAAAAAAAAAGAAGTTCTTTTTCGACACTTTTCTGTATCATTTTTTATCCCAAACTGGCTTCCAGTTTTGAATTCTGCATGTTTCATGTTTTCTTCCGTGCAGAAGCTGTGGTGTCACAGTCTGACCCGGCTCTCAGTTGGGTAATATTATTACTGACTCTCAGATTATTTTGAATATTACAATGACGTCTCTAATCTAAGTCTGTCCAAACAAATTATTTCAAAATATCTCAAGGGCAACTTCCTGAAGCCCATTAGATCTGTAACCATTTCTTATGTAACATTATGGGATTATTTGAGTTTGGCTTGAAATGATGAAGTCATTTTTTGAGCTTCAGATTTTTAAAAAATCAAAAGTTTTTCGACGTTTATTTTTGGAGGTACCTCATGCATCAAGCTGTTTTGCATAAGGCTTACCCAGAAATGTATTTCTTTATTGTTTTCTCTTTATTTCTTTTTTGTTTGTTTTGTGTCACTGGGTAGATGCTCGTTTAAAAATAACAAGTTTACTGCTTAATTGGCTTTCGTCTAAAGGCTTTCAGACGATCTGCTTTGATCCAAATGCCTGCTTCTCATCGTTGATAGAAATAGTCAATTCTATAATGAATTTTATTGTGAAAAACTTTCTTTCGCAGGAAGGAGGAGAACTCATCTGATAGAAATTTCTAGTTTTACTGTATAAATGATAAACGTTGTCATGTTATAATCTAATATGACTCCTTCACTGGCAACTCAAACAGCGCCGTATCGTAAAGTTACTCACAGTCTCTCACTTCATCAGTGTAAAGCCAACTTCCTTCCCACTTATTTCTCCTGCTTGTCAACAAGTAAACTGAGGACAGAAGCCGTAAGATTTGCTCAATTGTTTACGTATAAGTCAATCAGAAATCAAGACATTCATACAAAACTCAGGCTGTATTTGCATAGAAGCAACGAGCCAAATGTATCTCCTGTCTGTGGCTCAGCTCGCAGTCTGTATCTACATTTCTGTCCGTTATTGTGTTTTCTTTTGGTTTTTCTTTTCCTTTTGTTGTGGCTTTGTATTTGTGTATTAGTTTGCCTGAGACAGGCGTGTCAATATTTGCAAATTGCTTTGTAACCCAAATGTTGACTCGATGCTGAAACGCTGTAGTGTCCAAATCAATCAGGATCTAACAAGTGTGTGTTACCACTGAGACATTTTCTCCTCACAATTACGTTCACATGCAGCTTTATTCAAAGTGGAGGTGGGGTTGGATTGTTGCTTGGATAATAGGGATACATTGAACGACAAACTCTTCGGCAAAACAATTTGGCCTGAGTCCAGTGATGACAAACGAATTTCAGTCGAAGGTTGACTGATATTAAAGACCCTGTGAAATGAATGTTATAATTCCTAGTTTATATTTCATACTCGACTTGATTCTCGTTTATCTGTTGAGCCAAATGAACATAAAACATGTTATTGTTAAAAGAAGACTCCATCTGTTTCTTCTCCTGTAAAACAGTGCAAAATGTCTGTGGGCTCATCGTGGATACAGGAGCATTTCCTGATTCTGTTTCCAAAAGAAATACATGCAGCTCCCCGTTATATCTACACTCTGCACCAACAGCGTTGACTACTTTCAGCTTCATTTTAAAGGAATAAGCAATCAGCGCATTATTGCTTTAATACAATCGCCCTTAAACATAGTATCTGTGCTTGGTTGGGTGCAAAAGCCCCACAAAAATAAGCTTTTGCTTTTGTTTTGCAGGTGATTAAATAAAAACATTAGTGCAACTGAAAACACGCACAAAAAGTTTGAGCCTGTTTGAAAATGCGTCACGCGACAGCTCACAGTCATGCAAATCACATTGTAAACTGTAAATTATTGATCAACCTAAAGTTCTACCAGAATTGTGAGCAGACTGTTATGAGCGCCCAATGTTATCATGCAATTCAATAACAGATGACAGGGATCGTGTGCCCTGTTTTGCCTATACGGCAGATACAATCTTTTTGATCCACTGTCTGTGGATCAGTTTTTCTTTCAAACCTGGAACGAAGCCTAATTTTGAAGGTTTACTTTGTAAATTCAAGGGAATCCAATACATCTCAGAAGTTGCTTCACAGGGTCTTTTATCTAATACAAATTATAAAGGAAAAACAGCACTTTCTGGCACTGATTTAAACAAGACACAAACCCCTCATCTCTCACTTTCTCACTTGTTCTTGTCTTCCTACTTTTTGCATTGCAAGACTAATAAATAACCGTAACTTGGTTGCATATGAACGTAATGTTTTATTCCCAAGGGGTCCTGGTATAGTACCTTAAAACCAAAAAAAAAGAGTATTTGTCTGTCGTGTAGTCTTTCAGTTTAGTCTCTTTTTGTTTTATTGTGCCCTTCACAACATACTATATGCCCTGTAACCCCAGTAGTGCTAATCTACATTGGCCCTTTTTTGATGAGAACTGCCAGCTGAGTTGGCTTTTCACTGTAACTCAGTGTTGTAAAACCAAAGCTGCCCACTCTGATTGAGACCTCTCAGAGTGACTTGCATTCGATCCATCCTTTCAGGCTAACCATGAAGGGGGTTTTGTCTCATACGAGGGAAGATACTTTGTCATGATCCGTGCTGGTTGTATCGTTTTTCTATATATGAACTGCATTTGGTTACATGCTTGTCTTGCTCTAAAAAAAAAAAAAAAAAAGGAAAGAAAAAAAAAAAAGTAACCATGCTTTGAAACCAATAACGTGTTGCACATTTGACATAATCTTTTATCTATCTAAAAATTATTTGACCAGGAGTCCGTCTTGAGACGAGCTCATCTCGTTTTCAAGAGTGTCCTGGCCGACGAGTAGGCATCAGGTAAACACTTTATTCCAATTCCAAGTATTCGAACAGGGGCAAAGTGAGGCTTGCTAAGTGGATCCGGTCTCAGGTTCATCCTCCAAGAGTTTGACCTCTTGTTGAAGGTCACATTAACTGTTTAATTCCTGCATCAGTGACACATATCTCACCCACACGAGTGCTGCAGATGTTTTGCTGAATACAAAATGTCGAAGGGGGGAAAAAAAAAAAAACAGAGACAATCAAGGAAACAAAGAGATTTCATTCAGTGTTACATGCCATCTTTATTTTGTAACAGATTTTTTTTTGTTGTTTTAGTCCGAATAATCGAGTGGATTATGAACACATACTCGACACTTTTAATGTGACATTTGATTTAATCTTTGAATCCTCTGTTCAAAGTGTATTCACAAATGAATTCATGTCTGCAGATTAGTAAAAGCCTTTACTAATGCAATGCCACATATCGTTTTGTTTTTTTTTGTACCATGCTGAGGTTTCATTTCATTATTTATTCATGTTTTCACCAACGAGAGGGTTTGTTTCGGATTGTCTTACCTGAAATAGAAATTCTGTCATTTGTATAGAAAAAAAAAATACTGTATATTGGTTCTAATCATCTTTGGTCACATGAAACTTAAATTTTGCTTTAGTAAATTTTATTAATGACCTTCGTAATTTTCACTCACATTTTTACACTGATTTCACCTCCTAAAACCAAAATTTTGTTCATCACCCTAAACAAAGAAAAGCTGCAAAAAAACTCTCACTATTTGATTGGAGTCCTGAGTGGAGGTGGCAGGTCAGACTGAGGGACATGTTATTTCTCTGTCAAGCCATAAATACATCCAAACTTGTCTATCAAAAGTTGTGTGTTTGATTTCTTTTCTAAATGTAGTCTTCATTTTTTTGATACGATGTTTGATACGTTTCCGTGTTCTGTATTTGTTTTTTTCTCTGTTTGAGTTGTTGTGTTGATTTGCTTTGAGTTTCAAGGTGATTGTTTTTAGGTTTGGTTAAAAAAAAAGAAAAAGAAAAGGTGGTTCGTCACATTTTTGTTTTGTGTTAAGTTTACCTGTGTTACGAATCAAATTTGAGGATTCTTATAGTTTGTTGTATTTTGTGTTTCTGCCATTATTATTATTGTTTGAATACATTTTTTTTTTACAGCTTTTGAATCCAAGTTTTAACTTAGACTTAAAATAAAATCAATACAAGTAATTTCCTAACTAAATTAAATCAATGACCACATTTTAGTCATTATAAAAGTAGTAGAACGGTATGCTAGTTTCATCAGTTTCTATGACGATTCATGGCTGTGGATGCTCGCTTTGTAATAAAGCACAAAGTGAATTGTTCAGAGCAGTAAAGTAATACTGCAATTACAAGCTGTACAAATATCTCAGGGGAGGAACTTTGAACTGTAATACAGTTTGAATAATGCGGCAATAAACACACATTTCTACAACCCTCCACCCTAAATCAGGTTCATCTAAATCAACACATGTGAGATTATGAGAAACAATTCCACAGTGCGAGTGTCGTACAGCGCCTCGCATCATGAAGCCTCACTCACAAACCGCTGCAGATGCTTCAAACACACGTCGCAGGGTCACAGTGAACCCGGAGACAGAAAGAGGAGCAGCAGAGTCGTTGTCAGGTACAGATCGCACGCTGGCGTGTGAGAGATGGCACGGGCAGAGTGCTTGGAGCAGCATCCCATCAGTTCTCTGCATTTAAACTGCATTAGCCCAGCCAGCATCGGTGTCTGCTGCTTCTCAGCTTCTCTCCTCTTCCTTTAAATCTGCTCCTGGATTAGTTCATTAATTCTTCTGTGATGAATACACGGCGTCTTGCCTCTCTGGTTGCGAGAGGAAAGTGAGATAAATCGTTTCCCAAACAGCAAGTGTAAAGTACTCACGTTGTACTTCGGAGCCACATTTGCTCATTTTTCTCTCTTTTTTTTTAGCGTACACAGACCACAGTTGCACGGCGCGTTGTGAGTGAGGCTTCACAGATCTCCGAACCGCTCACAAACCTAAATTGTCACGTCCAAACTTTCTATGTACCTCGAGAGTTTATTCATAGCTTCTACAAGACCTCTGCAGCCTCAGTGAGCATCCATCACGAGAGCTTCTTCTGCTGGAGTCCTAACGCGGTGTCGGAAAAACGACAAGCTCTCTGCGAGCTGGTGTGAAATAACGTGCTTCTCAAAGTAACCTGCATGCAAATGTAAAGCTCACAAAGTCTAATATATTCATTGATAAGTGCGCATACATAAATAAGTACTCAGACGTACTGTAACATCTGCATACGCGCGGCGCGCTCCTCCCTTGTGAGGCAATTTTCTTGTCGAATTGAAAATTTCTCATGCATCGCTTAATAACCGCTGCCCTGATTTCCTGCCGAAGCCCTCCTGTCGAGCTACTTTGTTGACGCGCTTGGACGCCGCCACGAAATCCAAGAGGAACCCCGATCTCGATCGGTTCCGTTTGGAAACGTAACCGCTGTCTGTTGTCCTTCCAACCTACAGAGTTTAACCCTGTCACCTTTAAAAATGCAATGAGAGAAGCCTTGTAAGTTGCCAGTAGGCCTGTAGTCACTAACGTGGTGTTTTTTAGCTCTTAAATCCCACCCCCCCCACCCCATCTCTCCGACCCTGTAGAGAGTGTTGCAGTCAACGAGCATCAAAACAGAGGACGCACGAAAACACGCGTCGATCCATCTCGGGTGCCTTGCTTACAGCAGCAAAAAAAAACAAAAAGGTCCCGTCTGACATGGCTGAACGCGAGGCTTACTGGCAGCCTTGAGAAGCCGTCCGGCGAGCGCCGCTAAATGGCGAACTTGGTGGAGGAATCTTCTGCCCTCAAGGACGGAGCTCAGTGATTGATTGACTGCAGCCAGAGCCTTCAGCACAGTAAACGCTCCACTCCGTCTTTCCCCGACGTTTCGCAGCCTGTCGATGCGCAAAGGTTGACAGTAATTACAGGAAAAAAAAGTACATCTTTTAGTGGCAATCGGACAGTCAGAAGTCAAAAAAAAAAAAAAGTGCTAAACAGACCCTCATTAGCGCCATTATCCTCTTATGTGGCCGTTCCTTCAGTAAGAGACTGGTTTTTAACACATCTCTCATGCCTTTGGTGGCACTTAGCATTTTACCACAGTTTGGCTCCCGAATTCCCAAAGTCACAAAAGTGGCTAGAGTTTAAAAAAAACAAAAAAAAAAGCCATCCGTCAAGCCTTCATTATCACGCTCTATGAATTGTGACAGACTGGGAGAGATTTTTCCTGTGGGCTCGAAATGCCCTTTATAATGGAAAACAAGAGTCCCTCTCGATAAAAATAAAAAACAGCTTGTTTACTGCCGTGAAGGAACTCTGCATTGTTATCGCAGACAGTAAAGCTGAAAAACACAGTGTATTTTGGGACGTTTTATAATTGAAGTAGTTCTTAATCTTTAGTGCAGTCGCTCGCAAAATCTTCCCCGGGACTAATGTGTGTAAAAGAGCATTTTCTTCTGCCATTTTTAGCTTGAACAGATAACGACCAATTCTAGGCCATTTAAAAGAGATTAAAGCTGTCTGATACAGATATACAGTATTGACCATTAAATAGTGATAAACGACACTGGAAAAATGTATTTTGCCTCCAATAAAAGTCTTTTATATATATTTTTTCTTGATTTACTCATATCAGTGTAGAAGTTAAAGAAACACCAGTCGCAACCCAGTTTTCAGTACTGGCATTACTAATATACAACGATTTTAAGGCATTCTGTGGTAAAATTCAATTCCTATTGACCGTATGATAAAGTTTGCCCCCTGCCAAAGTACAGTGTTGTGTTAGATGTAGGTGTGTTTTATTTGACTCCATGTAAGAACCACCAGAAGGAAGGTTTTTCTTTCTAAGTGTCCTTGTGTCGTGTCTTAGCCGATTTAAGTAGACTGTGGCTTGAAATGAACTTGTAGAGTTTTAGACGTTTTGTCTTTTGTTGTTAAGGAATAAAAAAAAAAAAAGAAAGAAAGAAATGCTGTCCAGTACTGTGATGTGTGGGTTCAACTCATCAGTATTCCTCTGTGTTTCCACTGTCCACATCAGCACCCTCACAGTCTCCGCTATCACGTCACACTTTCAGTAATCTTTGTCTCCTTATGTGCCCTTCACTCCTCTCAAGCTGTATATTTCCCATAGTCATTACCATTAAATGTCCTTCACACTGTTTTATTCAGTATGACAGTTGTTAGTGGGCATGAATGGATGCAGCTTGTAGCAAAAAAAAGGGAATTCGATGAACGTGGGAATCAGCTAAAAACAAGGGAAACGAGTCCAAGTTTTGATGGAACCTCCAAGCTGCATCTTTATTGTCCTGAATCTTGCCCTTTTTTTCCTGTGGTGTAACCGAGCGTTGCCACGGCTGTCTGTGCTGACCTCTCCTGACTGCGCCCCGACAGGGAAGAAGAACTCCTTGCTGCTGCAGAAGTTTCAGAAGGACCTGAACGCCGGCGTTTTCAACACGCAGGAGAACGAGATATTGAAGCAGATTATCCGCCAGGACAGGGAGATGGTGATGATGGTGGACCGCAAGCAGTCAGTCACCGGGATGAACTCAACTCCCATGTCAGGAAACTCAATCATTAACTCGCCCGCGCAGCCGCCCTTCTCCACTGCCTTCGGCACCAATCAGCTCCAGCAGTCCTCCGTCCCCATGACCTATAGTGCTTCAGCTATCGCCAACGCCTCCGCTGCCCGCATGCTGCCAGCCGCTGCCGCTGCTGCTGCCGCGGCGCAGGGCATGTACCCGGTGCCCAGCATGTCCCACGGCAACCTCAATTCGTCCTCCACCAACCCGCAGACCCCGCTGCAGCAGCAGGGGGCCATCATGTCGCCCTGCTCCTTCACGGCCGCCATGTGCAGCCCGCCCGTGCAGACCCCCCTGGCGAGCCGTAGCTTCCAGTACGGCTCCCCCACGGCCTCGCAGCTGTCCCTCATCCAGCAGCCCATCGCCCAGCCGTCCCTACCCGCGCAGCAGCAGCCGGCTGGAGCGACCGCGGCTGCGGCCTCTGCAGCACAGCAGCAGCAGCAGCAGCAGCAGCAGCCGCAGCAACAGCAGCAGCAACAGCAGCAGCAGCAGCAGCAGCCGTCACCTCAGCAGCAGCAGGTCCCCTCGCCGCAGAGGGGAGACATCCACAAGAGCACACAGGCTCTCCAGTCAGGCAGCTTGAGTAGAGATGTCCGACACCTATCGGCCTCCCAACCGTCACTGCCACATGACACGTCTCTGGGGCCCAGAGCGCACCCGGCCTCGGGAGACTCTCTGGCGTCCATCGTGCCACCGACGGCGGCGGCGGCGGCGATCCAGGGCATGAGCCTACAGAGCGGCCTCCGCACCACGGTGCCCCAGCGGGTCAACTTGTTCCGCCAGATGTCGTCGGGGGCGCTGCCCCCGGTGCGCTCGGCCGCGGCGGC
>JAUESE010000098.1:9538948-9551650 GCA_032274725.1 Malacoctenus triangulatus
GTGTGCGTGCGTGTGTGTGTGCCTTGCAGCAGTTCTCTACTGTTGCCCCTCACAGCCCAGTGAGGTCTTTCCCACTGGGACTGGCAGAACCACATGATCTTATACACAGATCAAAGATAACTTTTCTTTTTTTTTTTCCCATGGATGCCATTTAGCATACAGAGCAGCAGCAGCTCTCCTGGTCATGCTGAATAATGCAGAGGGGGCTAGCCTGGCCCTCCATCTGGCCTGCTTGCAGCTCGTGCTGTGGCGCAGATAGAAGATCAGCTTTCATCTCTGGCAGGCTACATTATTTCAGCATAATTTCACTTGATGCGGCTCCTCCGCTGTGTAATTTTCCCGTCCTCCTTGACGGCGCAGACCTTTATGAGTCATTGTGCGCACCGTCATTCTTGAACCAAGTTATTAATTGTGCACTTTGGCGTTTCCAAATGTAAGTTAAAAAAAAACAAAACATTCATGCAGTCATTTTCAGGCAATTTATCCTTTACATGTTGATTCAAGCATGGACTTATTTTCTTTTTCTTCTTTCTTCATGTTTGCTGACGTCTAGATGGCGTTGCTGTCAAACAGTGCCGACGTCCCCGAGCAGATGACGAGTGATAAGGTCCAGACGTCTTCCATGCTTCTGCAGGGACCACCTGGTTCCCCCGGACCTCCAGGTACTCATGCCAACCAGCAGTGGAGCCACTTTAAGTTCTGGCTGATTGTTCCCTGAAACAAAGCCAACTTCAACTCTCAGCTGCTCCTCAGCTGCTATTAGCGATTTGAATCACTGAGATAACTTGAAAATCTCCAGTCTGTGCCCTTTTTTAACAAAACACAGGTGTTGCAAAAGTCCAAAGTTTTTTTTGACAAATTTTCTTCCCCTGTAGTAGCATGTTTAGCAGGTTAGGAGTGAGGCTTAACATCGCTAACAACCTAATATCCGTCTCATGAAGGAGAGCCAGGTCCACTGGGCCCACCGGGACTGAACGGACTGCTCGGACCTCCCGGCCCACCTGGCCCGAGGGGCTTGATGGGTCCGATCGGGCCCACGCCGGACCTGTACCACATCAAGCGGGGCCCCCGTGGACCTGTGGTCAGTGATCCATCTCTCGTGTTACCAGTGAATAATCCGGCCCACCTCGTGCTTGTTGTTCTGCTGATTCGGCATGATCCTCCGAAACGTTCGTGTGTGTCCTGACTGCGACCTGCACTGCTTTGAGGAACTCAATATAAAGTATCACTATCTTTGGCTCCATTTTTTTGTTTGGTCAGGTTCCACTTTTCTTTTCCTCCTGCTGGCTGAAGGATGGCAAAGCGTAGTAAAACCTGGCCGTTCCCCGTCTTTAACTTATTATGCTTTGCAGATTTCCGGGTCCAGTGTTTTACTTTCTAGAATCATTCGGATAATTTAGTGATCTTAGCATCCTGACACGGACCCACAGGGGGCTTGAGACACAAAAATATATCCTGTCACGCATCCTCCTCAAAACCTTCCATTCTGCAAGGTGAAAAAAAGGATGACACACGGTAATGGCAAGAACAACAGAGAGGACTGAATCCATTTACAGCTCGGCTTGTTTTCTTTGGCCCGCCGCGTTTCTGTGCAGACTTGCCTGCGAGTGTGAACCGTCTCCGTGTTCAAGTGTCGGATCTGAATCAAGAATGTGCAGGATGTGGTGTATTTTCTACTTCTTTTTTTTTTTTTTTTTTACAGCTCTCGTGTTTATGCAGTTCTTTTGTTGATAAATCCAACAATCAACACCCGGAGCTCACTTCATACCATGAAACTCCCACATGAGCAGAAGCTGAGCTATCGCTTTGTGTATGAACATGTGCATTTGTTTCCTGAAAGTAGCAGATCTTACGAACACCCATTTTTTAACAAAAACCACCAGTACAAAGACACAAGGCCTAATCTTCATCATGACATCACAGCCCATTCAGTTTTTTCCACATTCGACACTCCAACAACATTGTTTTCCCGGCTTCAAGGTCAGAAGCCTTTGTGAAGAAACATGTTGGGCAATCCGGCACGAAATTCTAGCGAGGTCTGGCCGAGGCGGTGTTGTGCAAAAACATGATTAGATGCTTTGACACGATAATACTGGCATCAGTCCCTCTGCAAAGTTTTCACTCTCCCAAGAAAGGAAGAAAATCAAAGCTCACCGCCACCATTGATACCAAATCACTGAGATACGGCCTGCAGGGAGGCGAGCGGGTTAATCTAAGTTTGAGCAAGATGATGTTGATGTTAATGCCAGTTTTGTGTTTAATCAATTGGGTTTTTTTTTTCTGTAAAATACTGAATGGAACATTTTTGTCTGGATGTGAAGGTAAGATAAGATGTCGACCGGGCTAGTGAGTTGATCTGCGTGCCAAAGCTTTCCGAGCAGGAAGAAAAGTCTGCATGAAAAGTGAACTTATACAAACCACAGTTTCTTTTTAATTAACAGGGGCCTCCGGGAGCACCAGGAAAAGATGGCCTGAAGGTAATTCTGTCTCCTGATACTGTCCCTTCTTTTGAACTCACGGCACTCCCCGAAGACGCAATAACTCTTGACTGAGGTCCAGCAGATTTGCCCTCAGGTGGCAGGAGGAGTCACTGACAGCACAAGCTTCGCTCTTGGCCCATTGAGTCCTACTTGAAAGGAATAAAATCGAAGCTGGCACCAAAAAAGGGGGCCAAAAGTACCTAGTTAACAGACTCAGTCATGAAAATAAATTTCCCAGCAACTTGTTTCCAAAGTTCCGCAGAACTGTGCAGGATCCCATAAAGCCTGAAGCAGGTGCCAGGATATGAAAAAAAAGAACGACAGCCTGGTGCTGCACAGACAGAGTTGGTCCCAATAGGAAAAGGTTACTCAATAGCAAGCTGCTGCAAGCTCAGAGCGCACAACTGGACTGAAGAGAACAACAGTACACAAAGTTTGTAGATTAAAATGAAAAAAAAAAGCTAAGCAGAAAAAAAGTTTTATTTGGTGTCCAGGTTTGGTTCAGGTCAGGATTGCAGCTGGATTCCTGCGAGGTCATCTCAGTTGATCTGCGGCGATCATAAACAGAGGCGCTTCGGCACAGCCAGCTTCTTGTCAACAAGCGGAATATTAAGTGTCAGCTTCTTCCCGGCCTCTGGATCCCTGGAGGCTGTGACAGTTGTCTGGAGCTTCACGCCGGGGCTCTTTGAAGACGGCCCGACGGGGAGGTGGTAACCACCTCTTCAGAGCGGGAAGCTGGAATGTGTGCCTCGCTGGGAAGGAGTGTCAGAAAGGGAAACTCCAGCAGATGGTTCAGTCTCAGATTAGGAAGGCACGATGCAAATTCCACTGTGGTCAAAGTATTAATTGTTTTGTTTTTTTCTTCACTTTATTGCGATTTCTTGAAGGTCAGATATTCAAAGGGCAGCTAAGGTCAGGAGACGAAACAGTGCAGAGGCTGCAGCGGGGCGGGGGGGCACACTTGACCCCGGAGGAACAAGTTTTGAAAGTGAAAGTAAAACAAATGTATCAACATGATGTGAGAGAGGGGTTGTTTTGTTGTGTTTTTGGCAGAGGTTAGTCACGGAGCAAGAAAAAGCTCACCGAAAGAAAACATGAACTTCCCGTCCAATCTCGGCGCCGACCCTCGCTTGCGATAAGTGCAGCAGGTCGGCGGCGCTCCACTTTTTAATGGGAGCTCGAAGGTTTTCACTCCCCCAGGACGTCAGGATCAATTTAGACTGAAAGCGGACAGCTGATGGAGCTCAGGCAGATAATGCTCAGCAAACTTTGAGACAGTCTCAGGGCCTGCGATTGGGCAGGAGTGTGTTTGTGTGTGTGTGATGGTGAAACAGATGAAACGTATTGTGATTCTGAACAACACGAAGTGCAAACGTGTTTGTTGGACGTATGGGACGACTGAGGTGCGTCCGCCTTGTTGACGCAGCACCTTGGTTGTTCTTTCGGTGCCGCTGGGGCGTTTGTGTGGATAGTTTGGGAAGGCGATGGTAATCTGCCTCTCTGAGGAACAAATCCAAACCATCTGCCAAAACACCCGCAGCCCCTCATGTGACCCCCGAGTCTGGCTCGCAACCGCGGTAGCCTGGATCAATGCGTGCACGCTGCTGGATTGTGATCAACACGATGCTCCTTGACATAGAAATGATAGAGAATATAGAAATATCATCGTCATATTAACCTCAAATAAACTCCAGGTGAAAGGAGAAAACCACAAGATTTTTATGAGTTGTTATTGAGATGTGATCATATCTTTATTGAACTAAATTTCCCCTAAAAAAGTGCTTGGAAAGACTCAGATTTTTATCCCTACTTTTCCCTCAAATTCAAATATTTGTACCTCGATGCATCACGACCGTCCTGAGCACTGTTCTCTCCCTTCTCTGACTCCAACAGTCGTGCGCTGAGCATCAAACGATAAATTCCTCTTATGTTTTTTTTTTTTTCTCCCTCCCTGCTTTAATTCATCTTAACTAAATATTTGTTTTTATTCCCTCAGGGAGATCGAGGAGCTCCCGGTCCCGTCGGACCACCGGTAAGACTGAAGCTGTCTGTGCTGCTGCAGCACGGTTGGAACCTGTTGTTCCTGTTCTGCAGCTCGATAAAAGTAAACCCAAGTGTGGCTAAAGAAACAACAGACCACGGTGGACTTTGTACATTAAATGACACGATGTAATAATATTAGTATACTCAGGTTAAATAGTACCGTGTACAGAACAAGCATTGTACTCATGGATAAACACATCATCGGTGGTTTTTAAATAAATAAAGAGGTGCAGAATTAATGTCTTTGTTTTGATAGATCCCTGAATTCATAAATAATTCGTTTGGTCGCTGTGTGCTTCACTGCCAGGGTCCGCCAGGCTCCTTCGATTTCCTGCTCCTGCTGATGGCCGACCTCCGCAACGACATCGCCGACCTGCAGAGCAGAGTGTACGGCCGGCCTCTGCAGTCCCCGGAGGAGGACTTCCCCCCGGCCCCCGACAGCTGGAGGGACGACGGCGGGGACACGGGCTCAGGCGAGGACTACAGCAGGGACGGTCCGCCGCGGACGGACGGAGGGTCCGGGCGGAGCAGGAAGAGGAGACCGCTGCGAGACAGGACGGACTGAAGGGAACGAGGGGGGGGGAGGGGGGGGGATCCTCTCAACGGGTGTAAATATTGTCACCTTTTATTTAACTGTTTGAAAGGAGCGTAATGTGTGCGGTTTGACCTCAGATGTTTATTTTTGTATGATATTCGCGTTTGTGTGTTTGTATTTTTTTTTTTAAAATATGAGCAGGTTGATTGTACAATGATGGACACATACCCCCCCCCTTCACATCACATTCAGCAAGTCACTCCTAAAACACATTGTTTCTCACTACTTTGCAGCACGGCTTTTACTTTTCCCCGTGAACTCTGTGTAGACATGAGCCACCCAGTGTGTCAACCAAGAATACATTAGCATGAAATTAGGAAATTAAAGCAGCACACATGTGGAACTCGACTGTTTAAACACTGTGCTCCGACTTCAACGCAATCAATAACACACCAGGCTGTTGGCTGCTTTTATATTTCTTATTTTTTTATCATATCATGCCAGCGATCTATTGATTAAAAGAAGAAGAAGCTGATTGAATCCTTCTGATTAACCACCGTTGTCATCATACCTACTGATTAGCAGAGCCGGTATGAGGAGCTCATTTGTAATTTATGATGGAATTGTTTTTTTGTTTGACAAAATGATCTTTGGAAATGTCAAACAATTAGGAAGGATATTAAACGCTGATTACAGCTGTGCCAATTTTCATGCTTACGCTGCGCATGTTTTTTTTTCTTTTTTTTCTCTCTACTCTGGTTTTCCCCACATGATTCAAAAACATGCATATGGGGTCAATTGGTGACCTTTGATTGTCCATTAGCGTGAATGCGGGTATGTGAATGCAGTGACCTTTGAAGAGCGTTCCCTGCCTTCAGGTGGGGCTGCAGCACTTCATCACCAAAACAAAGAAAAGTAGTGAAGAAGACAAAAAGAGGGTGAAACTGTCGCAAAAACATTCACTCGCTTTTATTTGCAGAGGGACAAAAAAAAGAAAAAAAGAAAAGAAAAGCACTTTCTCCAGTGCACCTGCTCGTCCACTAGGTGGCAGTGCCTCCCCAGTCAGACTCGGTTCCCGCCGTGTGAGCGCGGCCCCCCGAGTCCCCGCTCAGCACGGTGTGCAGTGAACTCATTACACTTTGCAGCGTGGTTCACAAAGAAGCACATGAGGATAATCAAAACACAGTTATGAATAAAGCTTTTGTGTTGATGCTCAGCCGGTGTGGCTAATCCGCAATTTCTTGTTTGTTTTGGGAATTAATGACATCACATGTCAATGGAAAACATTTGAAAACTTTCCTCTGAAAAAAACAATGACTATTTAACAGAAAAGAAGCCTTCTGAGTCTTTGTCGGTTGCATGTGACTTGTTTCATTTATCAGTCAAAACCATCCTCAATTATTATAATTAGAGTCTTTTTTTAACGCAGGGTTGCATCTATTGATGAGTCAGGCGAGCCTTGTTGTTTACATGTTTTGCGTTTGTCTCACAATGAGCCCGTTTTCAGCAAACAGTATGTGTCATAATTTGCATTTGATTAAAGAGATATGATACTAAAAGTCCTGCGTTCCACATCCTTTTGATGGTACGGGGTCATCTCGTTCACCAAAACAGGCAGGGGAATAAAAACAAACAAAACAAAACAACAAGAAGAGAGAAAAAAAAACAAAAAAAACTTGGCAATACATTTCTTCCAAAATCCCTTCTGGAAGTAATTAATCACCATCGTACAAGGACGGGCCTTAAAAGATTTCCAGTATTTGCTGAAGTGCCCCCTTGTTCCTAATTATATCTCCCTGCTCGTCCCCCTCATTATTTAGAACTACCCACCAAAAGATGCAAAGAATGGGAACACACACACACACACACACACGCGCACGCACACACACACACGCACCCTGCCCTCCCTCCCTGCTTGAAAGAAAATGTTTAATAGCAAATGAATGAGTGAGTTTCTGTGCTGCCATAAAGGCCTTAATGAGGTAATTTTATTAGAAGCGGCTGCCCAGATCTGCTGGAAACAGATGGAAACAAACAGAGAGAGGCAGCATAGAGAAAATTAGTGTTACCCGATTCATTAATTATTGCATTAGTGTGGGCAGCAAATTAACTGCCCCAAAAAATCTCCCATTCAATAAAGATTATGACGTAAAAAAGAAATACATTGTTGCCCCTCAGCATAATTACAAAACAGTGCAAATTCAATTCTAATGAGGCGAAAGGCACCCCCTTAACATAAATCCACTGTGCCCCCCCACCCCCACCCCCACTCCCTCCCTCCAAAAAGGGGCTTGCTCTTGTTGAGGCCTAAGTTTAAGGAAGTATTGAGAGTGAAGGAGACAATAATGAGAGATCGGCTTGGGCCTGAGTGCTTTATGTGCTGCAAACAGGTAGAGAGGATTGAATGGCTCTCTTTCTGGGACTCCTGGGGGGCCTGTCTTCCCAGCACAACAACACTTGGCCCCCGAGAAAAGGGTCCGCTGAGGAGGCTGCACACTGAATGGACCTGTGCCGCTGCGGGTCAGACTGAATGGCCACAAGTTCTCCAATGATTAAAAACTATGTTGTGCCAGCCCCCGCAGTGTCCATACATATACAGAAACACACACACACCTATGCAAGGGGCACGCACAAAAAAACACATGGACAGCCCTCACCCTTCCACCTCTCCCTCTCATTGAGTTATCTTTACTCAGGCTTTGTCTCCTCTAATTGGAGCTGATGAGTGACTAATTGGTAGCTTTTTTACAACACCCAGTACTTAAGCGATGGCAAGCCGAGGGAGGCAGCATGAGCGGAGTTAATGAGAGGCTTTGCACAAATAAAAGCTTTAAAATGGGCCCGTTTCACAGAATGGGAGAAAAGGAAAGTTGAGGATATCCTTTGTGTCCTCCACATCTTTCACTTATGTGCAGGTATCTAAAAAGAGGAGGGAGTGGCCGGGGGGCACACAGTGGTTGCCGAAACATTGAGCACTTGTGCGTATAAAGGGATCTGTTCTGTATTGTTTGAGGCCCATCGTTTAGTGTGTCTGTTAATAATGAGAAAGGGCTGCTCCTCAACTGAATGTGGCAAAGTCCTTAGTGGGGAATAAGTGCCCCCCCCTCCCCCTTCTCCCTCCCTCTCCCTCCCTCCCTGGACCATACTGGACCGGGCTGAGGCAACCTGAAATAAAGGTTTGGTCCTCCTGCATTGTTCACGGTGAGTATGTGGCCTGTGTGCGCAGAACTGAGCCAACAAATAAGACATCAGCAGCAGCTCCGACGTGGGAGACGTTTGGTTTGAATGATCCTGAAAGAAAACAAACATAAAATTTGATTTAAAGGCATTTTCGAGTGAAAAAATAAAAAATCGTGACGTAATAACGTTCAAGTTTCCGTGATTGGTGAACAGAAGAGTCCAGCGGGTTCACCTGCAGGACGTTTCCTTTTGCACGCTGTCATGGTAATGCAGGACTCGGTGCTATGAATAAACACCATGAAGCAACAGGCTTCATTTAACTAAGCCCTGCTGTCACAGCGAGAGGTGACAAGCCACTCTCCCTTTTTTTTCCCCCTGATGTGACCTGGGTAATACAAACATCTTTACAGCCCCCCCGAGGAGAGGGGGGGAGCCAAAAAAAAAAAAAAAAAAGCCCCCCCACGTACCAAACAAAGACATCTTCAACAACCAAGCTGCATCCAAAGGAACCGCGGAAGAGGTCCAAAATGCTTTTTTAAAAACAAAGATAGCGTCCATTTTACCACCTGGTTGCACGCTCTCATCAGCAGCAGCAGGGGCTCCACTAACTACTGTCAGCGACACAAGCGAACCCGCCATCACTTCCAGGATTACGTTCAGCGCAGCCTCGTATAATTCACTGGCCAAATATTTGTGCTGACTGATGTGATAGGCCATTCACAGTTTCAGTGACCCATTAACATCCTACAGGTCGCCATTGTTCACCTATAAATGGCTCTATTAGCATTGCCATTGTGATTCAAATCCTACATTTCCCGACAGAAAGGCCGGTTTAACTCTCTAATGAGGACTTCCTCAGACAAAGCACAGAGGCCTCTATTTTCTCTGCCCCCTAAAAACATTTCACATCGCCGCAACGATCAGAAGTTTGTTTTGGATATATGAACTCATGTTGATCACTTTGTGTGGCACGCTGTGTCGTGCTTAGTTGTGTGCAGGGGGGGACATCCACAAAATAGAGGGGATCAAACTTAACCAGGTTAAAGTTAAGATTCACATTGACGGTCTTAATATATGAACCTCTGCACTGTTCAATTTGTCAGTGAGTGAAGCTCTTTTAAAAATGCATCTTTTATCACATTTATATTTTTCCATTGTACATAATAACAATAGGCTGAACATGTTACCAAGGTAACGACCTGCCTTTCAGGGTAGCTCTGATCAATTCACTCTTTGCTTCATCATCTTAGAAAGCAAAAAACAAGACCAACAATTTATTTTGCATCCTGAAAATGTCCTATGATGACAACAAAGAAAATGTTTGAGTGACACGAAATACATAATGGGTCTTTTTCGAAACACCGTTTAATCTTAACACAATGATGGGAGACAACTTTACACTGTGACTGACAAACCTGGAAAACAATGCCGATCGGGGGCACATGAGGCAGCCAATCAGCTCACCCACAGCTGATTGGGGTCACTTGAGACTTTCTTCCTAATTGCATCTACTTGTGGTTGCAGCATCATTAAACGTTTCCATGCAGGTCGTTAAGAGCGATGATTTGCTTGTTACTTTCCTGATCGACATGCTGGGAAGTTCATCTGCCAGTGAGAAGCGCTTAACTTCACTGTGTCACAAAGTGAAGCACAACCAGTTGGGCAAGGAGTAAATATCTCACATTGTTGTCATTGTATAGATGTCAGTGCTTCTCGAACGCAAAAGGAGAGACAGTAATCAGTGGTCAAAGCGGTTTTGTGTCATTTTAAGTGCAACCCATGAGAGAGAATCAAAAAGTAAAGTTTTATCAGTCACTGCAACTTCCTCTATTGAGATACATTTATTTAAAGGACAAAAAAAGAACATTTTCAACTCGTGCTTTAATTAACTGGAGCTACAAAGTTGCATACTGTACTCTAGCATGTTTGCATCCAGGTTTGAAAATCAATTGAAAAAAAGTCTAGTCCCACTTTGACCTTTGACCTTACACGTTACGCCAGTGATGATGTAAACATGTCACAGGATCAAGCAGAGGCAAAGATGTCTTTGTTGGGATATCTCAAACTGTGTGATGAGTTAAAAATGGGCGGGAAGAGGTGGGACATCACCACCAGACTGGTGCCTTGTGTTGTCCTGGTGTTTGTGCATGAACCCGTAATCACAGGTCCTTGTTCCTGCTGCGTCTTCAGCACTGAGAGGAGGGAAATGGTGAAAGTGAATGGAAAGCAATTCCAAGGTGATTGTGTCTTCTTCCATTTCCCACTGAGGCTTTCAGGCGACGCTGAAAGCACGTGCCGCACTTTCGTCTGTCAAGTCTGTCGGCGAGCGTTTCACTGACCCTCTGCAGCCCAGAACAGGCAGTGCAGAAAGGACCTAGGTCGTCACGTGCACTTTGACCAGAAGTTACATTTAAAGCTCCTCAACTGCTTCCAGTGTAATTTTGTATTTGGAAAATTTCCATTTGTACATTGGCAACCTCAGAGACATGACAACCTCCCTCAAAGAGTCACTGTATGAGGAACAATGGTTCCTTCCTTGGAGGAAAGGGTGCACAAACCCTGTGCACAATCTCTGATTTGCCAAAACACTTTAGCGAAACTGACCACAATAAAACAGAGAAGGACCCTTCAAAATAAAAGCAACAGGTTGTGAACAACTGGTTGAGATTTGGGCTTGAGGCTTGTCAAAGGTACAGTGGACACTTTGTAGATAAAGCAGATGATAAACAGTCCATTGCTTGTATTTTGCAGGATTCTGGTTGTTGTTTTTTTGGGTTTTTTTTATGTTGGTGAGAGTTTGCATGTTAACACATGTTTGGTTTCACTGTAATGTTTTGGCAAACCAAAGTTCAAACAGGTCCACAAGCTTTCTTGGAGCCAGAAGGTATTTTCTCACAGCTCTGAGTAGAAACTCCTATGAAATATATTGTTATTGCATTTAATCTACATGCGTTTAAATCACTGACACTTGACTAGATGGCTGGAACTGATCCTAGTTTGGCTTTATCTCCACACATATTTGTGTAGATTATCATTATTGTTGATTTTTCTAAAGCTCTTCATGTATGTTGCGTCACTGGCCGGCCGTCCTCCCTGCTGCCTGTCCTCAGTTGAACACGCAGAGGGGAAGGAGGGGGAGGAGAGGGGGGAGAGGAAGGGGAGAGGAAGGGGGCGGGAGCAGTGACGAGACAGTTTCCCCGAACCGTCCAATCAGCGAGCGCCCTGTTGGCCCTGCTGGCATCCCGTCATGCTCATGGACTCAGCGCTACGTCAGCAGTGATACCGAAACATGGCGGTGTCCATAGCGCAGCGCCCGGCTGCCGCTGCTCGCGTGTTGATATTAACTTTCCTCGCGGCCGCCGTCTGCCACCGCGGCGTCGCCGACACCGACGCGGGCGCCCCGGTGTCCGGGGACCCTCCTCACCGGCGCTTCGAGTACAAATACAGCTTCAAGGGTCCGCACCTGTCGCAGGCGGACGGCAGTATCCCGTTCTGGATCCACAGTGGAAGTAAGTTTGAAGTCCAGCTGTCAACATCTGCTCGGCCGCCGCTCCGCGGACGCCTCGGTGCTCGGTTCCCCCCCGCAGAGAGGTGCATTGAGGGGTGGGGAGGCACGGTCTGTCGCCGTTTCCGCTCAGGCTGGGACAGTTTGGGTTCATTTAGGACCTCCAGACAGGCAGGGAGGGGGGGACACATCAGCGCCCTGCCTGGCGTCCACAGCAGTCCCAGGCTGACACTTAGAGCAGCACAGCTGGTTGGAAACATGCCTTAGTGAGCGGAGGCTGATGTGCAGACACATGTCACTGCACGGCTGAACTTTCCTCTCAGGCCTTTGGATTCTTGCATCACACAGTGAGCTGCAGGAGCTCACACTGCAGGACTGAGCGCTCAGCACACACTCATCTGCAGGTGCATGTTAGGCTCACTGTTTACACCCACAAGCCTGAGGTGACAATCACTGACTCACCCCCCCTAATTAGAGTTCATACTGTAAAAATGGTATTAACCTATTACAGCAGTCTGAGATCTGGACTCAGGTCCAAGATATCCACTTGTTTTTTGTGACTCAGTTTTGACGCTGTGGTGGCTTCACTCTATGATCGGAAAGTTTCTAGATCGACGGAGAGGAAGTGAAAGCCACCTCCTGTCCCCTCCCACGTCGCCACCATCGTGGGCCCTTGAGCAAGGCCCTTAAAATAACCCATCTGGCTGCTGCCTGTGCTAAAAGCTAACTGTGAATAAGGTGGCTTAAATGCATGGAAGAAATATCAAGCAGAGGGTCAAAAAATCTACTTGTATGTTGTGAAAATAAAGAAGGAAACATTTGAAATCAGCTTAATTGAATATTAACTCAAGCACCTATATCAGGCTCTCTCTACTGAGGTGTGTGGTCCAAAATCCAAGTCTCTGTCGGTAGTGATTACAAGTTGTTTACAGTGTGTAAACAAGTCTGAGGGCATCCTA
>JAUESE010000098.1:9551750-9562029 GCA_032274725.1 Malacoctenus triangulatus
GTGGTCCAAAATCCAAGTCTCTGTCGGTAGTGATTACAAGTTGTTTACAGTGTGTAAACAAGTCTGAGGGCATCCTACAGTTTCGACGTGCAGAGAGAAGATTACGGTCCAAGTATCTGCTGATTCCACCGGCCAATAGAGGAGCCGTGACGTGTCTGGAGTGAGGACGAAGGAGCCCGTCGGCGGCATGTTCCTCCACGAAGCGTCGCGAGCCGTCTGCGACAACTCCGTCGTAACTCTTTCTTCCTCTCTCTCTCTCTCTTCGTCACAGATGCTATCCCGAGTTCCGACCAGGTGCGTGTCACGCCGTCCCTGCGCAGTCAGAAGGGCTCGGTGTGGACGAAGAACAGGAGCAGCTTTAAGCACTGGGAGGCCGAGGTGACCTTCAGAGTGAACGGACGAGGCCGGATGGGAGCGGACGGCTTGGTGAGCAGGGTCAAAACATGGCGCGCTGGGGAGGACCACAGACAACACACAGGCAGCACACACAGGAGTAGTACAATCATTCACATTATTTAACACATTATTTCCCTTCAGGCTGTGTGGTTCACCAGTGACCAGGGCTTGGACGGTCCAGTGTACGGAGCAGCTGACCAGTGGAACGGAGTCGGGATCTTCTTCGACTCTTTCGACAACGATGGAAAGGTAAACTTTCAGGCAGGGATTGTCTTTTTTTGGGAAGGGGGGGGGGCTCTATTTAAACGATTTCTTCCTGTCCTCCTGAAACATGGTGCTTACTATATTATGAAGAAAGTTATGATGTAGCCTCTAACAACTTTTGTCCTCCAATTGGCATGAATGTGTTTATGAGCGCGACTCAGTGGAGGCTTTAACTTCAATAGTGGAATTAAAGTGGCCAGTGGCCGTCCAACCTGTTAGACACTAACATTCTCGATGAAGATGATGATGATTTTATATTATTATTATTATTATTATTATTATTATTATTATTATTATTATTATTATTATTATTATGTGGCCAAACAAAGTCTGAACTGACCTGCTCCCTAAATTTGTTATTATTGTTTCACTTCATATGGAGGATTTTCTTGGATGGGATTAAAACTGTTTGTGTTGAAAGAAATAAAGATTCTCCGATAATTCACACCTAAACCTGCACCGAATTTTTTTGTTTTTCTGTTTTGTTTGTTCCGAGGCAAAGATCTTATCGCGTGTCAGTGTCCATGATTGTCATTCAAAACAAGTTTTGAATATTGACACGCGTCACACTTGGGTTTTATTTGTGCCCAGGTATGGGATTAGTATTTAACTAAGATTACCTCGAGGCCACGCCCGGTCTTCACATGACAAACGGATTAATCTCGTGTCTATTGTTGTTTTCACTGTCACCACAGAAAAATAACCCGGCCATCATTGTCGTGGGAAACAATGGCAAACTTGTTTATGACCACCAGAAGTAAGTAAACATTTCTTCCACTCTCCTTTTTGGATGTCGTCACAAACTCGCAAAATCACCAATTTTTTCACTTAGAGAAGATTAGGGAATCTGATTATATTTGCTTGGAAAGTAAATAATCCTCTATCTTTCCTAATCTCCCCTCAGGCGGGTGAAAGCTTTAAATCAGTTTTTTTTTTTTTTTTTTTTTTACGGTGCCACTCCAGTTTGTCTTAGAGTGTTTACCGGGGCCACTAAATGAGCATCTGCGAAAACAAACAAGGGCATTAAACGGCATCCTCTGACTGAATACACCTTGGACGGTGTTCCTGCGCTGTGCTGTGGTGGTTTCCACGTAAATGAGACGTCTCACCGTGTCCCCAACCGATGTCTTCATACAGCGACGGCAGCACACAAGCTCTCGGCACGTGTTTACGAGACTTCCGCAACAAGCCGTACCCCATCAGAGCCAAGATCACCTACTACAAGCAGACGCTGACGGTACGTGACGACAGTGACTGCGTGTGCGTTGAAAGTTTCTTGATCTGAAGAGTTGCCTTTTTTTTGTCGTTTTTTTTCTTCCCCTTCCCCTCAGGTCATGATCAACAACGGCTTCACTCCCGACAGGAACGACTACGAGTTCTGTACGAAGGTGGATCACATGGTCATTCCTTCGCTGGGCTTCTTTGGCATTTCGGCCGCCACTGGTGGTTTAGCAGGTACCCTCCTGTCAGCTGGCTCCAAAAAAAACTCTTAAAATATAACTTCTATAAGCATGTTTTAAGTTGTCTGTATACAGTATTTGTGGATATCTGTTAGTCTGCACCTTTATGCATGAAACGACACACAAAAAAGCAACATTGCAGCTTATTTACTTGTTGTTTTTCATGTTTTTTCTTTCTGTCCTCCGTCAGACGACCACGACGTTCTCTCCTTCCTGCTGTTCAGCCTCACTGAGCCCGGCGAGCAACCGGTAACTACACCTCCCCTTCTGTCTCGGCGTCCCCCGTGCGCCCTCCCACAACTCCCCCGTGCACAAGCATGTGTGTGACCGTCTGGCCTGAGCGCAGCCTCGGCCGAGCTCACGGAGCCTCTCTGTTTGTTTTTTTGGCGCCCCCCCCCCCCCTGCCCGTCCCCCTCCCGTCCCCATTGAAGCCCCCAGTTGAATCTGAGATTCCAAAGGAAGAGAAGGACAAGTACCAGGAGGAATTTCAGAACTTCCAGCAAGAGCTCGACAAAAAGAAAGAGGAGTTTCAGAAGGAGCACCCCGATGTCCAAGGAGAGCCCAGTAAGGCTCATGTAAATATAATGTGAAATCAGCTCAGAAAAAGCTCCCAATAATTATAAAAAATTGCAAAAACCAAGTCAACTCTTTAGAAAAGAAACGAAAAACTCAAAGGAAAAGTATAACAGGCCAGCCGTTCTTGGCAGCCCTGAATGAAGGAGTCGGACCTGAACCAGATCTTGATCGTGCGCTTCTGTCCTCTCCCCAGTCGAGGATCTGTTCGAGAGCGTGAACGACCGGGAGATCCGGCAGGTGTTCGAGGGCCAGAACCAGATCCACCTGGAGATCAAGCAGCTCCACCGGCAGCTCGCCATGATCCTGGACGAGCAGCGCCGCTACGTCTCCGTCATCACGGACGAGATCGCCAAGAAGGGGACGCAGGGAGACGTCGGACAGGTGGGGCGCAGAAACACCAACCAATATGATGTTTTTCGATTAAATTTCTGTCAAAATCTCAGCTCGAGAATTTCGTCCTTTTTTATTTCCGTGTCTCAGCTCCAATCAGCCAGCCAGGTGCTGAGCTCCATGGTTGCCACGCAGCAGGAGACCCTCAGGAACCTGAACGAGTTCAGGTGAGCGACGGACCACGGAGACGTTTCCTAAAAACTGTTGTTTTTTCTTTGTACACAAACATTAAGGGAGATCCGTGATACTCCAGAAAAACAAGGGGAAATCCTGCAGCTTAAGTCGCCCGCCCCCCCCGAATGATATTTAATCTCAGGACGCGATGGCCGCCACATCACAGGTGTCTGGGCGGCCCGATAATCCAGCTGTTGTAACAGCTTCCCTCCTCGCTCGGCCCATTGCCTAATGAGTCCCCCCGTTGCGCTCGTGGACTCGTGCACGCGCTCGGGTTCGAGACAGATCTCACGGTCTCAATCTCAAACTCCATTGCTCGTTCGCCGTCGCTCCGGGTTCATTTGTGTGCAAACATCTGCCCTCATTCTTCGTATATGAGCGCTGAAACGTCTAAATCTGTCGATGTCATGACACACGATCATGACAGCATGATAGGTATAGGCCGATACCGCGGTAATCTCCTCCCTTCATCAGAGAACTGGGTTTGTTACCCACCCTCAGATGACAAAAGGCATACATTGTAATGCCAAGATAATGCAGCTTAAGAGATTTAATGATCGTGTGCAAAGTCTCGTATGACCATCTGACTTTGTAAGTAAGCCTGATTAGGTGTACGCAAAGTGATTGTTTGATGTTTGGTAGCTTCTGTTTTGTCAATAACATATTTGTGCTTTTGGGCGAGGAGCCTCTAAGGTGCTTGGGGACTTAAACGCGGCGAGCACGCACCAGATTTAAATAAATAAAGGCCGAGATCTTCCTTTAAAATGAAAAAAAAAAAAAACCTGGCCCGAGATTAGCGAGTGTGCTTTTGGACCCGACAAACAACTTGCATGTAAATCATCCCACAAGTTGCGAGTTTGTCATCTTCAAATAAAGTTTCAGTCCAGTAACATATTTGGTTAGAAAAAGATACAGTGTCATGACCAACAAAATAGCACAAGTCTGTGTTGCAGCCTTCACATTAAAAAAAAAAAAGGGATTGCAAATGATTGCTTTTTATCTCATTTACATACAAGACAGCGTCCCAACTTCTTTGGGGAGGAATCTAGGTTGTACAAGAGAAGCATATTGGCTTTTTTTGATTGTGTCTTAATTTCCACGCGCCATCTGCATAAAGAATTAATCACCAGAATCACAAGATATTAAAGATTTTATTTTATGTAACATTAATCTCCTCGTCCCCATGTATCATAAAAGGAACCAAGCTGTTTATTTGCCCTCAATCCAACAGGACATTCAGTCTCTGATGATTTTGTATACATGATTTTTTTTTTTCCCCCTTCATGTTTTATTGTTGACCTATAACTCACATGGACCTTCACTGCGCCTCTGCTCCGACCTCTGAAAGTGGAACATTGCCTTTAGCTTCTGTTTTCGTGTCCATTTTTAAGGAGGTTCATTAGCAGGATGGCGTCTTGGAGTGAAAAGGGGGCGGGGCCCGGTGAGCTGATTGACACGGAGAACGCTGCCAAAAGGCTGCAGCTGCCCCCTCTCTAATGTACTAATGCGAGCGACTGATCGGCATTACTTCTGTTGATCCCGACGCGTCTCCGGAGTTTGCGGCAGGTCTCCGTCTCAGACGCTCATAAATGGGTCGCGTTCAGTCGGCGCAGATTAAGACGCAGGCTTTAATAAACGCTCACTTACTTTCTCGAGAGAGATTTTTTTTTTTCTCTTCCCCCTTAACAAATTAGATTTTGTTTGCGCGTCATCCCCCCCCCCCACACACACACATTTCAGACCTCGTCCATGTGGCCGTGCAAGAAAAGGCCACATCTTAGCACCGCTTTTTTTTTTTTTTTTGTCCTTATCAGATTAGGAGTCTTTAAATACATCTGTCATGCACGAGCAAAAACACGGTCGGCCCTCCAATTGGTTTCCTGTCACAATCCCCCTCAGGGCCCCTCCGACTTACACCGCCGCAATTCTCTTCATTTGTCCAGTCATTTTTTTTTTTTCTCCTCCTTTTTTTTTTCCTCCCTCCTAATCGCCTTAGATGTGTTTTAAGGGTGATAAGGGAAACTTATTGCTTGCTCCCTGTCAGTAATCATCTTTAAGAAATGACATTTGATGGAGAAATGTGATCCGGGCTTAGACGTCCTCCTTCTCTCCTGGGGAGCGAAAACTTTCACCTCGTCCACCGGTTCAACTGGCGAGAGAAGAATCGTGTATCCAAATGTCTGTTGAGGCGAAACGGTCGAAGAAAATGAGTGGTTGAAGAGGAGACTTTAGAGACTATGAGCAGTAATTTATTAGTTTATTACAGCAGTGGAACAAAATCCCACCAAGTAATGTCTTGGGAAGTTTCAGAAGCATTAACCCTCGTTTTCCTCTGCTCATTGTCTGAAATACACAAAATCCAAATCTCCAGCTCATATTTGTGTGTCCCTTTGAAAAAGCATGAAGCTTGGAGCTCAGGCGGTCCAGTGCATGTGCGGGGGGGGCCACGTCTATCCAAAGTGATCATATCCGAGGTTAAATATGTCTGTCAACATTTTTTAATTTAGGTTTTAGCATGATAGCTAACCTCTTGTAGATGTCCTAATCCAGATAGTGTTCCTCTGTTTCTTAACCTCCTGGACTTGTAATCTGTTGTAAGAACATGTTTTTATAAGGGATTAATTTAGCAATCATGACCTCCTTTTTTTTTTTATATCAGATGGTAATTTTCTTTTTTTTTTTTTCTTTTTTTTTTTCAAACTTTGTGAAATACGCAGCCTCCAGTGAATAGGGATTAAAAGATTAATTTTGGACAATTTATACGACTGTAAATAAACAATACCGAACAGCATATTTCCCGTGCATCTTGTTTCCCAACATGAATTCACCCCAATTCTTCTGAGCCCTTCGGAAAGCCCTCGGTGGTGAACGTCAGCCGTCGTGCAACGACCCCCCCCTCCCCCCGTGTGCCGAAGTGCTGCTGAACCCTTTGACACGAGTGCATCTTCTCTCCCCCCTATGCAGGAACTCGTTCCACGAATCCCTGAAGCAGATCGGCGCGGCGCAGCATCAAGGCAACGCGGCGGCGTCGGGGACGTACGAGACCATGCAGCACTTCAACGACATCAAGGAGCACCTGCACCTCGTCAAGCGGGACGTGGAGCACCTGGTCCAGCGTAACGCTCAGGTGGGGGACGCCGAAACTCACCGACACAGTTCGCCAGTTCGTTGCGGTGACTTTCCAATGCGACGTGTGTGTTTTGTCGTGCAGAATCCGGCTGAGAAAGCGGTGAAGTGCCCCGAGCTGCCCGCCATGCCCTCCTGCCTGTCCACCGTTCACTTTGCCATCTTCATCGTGGTCCAGTCGGTCCTGTTCTTCTGCTACGTCATGTACAAGTGAGACACCGATGAGTTGGATTCTGGTCAGCCTGTGATTGTTTCACCTGTATTTCCTCCGCCTGACTCCTCGTCTGTGTTTCTGTCTCTTTCAGAAGTCAACAAGAAGCAGCGGCCAAGAAATTCTTTTGATGAAATTTGTGTAAATGAGCTAATGTCCATTTTCGTAATTGTTTGTTTCTGTTTGATTTGCAAATTGTAAGTTATTGTATTTGAAGAAATTGATTTTTTTTTGCTGAGCAAGTTTGTTTTAATCGAGAGCAGATTTTCTTTTTTTTTAATTTGATCAGTGAGATGTGCGTGAATGCCAGCGTGAGACTTTGGATTTCTAACATGATGGAACATGTTTCCTACAGTATTTCTGCCTTTGGTCAGATCCTTTCAACCTTCTTTACAAAACAAAACAAAAAAACGGGCCCCCTTTGTCTCATTTCACAAAAACGACACTGACAGCGGAAAAAACAACCTGTGTTTTGAATTGTGCAATTTTGTATTAAAAAAAATGGCAAAACTCTCAGTGATGGAAACAGACAGTCGATGTCTGCGTTGTTGAATCTGTTTTGGACGAGTCAAACATGTCAGAATCTGACGTGTCCTCCAAGTGAACAATTCACATAAACAGTGAACACAAATCACCCTGTGATGACTCTTTATTGATGTTACCTCGACCACACACGCACACACACTGGAATTTTAGCTGGAGGTACATGCTCTATGGAGTCTAAGCATAATACTAGTGACATTCAAATCAAACATCTTCAGAATTTGCAAGTGTTTTGATCGTAAAAAGATTGCAGCTTCTTCTGAACTTTGCTCAGTTTTAGCAGCCGATGAACGTCTGCGAGGACGATCGACAGGTTTCTCACCCAGCGTGACAATATGGAGGAGGGACGGCGGCGAGCTGGGATGAGAGCGGTCTCCGCCCTGCCTTCCGTCCTCCTGTCAATCATCGTCCCACTGGACAATAGCACTGCATGAGGGCTGGCTTCATGGGGATAAACAGCACTGTAATCCCACTCCCCTCTCTCTCTCTCTCTCTCTCTCTCTCTCTCTCTCTCTCTCTCTCAGTGTAAGCTGCACACAGGCCACCCCGTTCCCTCCTAATATGATTAGGCAGCAGTGGGCCGAAGCAACACATGTCGTCACAAACTTTAGCATCGCCACCTTCACCAGCACTTTCACCAACAAGTAACGCCTCAACCTTCCTCAAAGACGTGCAAAGTCTCAGTAATATCAGAACATAAAATTCACCAAGGTCAGCATGATTTAAATATAGAGAGGAAGCAGGCCATCTGCCTCTTAGCATAGTGGAGCGGGGAGGATTAAATCCAGATTATGGCCGGGGCAAAACGTGTGTGTGTGTGTGTGTGTGTTCAAGTGTGTGTTTGTGTCTGTTGCCCGTCGTCAGTGTGTCCTTGGCTGCATAGACAAGCAGCAGGTTAGCTACAGAGCTACCACTGGATATTGACGGCCATAGGAAGCCCAAGAGGAAGGAGAGCGGCGTCAGTTGCTCCTGCTAACCCGGTCCTTTGAGAATAGTCAGGCCCACGACCAGAGATGGCTTTCTTGATCAAGAGCATGATTGGGAACCCCCTGTCCGGAATGGGGCTCGGTGGCGGAGGCGACAAGGAAGAGGAGGCCACCCCCTCCGATCCGGCCAAAGCCGCGGGGATGACGCGCGAGGAGTATGAAGAGTACCAAAAACAGTTGGTGGAGGAAAAGTAAGTAGCAACAGGGTGGGGGGGAGCGCTCCATTTTGAATCGGTGGCACCGGCCCACCGACAACCAACAGTCTCGCTGTGGAGCGTTTAATCTGACCTTGACGAGCTGTCAGTGGTTCCATCGCGCCCCCCCAGCAGTGTTTTTCTCCTGTTTATCTCAACGACCATCGTTGTCATTCACGTCTGAAGTGATCTAAATGTTCCTCCGTGTTTGTTTCGCACCACGAGTTCACAGCGCTCTCCTTGAAAGACGCGACTGTCGCTGAAGGTCACAGCAGAGCTGCTGCGATGGTGCAGCTCTTCCTTTTTCTTTTTTTTTCCTCCTCACAATTTTTTTTTTTTTTCTCGACACAAATAATCCAGTCAGACCGAACGCTATGCTGGACCTGGATCAATAATCTCTTGTAATCTGCCATCTCTTTTCTGCACCGAGAGCTGTTATTGCGGATGTTTCTGAGTCACTTTCTAGTGTTGCAGCCAACCAAAAGAGAAAGTATAAAACGGATGTTTCATTCGTCAGTGGAATGTCAACAGCAGCATTATTCATTTTTGCAAAATCACCACATCAGGGTTTTATTCTCACCTGCACTCTATTGTTCGTGCATTCATCAGTTTTCTTTTTGTTTCGAGAGATTTGTACAGTCATAAATCCCAGTTCCTCACAAAATACTCTTTTAAATATATTCACATCCTTCACTCAGTAAACTAAAGTTTTCTTTCAAACTCGTAACCAAGCAGATAAATCATGAATCTGGACTTTTTAGGAAATAATCTGCAGCAAGAAGCAGATCCACACAGTCTGTATTGCATAACCACAATAATCGAGCCTCCTGACCATCAGATTTGGTCCAATTTTAAAGATGATATAATTTGAAGGCAGTAGCTTTAGTAAATGCATTGATGCAAATGAATTTCCTTCAACAACAAGAAGTAATTATGGACAGCACAAGAATTTTACACAAGAATTCGCCATTCTCTTCTCTGTCCAATAATCTCTTTGGATTGAATAAATGGGAGCCCAGTTTTTTTGCAGTCACCAGACTGGAGCTGTTGTTGTTGATTCACTGCCGTTCAAGTCGTGGAGCCCTGGCTTGATTTCAAATCTGCTTGACTCAGTCTGACCCAATAATCCCATCTTTAATTGGCTGAGGGAAAGTACGTGAACGTTGCATTGTCAAAGGCACAGACGGGGGTCCCATCAGCTGGAAAACAGGCTTCAGCAACAAGCAGCCACTCAAAAAACAAACTGAAAAAAACATCAATTTGATATTTGGTCGCTGCATGTTTTCCGATAATGATCTAGTTTCTTATTTTTTTTAATCATAGTCATTAAAATCTCCCCCTAAAAGTGTGTCATCTTCACATTCAATTTCCAAAGATCTGTTGACAGTGACTAAGAATTTATTGATCAACTGGCAAGAACTGTTTACACGGGAGTCTGGTGGCTTTAACTACAATGAGAGACCTGATGGCTATGGACACTTTTTAGTGGCAGCTATTGTTTTTTTCACTATCCACAAGAGAAAGTTATTGTTCTCAGCAAATCCTAATAAAATTGAAAAAATTTAAAACATTTTTTTAAAAAAAAAACACAAAATAATCATAATCCTTTGAATCTCCCATGTTGTGTTTGAGCCAGTCAGGGCAAGACGAATCTTAAAATCAAACAAATTGTGGCAAATTCAACCTCACTAGTGGGCAAAAAGTCCATTTGAGTTCATGTTGTGGACAGTCTGGTGTGTTTTTGTGAGCAGCAACAAAGTGGCAACATTGACAGTGGTTTTTGTGTCTTTGCAGGATGGAGAGAGACGCAGATTTCTTACACAAGAAGGCGGAAAGAGCCACGCTGAGGGTGTGCCTCAGGGAAAAGTACAGGCTCCCAAAGGTAGACACACACACACACACACACACACACACACACACACACACACACACACACACACACACACACACACACACACA
>JAUESE010000098.1:9592635-9602801 GCA_032274725.1 Malacoctenus triangulatus
CCGATCTCCTGCAGGTTCGTGTGCTGTGTGATGGTGGCGCTCCCTCTGGCAGCCACCCTGTTCACGGCCATCCTGAAGTGTCAGGGGAACAGAGCGGTCGGCCCCACGCTGGAGTCCTCCCGCCTCAACGCAGGCCTCAACCTGTACGGGACTCTGAAGCCCAACGGCTCGTCCAACAAGGACGCCGACGGCACAGCATCAGAGGACGCCGGCAAGAGCACCCTGCAGTTTGACTGTCTGTCTCTCTGCGTGGTCGGAATGTTGTGCTGAATTTCGTCCTTTGCGCAGACAGTTCCGGCCCCGGACGACTTTGTTTCCCTCGGAGCTGTTTGCACCGGTGCCTGCAGGCCTTCTCTCTGCAGACAGCCAGCCAGGGGGTCCTCAGCACCTCCTCGTGCGTCCCGGGGGGCTACTCCTCTCTGAACGGCATCCGTGTGCTCAGCCTGCTGTGGATCATCTGTGGCCACTCCGCCCAGTTCTCTGTACCCATCAACCTGGGTATGAGGACAGTCACTCGCTCTGTCGTACCCTCGTTTACTCACATGTGTTCCGACTGCATTTCATTATTCACGCTGCAGATAACTACAAGAACTGGAAGAGGAGCGCTGAGACGAACCCGCTGTACGTGTTCACCATCAGCGGGCCCGTTTTCCTGGCTGTGGACACCTTTTTGTTGCTGGGGTGAGACTGCAGGAGGGGTGAATCTGACAGTCAGAGGGTGAAGATGTGTTTTTCTTGCAGTGTTGAGCTGATGTTGTTTGTTTCTGCAGGGGCCTGCTGAGTGCCAGGTCGCTGCTGAACAGCATCAACAGGGCTGAAGACAAACTCAGCTTCAGCCTGGTTGCAAACTATTTATTGAAGAGGATTAAAAGGTGTTTTATTACGACTTGTCATCAAAATAATCGGATGCTAAATAACTGAGTCAAAAGCTGGTGTTGTGTGGAACTATTCAATGTATTAATGTAACTTTGTCTCTCTTTTTTCCATCTTTACGGCAGGATTCAGCCTCTACATGTGTTCATCATGTGTCTGACCATCGGCCTGATCTCTCTGGTCCGATGGGGGCCTTACTGGTTCCCGTTCTTTGACTCCATTATGGACTGCAAGACTTACTGGTGGGCCAACTTACTGTTGGTCAGCAACCTGGTTCCTGTGCACGAGATCGTAAGTTTGACGAGTGACTCAGACTGTCAGAGTGCACGTCGGCTTGCACCTCGAGCTGCATCTCCTCCTGTTCTGTGTCTCTTCAGTGCATCCCGTGGACGTGGTACCTCTCTCTGGACTTCCAGTGTTACGCCACCACGCCGCTGCTAGTCTTTCTTTACAGACTGTATGTACACATCCACTCACCGGCTTCTAAAGTAGTGCTGAACTTTTCAGAATTGAACCCGAGCAAAAAATAAATACATGCCTGAATCACAATTTATTCTATCATTAGGTTTCAATATCGTTTAGGTTGGACTTAAAAATTACTAGCACAAACTACTAAGTTTACTTGTGTTCTCCTGTGACATTGAGTGGCTGTTTGTGTCGTGTTGCTACCAGAAACAGGGGGCTGTTTGCTGCTGTGGCAGGAGGCCTGCTGCTGACCACCACAGTGGCCAGCTTCGTCATCACTGCACTCTACCACCTGCCCGTCTTCCAGCCGTCCTCAATGTGAGACTCAATCAGATCCGTCAGTCACCTCACCATGTGCATGAAATTCATAGTGGATAAAATATTAAGTTATTGGTACATTATTAAACACTTTTTCTTTTTCTTCTTCTGCAGGGCATCTGGGAATTATGTTCTGTATTACTATGTCAAACCCTACACCAGGTATGGGCCGTTTCTAATCGGCATCTTGACTGGAATCCTCTTAACAACAAAGAACGTTGAGCTGATAAAGAATAAGGTGAGAAAAAAGGGATTTTTGCAGTATTATTTTTTTCCAACTACAAAACAGACACATTTAGTTCCTATTAACGACCACGTCTCACCGCGTCCTGCCGTCGGTCCCCAGCGGCAGGCGGTGCTGGGCTGGTTCACCAGTCTGTCGGTGATGGCGGTGGTGGTCGGACTGCCCTTCGTCCTCAGTGACACCCCCACGGCTCCGTCCATGCCCCACGCCCTGTACCAGGGGCTGCACCGCTGCGCGTGGGCTCTGTCCGTCGCCTGGATCATCCTGGCCTGCGAGGACGGATACGGAGGTCAGTTCATCCATTCATCCATTCATGCGCAGCAAAAAAAAAATGGACGTCAAACAAGTCAGAGGGCAAATAGGAACATTTTATCAGTCATCCATCATCGCTGTGGTTGAAAAGTTTGTGTGTCTGTCTTCAGGCTTCATCAACAGGTTGCTGTCTTGGGGTTTCTGGGCTCCTCTGTCCAACGTCAGCTTCGCCTGCTACCTGGTGCATCCCGTCTTCATCATCCTCTACTTCGGCTTACAGGAGACTCCCATCCACTACATGGACATTAATTTCGTAAGCATCCTTCGAAGCACCTTTCACTCCCGAATGTGACGTTTGGATGGTTCACGTGACGCGGCTGTCTGCCTCCCTCAGATGTATCTGTTCCTGGGCAACCTGGTGCTGACGCTGGCGGCGAGCTACGTGCTGTCTGTTCTCATTGAGAGGCCGTACCTCCATCTGCAGTGGAGCAGCTCGTAGTCCTTCCAACGTCTCCGTCGTCTCTGCTGTTGTACATATTAAAATCATTCGTTTACAGAACTGTGAGTTTGTGTGGCTGAGATGATCAATGAGAAAATGAACAAATTGTGAAAGAAAAACCACAAAATGCTCTGAAAAGGAGCTTGAGCATTACTTAAGTCTCGTGCACACTGCCGTGAGTAATCTTCTCACCAGTGACTCATCTCGCTGCCCTCCAGCCTCCCACGTTCACCAAGTTGCGATGTAAAACAATACCAGAGCCTTGGACCAGCGCTTCGCTCTGCGTTCCCTGACTGTGAGTCAGTCCTCACGCAGCCAGACTGACTCAGCCGATGCGTTCACGACAAAGACTCTCACTCTTACGACGCAAGGGACAGACGGCCGCGCACGCCACCCGAGCTCAGCTGCCTTGCGGCGTGCGAGCTTTGCTGGACGCGGCCTTAAGCTGAGAAATACTCTGGAGGAGGCTTCAAAGAAATGCTTCTAATCCCCCCGCGTCTGTTAATAAATGGTGGTCTGAACCACAAGATGCTCCTTATGTGGTGATTTGAATCCAAGTGTTAGTCTGGTTAAACGTGTAATCTGTCTCAGTTCTGATAAGAAGCAGATAAAGTGTTGAAAACTGATCAGTTAATGCCAACATCAACCTTCTCTAATAACCTCATCCTGAGTGCTAACTTGTCATAGTTTACTATTTCTCTCATCAGACATCACAGTGCTGCGTTGTGTCCCGTGTCTCACCGCTGCCTTAATCGGCTGTGGAGCAGCGTCATTAAGCCGACTTTTTTCCGCGGCGCTGACGCACTTTTGTTACGTGTGCGGCGGTGGTTTTTTTGGAGGGGGGGGAGTTTTTTGGGAAGGAAAGCAGACGCCAGGCCGAGGCGGACTGTATAACAACACGGTGTAAAAATATATCTTGCTTTGGTAAGCGGACACTTTTCTCTCCATGACTGCGTGACTCCGCGGGGCCACGTCCAATCCCGAACCCTGGAACAACATGCCCGGGATGGTGCAACATGTCTGAGACTGTCAGGGTATTTTCAGATGCTTAACAACAACAACAACAATGTCTTCGATTCCTTTTTCTTCACAGTTGAATAATTACTGATGTCTTTTCTTCTCTGACAGACACGTTGATCCTGTTGATCCTCAAATGTTTACAAAAAAAGAAAGCAGACACTGTTGACGTCGGCAACAGCATGTAAACTCAGATCTTTCTTCAACCTAATTGCCCTTTCGGCTCTAATGAATCAAGTGTTGCCTGAGTCAATGAGGGTCGCTCCACCAGCTGTTCCTGACGGAAACGCTCTTGATGTTACTTCGAAGAAGTCGCTTGGTTGGCGCTGACACGGGCATGCCAGCTATCAGCTGCGGTGCAAAAAGTCCCGACTTATTTAAGTCCTTGTTTTATTGCTCAGTGAGTGTGACGGTGCAGCGTGTACTGGCAGCAGACGCAGAGCAACGGTGGTGACTGCAAGAAGGAGATCAAACACGATGTTTACATGTGTTTGTTGCAAACGATAAAGCTTTTGATTAGGATGATGGGTGGAAGGATGGATGATGGAGGGAATAAGAGTCTCTCTCTTTCTCTCTCTGAACAAAGACAGCATCAACTTAAACTGATGAACCTTAAACACACTGTAACAAACTCACTGTAATAACTGTTCCTATATCAATATTATCCATCAGCTAATCATAAGATAACTGCTTCTCCTCTTGCGAAAAAATACGACCAGTTTCTTAATCTTGTCTCTGTTGCTAAGAAGATTTCCAAGGCTTCTCAAGAACAGGTGTGGCGGCGCCACTGTTACATAATAAAGACTGAAAGGAATAGAGTCATCTGACGTAGCTTTTATTGGTTGGTGTCAACAAGCACTCACTGGTGAAACGCCTCGCTTATTTGCGCGCATCAACAACAGCGACTTCACGCGGGTTTTTACCGAGCGGTTCGAATCGCGTCGTCACAATAAAAGCGTCATTAACAGTTTGGTTTCTTTGTCTATTTTTAAAGAGCAGACCTGAGGCATCGCTGCTTTACTGGACAACATTGTGGCCTGTTCACGATCAATATTTACAAGGTGCTGAATTTAAAGCACACACCTGTTACATGAGCGGTGATGCAACAGAGAGTTACGCGGCCGTAACACCGTCCATCACTCAGGATACGAGCACAGAGCCACAACAACAGAGACGAGACGAAGAAACACAAGTCTTTGTACTTTATTTTGATTTTACTTTTTATTTCCTTGCATGTTTATCATTTCTCTTAATTTATCTTTGAAATTTACTGACCTACAAATGAAGTGAATGTAGAAGAAAAATGTGTTTCCAAACATGCAGGATTTAAGTGATTTAAGGACGGAATTTTATGTTGTTAGTAGGAACTTTTTTAAATGTTTGTTTTTATGACCTTCATTACAGACACATAAACCACATGCTGACTCGTTTTGAAAGGTTTAAAGCCAATTTAAGAACACATAAATGGAGATAAACTCCTATTTTATTCCACTCCAGATGAAGAGCTGCAGCTAACAGCAATTTGTAACAAAACAAATCACAACTTACATTAATTGTTTGATGTCTTTGAGAGAAAACAATCAAACCACTCATAAGTTTTGGATTTTCAAAAATATTTCAGTATTTGTATAAAGAATTACTTTGATATGTATAAACAATGTTACACAATTGAGTTTTTTTTTCATTTTTTCACCTTTTCTGACTGACGTATTATGAAGTTATATATTTTAGCCAATGAAAAATTGAGCAGGCAAAAGCTTAAAGCATTTTCCCTGCAAATAATATCAAAATATCAATTGACAAAAATAATTCAATGAAAAGATTAAGAACTTTCGAATCCTATTAACTGTTACCGACTGATTTCCTTCCTTGATTTCTATCTGTAGTTAAACTAAATCACAATTTTCTTGGCATTAATGTTTCCGTCTTAAAGTAAAGTTAACTCAGTAAACTGGGTCACCGCTGAAACGGCCCGTAAATATAGATATCGAGTGTTCAACGTTCAAGATTGGCACATGTCTGCAATATCGGGTAACTGACTTTGTACTTGCGGGGGGCAACATTTAAAAATAGACTCACACCCCGAGACCGCCGACTCTGCCTGAGCTCATGCTGGAGTCCTGCATCATCGCTCTGTGTCCTCCACCGCACGGCTCTGAAAAGGGTACGTACTGCATGCCCGGCTGGAAAGCCCCCTTCAGACCGCTTTAATCCCACAAGTAGAGATGATACTTGTTGCAGTTTTGACTCACCGCTGAGGTAACTAGTCAGACATTCGCTGGTGTTTTTCTCGGGCGATTGTGGTCACTCATCTGCTCTGCTGAGAGGTTGACACACACACGCACTCGGCTAAGCTGCCTGAAAAACATGACAAACTCCTTCAAGGATCAGATCTTTTTTTGTTTTACCAACGTGTGTTTAGTTGTCGCTCGCCTGCTTGTTTGTGTTTCCTCCCAACTGGGATTTTTTGAAAATTTAGAGCGAGTTTGGTTCCCAATTTTCAAAACTATGTTCAAAATAACTGGGTGGTTCCTTCAGCTGACGTCTTTCAAGCAAGTCATTTATGCACACGGGCTTAAAAGACCGGTGGACTGTGAGGGGGCTGCAGGGAGGAGGAGGAGGAGGAAGGGAGGAGGGGAGGGGGGAGGCTGGACATCTATTTTGGCACAGGTGCTCCAGATGAAATCAGATTACACTTGATTGCCAGCAGGTGGTGACAGCTTTATTGTTTGGTAATGTCAGGACCAAACGAGCTTGATCCGCGGCGCCAATCGAAGATGCCGCGCGGTCGGAAAAAAAGTTAAATTTAAAACCAACGAGTGTGAAAAGAAGTTTGTGATGAAATCCACATGGAGAGCCTGCGTGCTTCTGTGATTCACCTGAACTCAGTAAACACTGACGCACATGACTGAATCGAAACAAATGGTTATAAAATAACTACTCAAACTTGCTTCTTTGGACTTGTTCCTTTGGAGCTGAAACAAACAGCCATCAGCACTCATTGTGTCTGTCATTATACTCACTGAGGTGGAGGCGTGCAGTCCCACCGTAAACATCTGAGGCTGGCCGCCCTTCACTGAAGTGGGAATGCGACAAATGCAGGTCATGGGTGAAGATGTGCTGGTATTTTTCCAGTGTCTGTGCTGCCAGCTCCCCGCCTGCATGTTTTGAAGCCTTCAACACGTCGTCGGAGCTCCTCAGCACACGTACGCCATGTCGCCTCCGATCCGCATTAAGGGCGCATCTTTGATTTTATGGTTTCCTCAATAACGCCAACGAGCTGCACCTGTCGGAGCGACGACATGTGTGTAATTACAGCGTGGAGTCTTAAAAATTGTCAATCACTGACATATTGTGGTTCAAGTTTCCATTTGACGGCTTACAACATCATACAGCAGCGATGGCGGAGAGACACGTAACACCTCAGGGTTTCATCAGTTTACAGGCTTTTGATTTCAGATTCACTTGAAATTAAAAGAATGATTTAATCTAATCTTGTGTTTTTCTCAAACGTGCAAAACTTTGAACAATCTCCACATGAAAGCAATAAAAAATGACACATTAATAACTGGTAAAATGCAAATCCATGTAGTTTGAATGAACTCAGTAAGTAGGCTGCTCCTGTACGGTCCTCCTGGTCACAAATGTTCTCCTGGCACTTTCTAAGAATACTGTCTGGGACCTTTCTTGTCAACAATACAAGCGCCTCAGCAGGACCTCTTATCAGCCACAAGGTATTAATACTTTCAGGAAGGTTTCCTGTTGTTAAGGAATGCAAAGTGTCTTTAAAAGGCCTTTAAATAGACGCCTCCGCACGGCCTTCTCCTGTAGCCCAGACAAAAATAAATGACGTCGTAACTGTTCGAATTTGGAGCTTTGTTGTTTGAATGTTTGAGCTTTCTGGTAACGTTGTGCGTCGCTTTGCAGGATGTGATTCAAGGAAGGGGGAGACAGGAGGACTCCAGAGGGGGAGAGATGAGGAAAGTCCATAGACAATTGACCTGTTTGAGAGCCTGAAGCTGCAGCGTGGCTGCTGGACTCAGTTTTCTGACAACTTCCTCTAGAAGTCCTCATGGATTCGTCCCTGCTTATCACAGACGACCGACAGACACCCGCACCTCTCACAGACGCTCAAACGGAGGATGCAGACTCTATTTTGCACCGTTCGGCACTAAACAAAGAGCCTGACGAGCCATCGGGAGATGCAGACGGTCGCTTCTGTTGCACCGACTCTGAAGGTCTGGAGTCCTCGTGGTGCAGCCGTAGTCTGTCGTCAGGTTTTCCACTCAGCTCAGAGACTCCAGCAGAGGTTAACAATGTTAAGTTTGACTTCTGTTTGGGCTCCTCAGCTCCTATTTTACCTCCGTTATTCTGCCTCTCGCAGGACCTTTTTCCCACCCTGCCTGGAACGATCTTAGAGCATCATGTTGAGAACGAGCCGCCACTCTCCTCCACACACACGCAGGGAAACTCCACAACTGAATCTTGTGAGACTTTGACAGACAGCTTCAGCTTTGAAAACTGTCAGGCTGCTTCTTCATTAAGGCCGTTATCGCCCCGGTCGGATAGTTCAGAGGGCGCTACGGTCGGAGCAGCGTCGCTGTCGGAGCTTTATATCTTTGAGAGTGACACAAAGGACTTCATCCTGAGCCCGGTGGAGATTAAATGTCCCGAATACCTCCCGTTACCACAGACACAAGGGACGGAGGCGAACCATGAGTCTGATGGGCCAGTTCTGATGTGTGATTCAAGAGACATTGTGGCGGGCTGTCATCACAGCTCCAGCGGGGAACGTGATACGCAGATCAATGAGTCAGGCCGGACGCCACCTGCCGCGGATGCCTGCGAGGAGCCCGGAAACGATGCGAGGCAAGGTGGAGCGGAGGTCGCCGCTTTGACCTCCCAGCCGCAGCGCAACGACAGCCCGGCCGAGCTGTGGCTGGACGCATGCCAGTACCTGGAGGGGGAGGACGCCGACGTCCTGGACGAGACAGGACGCCCTGTGATGCAGAGGCGGTTCTCGGCAATCAGCGACTCCTCTTTCCTCCCGGGAGAGACGCGGGTGTCGGATTGCAACCCCGATGGGAGCGAGGCGATTGGCTGGCCGGGCGATGACACCGGGGGTCGGGGGCCACGGGTTGAGAGGTGGTCATCGGTGGACAGCTGGGCGAGCGCACTCTCAGACTGGACGGGGATCATCGAGGCTCCGCCAGAGGGCTTCACGGCTGCCTTCGCAGAGATCGGCGCTGAGATAGATGCTCTGACGCAGGCGCTCGCCGCAGTAAATACCCGGGCAGCCTCAGAGGGACGCGACCCCGAAGCACCAGAGCAAGCACGAACGCGGCCAGCGATGGGCGTCCAGGATCAGGCTCTGAAGGAGCACAACACCCCGGAGAGCTCCATCCACTCCAGCCGGAGCTGTCTGTCCTCATGCCGGGAATCTCCCGGTCCGGAGCTGCGTGACAGAGACGGCGCCCAGAGCGTGGAATCTCTGTGTGACTCCACGCAGGAGGAACGAGACTCGGAGGACTCGCGGAGCTCCCCTTACGCCCCCTCCCAGCTCTCCCCCATGGGTTCATCCGGTGCCACGGTGGGGTCTCCGGGAGGATACGGAGGAGACGTGACTCTGATGCCTGGATCTACTTCCTTTGCTGATTTGGACGTTACACAGTTTGATGTTTATGGCAAGTCGTTGGACTCGGATATTTATATCAGCGATGTCGACCCAGTCGTTCTAAATATAAGGGAGGAAACAGATTCAGACTCTTCATCAGAGTTTGTAACTGAGAAGGTAAGAAATCTCTATCGAGATTTATTTTGTTACTATTTACTGACATGTTGTGTTTACTTCATATGAAAAAGCATGGAATGTGACTGGAGCATTTGAGCTTTGTTTTTAACAAAGACAAAAACTTTGTAATGTGCTTGATTTGAAAAAAGGACTAAAAACCATTTTGTCACTAAATGTGACAGATGGGATGTATTGTTCCATGTGTGTAAATCACACAAGCTGACAGACACAATACCCTCTAATACGATTACAACAGAACCTCGCTCTGCCTCTTCCAAAGCGTGTGATGGAAACGATTCACCCTTCACACAGCGATCACCTTTGGATCACTGGCCAACAGTCAAATCCATCATGAGCTTTGGGAACACAGCCGGAACGCTAAAAGACATTCCCGCTCTTGTCCTTGTCAGTGTTGTCATACCTTTTTGTATTGACAGCCAGCCAAGAGGTGCGCCGAATGCTAGAATCCGTGGATGCCCCCCCCCATAACTACACACACATACACACATACACGTGGGGCGGGACGCACAAATATTGTCGGCTTGCCTTGGATGGGAGCCGCCCAAGGACTCACATCGAGCTTTGATTCTGTATTATTGGATAAGTCCGTTGGCTCGCATGTCAAAGACCAACAGCTGTGTGTGTGTGTGTGTGTGTGTGTGTGTGTGTGTGTGTGTGTGTGTGTGTGTGTGTGTGTGTGTGTGTGT
>JAUESE010000098.1:9621223-9633766 GCA_032274725.1 Malacoctenus triangulatus
AACACAGCAGCTCGGTGTGTGAGCTCACCCAGGTGGTGTTTCTGCTGTTGTGGTCGATGAAGAACGGCCGTCCGTTGGGGGCTATCCTCATCTCCCAGCCCGGCGGCAGGAAGCTCTGCTGGGTCTTGTGCTGCGACTTCGGAGAGCTGTACGGCGACGGCTGCGGGGACTGCGGGTTGGAGAGCGTGTCTTTCACGGCCCGCCGCACCTGAATGTTGTTAGCTCCCTTGGAAAGAAGGAAAAAAAAAACAACACAATGACAAAGAGAACAAATATTTTTTAAGCCACAAGTGACAAAAATGCAACAAGTAAACGAGACTTGATTCAGCGACTCAGGCGAAGGTCGTTACACCATAAAGGCCCAGAAACCGTTTCAACTAGAAACCCTCAATCTGAGCTCTGGAGGTTATGTTCTACAGTCCAGATGCACGATTGTTCTCGCATCACATTATTTTTTTCTTAGTCGTAATTATCATCTGATTTTTAACAGGCGAAAAAGAAGCCGCGTTAATTAATGGCACACTTTCCACCTCCTCTAAAACTTGTAATTATGACATTGTGCTGCGAGTGCGCCGCTTCCTTCTACTTCCACAATGCCTCGTTGTTACACACACACACAAATGCACACACACACTTTAATTAAACCCCCTTAAGGTCCGTTCCCTCGGTAGCAGCAAAGGATCTTCAGAGTGAAGCCATTAAATGCAGCGGAAGGTCAAGAGGAGATCATCCGTTTTTAGATACAATGTGTTGATCTCAATTATCTGAGGTTCGGGGTGTATTTGTACTCACAGTGCTTAATTTAAAGTTTCACAGTGAGGCTTTATGTGTTAAGCAAAAGTTACACAAGTTCTTCCAGTCACTCAGCACGGTCGGAAAAAGATGATAAGACTCAGACTTTTCGGAATAGTGCGTAATGAGCATATATTTTCAAACTTAATGTAAAACCAAATTCTGCTTCTTTAATTTGCTAGAGATTGAACATTTGATCAAAACAATAAGTCCCAATAACCCCTGAATAAGCTGAAAGAACCTTTGAAGGTGTTATGCCCCATGATGACCCCAAAATGAATGGTATGTCATCAAAACGTTGAATAAAAGAGCTAACAATGAATGTTTTCAATGATTAACCAGTAATGTGAAAACACATTGACCACCTGAGCTGTGTTATCATTAACACCTCTTAGCCATAGAGGTAAAGACTAACTACATACAGGAGTGTTTTTAAGTGTGAATACCGTTTACAACAAACACATTGTCACTAAAAGAGAGATGAAGTAAATCTCATTTGACTGTTAAACTGATTGAAGCTCAGTCATTAGCAGCATTATCAGTGATGAGGAGAAAGAAAAAAGAACAGCATGAGAAAAAAAACTAATCGCAAAGGGAGAGATGAGCGATGAGATTTACATTTTTAAAAGGTGAAAATGGAAAGCAGCATCCATACAGGTGGACCTGAAAAAAGATGGAAACAGCAGACAGCAAGAGTGAAAAATTGATGAAGATGATGGAGGAGGACAGACTGAGAGGCGACAAGAAGAGCAGGTGATTTGGTCGTCTTGGACTGTGTGAAAACAAAGTTTTGGGCGGGTAAAGTTTGGAGGAAGGAAAGGACAGAACTGACAAGCTCTCAGGTGAAGAAAAAACAGGCACAAGCAGGTGGGTGTGATGGAAGAGGTGGGGGGGGGGGTACGGGTGGCTAATTCTCACCTCCAAGGGGGTGGAAAGGGTGACAGTAGGGGAGCTGAGGCTACGAGGTCGTCGGACTTGGGGCTCATGGAGGTGGTTGTTGGAGGCATTGGAGGAGGAGGAGGAGGAGGAGGGGGTGGGTGGGGGTGCCAGGGCCGCGGCTCCTCCCGATGCTGATGCTGCTGCTGCTGCTGCTGCTGAGGTGCTGGCTCCGTCTTCAGTCAGCTGTCGGCGAGAACAGCACTTTGGGGGTTAAGCAAGGCGGGAACAAAGACAGAGATGCAGCGTGCAAAAAGAAAACCAAAAACGCCCGTCTTGTCATGAGCCATGCTGTCAAAGATGCTTGTCCGCAATGGTCTGGATGCAAGCTTTTTGCTCTGGATATGAGCTCCTAAAATCTCAAAAGCAAAGGGGTCACGTAGGCCCGCAAAGAAAATATGTCACAGTTATTCTTTGTGATTATCACATAATGTGTCCAACTGAAACAGGGACAAAGGCATGAAATAAGTTAGTGTTTAGTGGCTACGACTTGCACCAAAGACAAAGTGCCGCTTTGATCATATGCAAATCATTTGGAAGTGTCCTCTCCTTCAGGGTGACATCAAGAACAGATGAGAACGAGAGAATGAGAAGACTATGAGATGAAGAACAGGCAAAAGAAAACAAAAAACAGCTGGCTGCGATCGGGGAGGGAAAAAAAAAAACAAAACCCGCAAATGAAAGGGTGGATTTTCAAAGAGGAGAGATATGATCATCAAACATACACCCAGTCCCATGGAGCAGCGTCTCCGTGAGCTCAGACTACGTGGTGCTGCCTCACTTTGTAGACAGAGAGACAGGGGGGGGGGGGGCGAGTGGAAAGACAGGATCGAAATGAGAAAAAAGAGGAGAGAGGAGTGGTGGTTGGAGTTCCATGCCGGGGGGTTTTAGAGAGGTGTGACCGATAGAGAGGAGCACTGCATCCTAATGTCAAACAAGACACTGGACAAGAGAAGGAAGACACAAAACAAGGTTGGACAGTGAGGGAAAACCAGACAACAAGAAAGACAGAAAAAGAGACGTTGAAGCATCAGAGCGGCGTCTCTTTTCATCACTCCTTTTTAGGCTACACGGAGGAGGAAACACTGGGAGGAAGAGGAGGGGAGGAAAAGAGGAAGTGTGACACACAGGTCGATGCCAAGACAGGGCCCGCCCCCCTCCCCAGGAGAGGTCCAGTCCCATGCACAGAGTCCAGCCAGCGCGGCAGCCGGCCCCCACACCTGCTGTACCTGCACAATTGGCCTAGTCCAAGTAGTGGTGCGGTTGTTATGGTTGACGTAATAAGTTCTTCCCTTGGCGTCCTTCCTCTCCTCCCATCCAGGGGGCAGGCCGGGGGTGGTCAAGGAGTAGGCAGTGGCAGAGGGAGACTGGCCGAGTGGAGGGAAGAAAGCAAAGCAGAGACAACTCATCAGTACAGGCTGGTATGCTGCGAGACACCAGGAGGGAAACTGTGACACACAATGACTCTGCGAGAGGAAGCGGTCCGTCGGACGGAGACAAGAGTGACCAGCAGAGACAAGTCTCGCTCCTCCAGCAGGTTATTCGAGCAGCAACGCAGGAAAAAAATATCTAAATCTTTTCTTGAGCAGTTTAACTCCAAAATTGACCAAAAAAAGTTGCCTAAAAAGTCAGAGCAAACTTTCACATGCCAAAACAAACGTTCTCAGAGGAAAGCAGTCAGTCGTCACTTACCTACCGAGTAAACTATTAACACTTTCAGGCGTGAACATTACTGAACACTCACAACATCAACAAGTCACACTATAACTCTAAAAAAAATAAAGGTAAACCAGAAACACTCATCACTGACCACCAAAGTTCTAGACCAATCACTACACCCAGGCGCACATCAGAGGTCACGCTTCACTTTCACAACAACAAATACTGTTTTTTACTCTTGATATTAAGTATCAAACTATCTCTTCTCATTTCTTATCATCCACAACATGTTTATAACTTCGTCCTTTGAGAAAAATATCACCGCTCGACTGACTGTTTTGCTTTTGCTCGTACTCAGCGTGCAGGTTGCTTTCAAAGCTCCTTCCTGGTCTGTTTCCATTCACTCTCGGTGACACAGGTGAAAAAAAAACAACCTACTGAGTTAATCTGCTCCATATTATATCATGAGTGATACAGGAGGCGGACAGGCAGGCTATAAAGCAGTGATATAAGCAGTTTGCAATAAATCCTACAACTGCCAGAAAGGATGAATGTGTTACCGAGGTTTATGGATTATGTGCGTAAAGAATGTTCCACGTAATTACAGTGTTTGCAAGACGATTCATTAAACACTGATGAACACACAGAGCTCGTCCTACATGGTCTCGGGATGCTAAAAAGGTTCACGACTGACAGGGTTTTCTGTTTGGACTGGAGATAAACTGAGGCATTACCATCGACTCTTCACCACCTGAGACTGTTTGAGCTCTCGTTCTTCTGGTCTGGGAACTCTGCTGGTGGTAGACAACAGGGGAAGATGGTCTTTAGTTCACAGTACGTTATGCTGTCATAGCCAGGATGGCAAAGGGGAGGGGAGGGGGGAGGCGGAGGGGGGGGGGCAAGAATCTGGGCAGGAGTGAAGGTCGAGTGAGGAGAGACTCAATGCACAAAGGAAAGGATTCATTCTTGGAGGAGGCGCGGCGCGGCAGAGAGGGAGGAGGGTGTTTTGATTCTGGGCCGCGGTGGGAAAGTGCAGCGGCCGTGAGAATTAAGACAAATCAGACACCGAAGTGAAGGATCGGGCAAACAGCTGCTGCTGTGATTGGACGGCTTGATTGCACAGGAGGCAGATTAAAAACAAAGCTTTAGAGGAACGTGCTGTCAGAAACTCTTCGACACAGTCTTTCTTCCCTGAACTTTGAAATTTGATCTGAAGCCAATGCAGCATCAGTATTCCGACAACTTCGGTTGCGGTTGAAGAGCAGCAGTCAGAGCTGTGTCCCGGAGATGTGAGAGCATCAAGTGATTTATTGTCTTCAAGTTTACAGCAGGTCCAACTCTCAGACACGGTGATCAAATAGAGGAGGGGAAAAAAAGGAAAACACAGATTTGATTTTACAGGATGTGCTGCAAACATGATGGGAAGATGCGTGTGGTGGTTTCGGCTGGCAGTTTTCATGCGGACATGTGGTGGGTGTTCTGCTTATTTTTAACCGCACAACCTGGACAACAGTTAGCAACCCGATCTGCACTTAACAGCTGCACCAGCCCTCAGACGGCAGCAAACCTCCAGGCAGCTTTTATCCAAGAAACGAGCGCACATTTGCCGGCGAGTACAAACAGCAGCGATACACCTACACGACGAGGATCATTAAGGAATTACGGGAGTGTAATCAGATCTCCATTTCCACCCGCCCTCAGCCCCTCAATATAACAGTACACAGGTTATTTGTTAGGAGCAAACAGATTTCCGCACATTTTTCTCCTTTGAATAATCAACAACTGACTCCAGTCACAGGAAAACCTCAAACCCAGATCACTACCGACATGCACAATGTTTTCCCCCTTAATTCCCTCTTCTGCAGTCAATGAGAGACGTCTCATTCACGGGAGTTGCTGACATCAGCACCTGCAGCTTTTTTCCCTGCCGAAGCACAGCGCTGTGATTCAGCCGTGTGACAAACATCTGACTCAGATCGTGTGACAGTTTGTTGAGCTGAATTTCCACTGGAGCCGTGACTCAGGACGCTACCGGGAACGTCTGAGCTGAAGCGGGCGCGCTCCCTCAAATTCGCCCTCCCTGTCAGTGCTTCCTTCTCCGATGGTTGCTCTGATAGCAAATGCGGAGCTGCTGTGTCTGTGATAACTTCTGACACAATGGAGTGTGAATCACAGAGAGGATGAGGAGGAGGAGGAGGTGCGGTAATCCTACAGAGACAGAAATGTGAAGTGAGGGGCAAAAATTGAAGAGGAGACGGAAGCAAAGGGTGAGGAGGTTGCGGCGTCGGTCTGGGATGAGGAGGTGCAAATTGGAGATGCAAGAAGGAACAAAGAAGGTGATTTAATATGTTTTTTTCATTCACGACACAGAGGTGCGAAATGAGTCAACGATACAAAACCTGCTTAGGTAACGAGAAAAAGGAGGGGAGGGGAGAGAGGTCAGAGCGGGGTGAATCACGTTAGGAACATGTACCGTGAGAGGAGGAGCTTGGGCCTGATCACTGACGCCGTCCGTCATACTGGAGGATCGGAGTCTGTTTGACAGCTGGCTCTGTTCAAAGGAAGCAGGCAGAGAGGAGAGGTTTCATCACCACCGTCACTCCGATCTGATGTCCAACCCGTAAAGACGCGCCGGCACATCTGCTCGACTGCCTCCGCTCACAACATTAAGTCACTGAAATCTGCTGCGTTTCTGGCTGTGAGCGCGTCAGCCTGCGGAGTCTCACCAGAGCAGAGCTGGGACCTGCCACTTCACCGTTGGTGTCCGGGGTGAGCGACAGCCTCAGGTTTAAATCCTCCGAGAACTCCTGGGTGATGGGCGTCGGCGGGTGCTGCGGTGTCAAGGCGGAGGAGGGTCCGGGCAGTGACTGGGACATGCTGTCGTTGGGATCCTCCTCGGTGATGAGCTCCCACGACTGCGGGAGCAACAAGGAGGCACAAGCACAGCACGACAACGGTGTGAGAGTGACCTTTCACTGGTGGCTCAGACCGAGTCCCCCTGCACGTAGGAGGCAGTTTCCCTCACGTTGTCTATGTCTCTGGGCTCCAGGTGCTCGTTCTCCAAGTCCTCACTGATGTGGCGCCGTGAGCGGAAAACGCGGTGGGCTTCCTGATGAATCTGCCGCTGTTGATTGTCACTTTCGATTTCTGAAATGACGTCCCTGCGAAGGAAGAAGAGGAGTCGAGGAATCAAGAGTAAGCATCATTTTGTAAAGTAAAATCAAAAATAGACTGTCTGAGGCATTAAAACCAACATGAAGTACGCTGAAATCTCATTTATATACAAATAAAGTTTTAAAGTTATCTGTTCGTCGTGCTGATCTCACTTGCAAGTCTGAAACAAATGATTTGACATTTGGAAAATTTTATCAGTCACCCCCCAGCTGAGAGAGTTACACGAGAAGACTGATTCCTCCTGCAATCATGAAGCTGGTTTGACTCCAGCAGACAAGTGCAATTTTTTTTCGAATTTTTATTCTCTTTTAAAACGGAGGAGGTAAAATCAGAATTACTCATGTGGTGTCTCACCACAACTGAGGAGCGATGCAGCAAAAAGCAATAATTGTTTTTGTGTAAATTTAAGAAAACATATTTGCTTTCAGGTTTTTTTTTCCATGCAGGAATCCGCAAAATACACATAAATAAGTCGTGATATGCCACAAAAGTAGTCTGTGTCACTGCTTTGAGATGAGAACTGTATCAAAATGAAAGAACTCAGAAGTACATGTTGGAGGGTCGTTTCCACTGTGTTGAGCGATTGTTGTGGTTGACGTAGTACGTCCGTCCCAGGTTGTCCACCTTCTCTTCCCAGCCCGGCGGCAGGGGGGGCAGCAGCTGCTGGGGTCTCTGAGAGCCCGAGTCGGCAGACTCGTCCCATCCCTGCAAGACCAAGTCCAGATTTCAATGACGGCAGGCCGAAGGACCGAGTCGCTGGCAGCGCGGGCCAGAAATCCCCCAGTAAAGGATATTTCAGGGAGCTACTTAACAAGACGCATAAGAGCACCATCGCACACGGGCTGGGGGCAGATCATTTTTCAGAGGCGGGGGGGGGGCACAAAACTAAAGCAGCTGTGAAGCTCCGAGCCACAATTTGAACTCACTTCCACTCGACGGTAATATATCCTCCGAATAAACAACAGCATGTGGGAGGGTTATGAAATGTTGCTCTTGTGGATCTTCATGTTTTCTCTTGTTATAGATTTTCAGAATCTTCCCCTTTGCACACTTTCTGCTCCCCACAAGCTTCACCTCTGATTTCAGTAAATTAATCCATTCTTGTCAGAAACTTGTGGGAAAAAAAAAAGAAAATCCCTCTTTCAAAATTTAAGCATAATTTTGTTAATTCCAAATTCCCATTCAGAAACAGCCTCCAGCGCCACATGTGATGCCCCCGAGACACAACCACACCAGATGCGACCCAGATCTCGTAAAACATTCAGTTTGTTGTATTATTTTTTTTTTTTTCACGACTGCTGGTTTGTGTTTCCAAATGTTTTCGTTGACATTTACTCTCGTCTACGTCTGAAAGGCTGCTGGCTGACGGACCGGGATTTCTCTGACCACAATCCAAGGCTAATGAGCTAATGTTTGGGCAACGCTATCGCTCATGGTTCTGACAAATCTGAACTCTGTTCAAGGAAAGGTGGGCAGGGAGCGAAACCGAGCGGAGCGGCGGTCCAGCTGGCGCGGCACCAAACGTTTTGAAGGTTAGAACGAAAAATAAAATCCAGACAGTGGAAAAAAAAAAAAAAAAAAAGATGATTTATTCACAGAGAGAACATGAGGCGAGGGAAGGTGAGCCAAGCGGCATTTAGGTTTTTCAGACTCGGAGACGGTGACAGCTTTCACAGATAAGATGGCATTTTGCAGCCAAACGGCATCACACTTCGTCCCGTCGTGCAGTCGTCCACAAGAAATCCACACATGGAAGGACGCACACTTAGAATAATAAAAATGTCCTATTTCTCTGTATTATAGATGGTGTTTTTCCAGAGACAGAACTGGAAAAAGGCTTTTACCAGATTCTGGCAGCAAAATACTTTCCGAAATCTCTGAGAAAAGACGAAAATAAAACACTTTCCACTTCTAATGAATACAACTCTAATATGCTTGTTGTATCCAGAGGAGAATGTTTGTTTTAATCATCAATCCTTCATCTTTGTTTTTTTTCGGCGTGAAATAAAACTTAAAAAGTGAAATAGAAAAAAAAAAACATTGTACAGTAAGTCGTTAAGCAATGCTTCATCAGCAGTTTAAAGTGAGTCAACAACATCAGTGGTCAGGAGCTCACCTCCGCCTCCTCCCTCATCTCGCCAGCCTCCTCCTCCAGTCCTCCTTGTTTGGGCAGGTAGGCCATCTTCAGTCGCAGGTAACCCTTCACCCTGGACTTGTGACTGGAATGAGAACATCTGGTAAAAAAGCTTCAAAACATAAGTGTCCGAAATGTCTACCGGCCCCCAGACGTGGTCCAAAGCCTACACAGTGTTGCAAACTATGTTGTAAAGTGAACTGTCAGTGTGCAAAGCCTGACACAATTTCATTTAAAGGACTTGATCAGATTTATGTCATCGATAACATGAATGATGTCAGTCACATTGTGCACAAAACTGACCTTCTGGGGCGCAAAAGGAAGTCCTTAAACGTGTAGGGACGCTCCATGGCCGGGTCCTCGGTCTGAAAGCGGAGGGTTTATTGACGTCATTCGATTGAGCGCACAAGCAACTGCACATGTCGGACACGAGCAAACTGTCACCGTCGCCGCTTCACAGCATGTCCTCGGCCCTGCGCAGGAGCCATCTGAGGATCATTATGCAACGCCTGAGCTTCTCCCGTTACATACCGAGCAGCAGAAAGGTCTTTTGAAATTCACGGCAGTCTCACGCTGCTCTCTGGCCGGGCCCGACCAACCCGCCCCGGCTGCTTAATCCACCCCGCTCACTAAGGTACATCCGAGCACGTTTTCACATCAAAGTGATTCAGCATGTTAATAAAAAGTAAACAAGAGACGAAAAACACTCAATATTACAAGAAATGCATTTATTTTCTTAGGGAATCATTAAAAACTCCACTATAAAAGATTTTGAGGCTCCTCGGTAGCCGAAATATAAAATGAATTGGCACAGTTTTGCTTTATGGGGCATGAAAGCATATTACATTTATATTTATATCATTTCTTTGGATGCTTTTAGACCAGTAAAGTCAAAGGACTTTGTTGGACTGAGCAAGAAAATCTCCTCCCCCATAAAACTTGATTTGGTTCGGTTCACGTTCACACTGCATTTTTGGACACCAAAATCTAAGTGGGACAGAAACCACATGTGTTGCTATGGCTACTGAGTCACCTAGCAACATATTGCATCTTCCCCGTAGTCGCATTATCATGTTTTCACTTTCGAGCCCAGCAAAAAACGCTGAATGTTAAAAAATAAAAAAACTGCTACCGAATCACTTGTAATGCGTCACCGCTGCTGCCCCGAAGTGAAAAACGAGTCAATCTACGAGGAGCTGACACAAAGAAAAAGGGAATGACTCGAGTAATGTGGGCTAACTATGAGTAAGACCAAAATTCCTACAATTAGTGAGTCACAACACTCATAAAGGCACTACAGAGCCTCATTCACCCTCAGCCACTTCGTTTGAAAGGGCTGAAATAAGATTATGAAAAAGAAGCTGCGGCGAGGTCACCCTCTCCCTCTCCTCCACGCCTCGGCGTGACTCAGCTGGAGCTTTTATCGGCTAATAACTTTTTCTGCACCTGCGGGACCCCAAACAGGACATTAATAATTAACCCCGAACAACATTTTAAAGAGCTGCTTTTAAGGTTGACAACTCCGGAGAGCCACAACAACTCACGTCTCACGTGGAACTTCCTGGGGAACCCTGTGAAATGATCTCTGGGCCTTGTTCATTGACGGCGGCGGTCCGGGGGAGAACAAAAAGGCTCCCCGTCACACACGGCAACCCTTCATGTTGTTGTTGTCTCCCAACACTAAACACTTTCTATAGTAGACGCGAGTGTGTGAATCTGACAAGTGTTGCATTTTCCATTGGCTCGGAGGAGGGGGGGGGGTTGAGCCCGCCCTCAGGACAGTCATTGTGTTTACATTGTCGACAGCCCGCTTTCTAGTTTCCAACAAGGAGAGGACTGTTTGATCACAACAAAACACTACTTGTGTGGCTGGCACTTTCTCACACTCAAGACGGGGCACTCAGGAGCGCACTCTGGGTCTGACCTTCACCGAGGTTAATCAGGCACGGCGAACGCTGAAGATAAGAAACAGCTGAGTATTCAAAACAGTGGTAGAGCAGGCTACCCCCCCCCCCCCCCCCCCACACACACACACACACACACACACACACACACCAAACTTACCGGCAAATGACTGAGGGGAACGTCCACTTGCCCGAGGAAATCATCTCTAGTCTGGGACAGAGAAAAAAAAAACAAGGAGGTCACCTTTAGCAGCTTAAATTTAGAAGCAGCAGAAGGTGGGCTTTTTTTTTTTGTTTTTTTTGTGCGTGTCTGGGGAAAGCCAAAATTTTCCAGCAGGGGCAGTGAAGGGGAAAAACCACAGCGCTGAGGTGAATTACCTGGTGCAAAAGGATATCCAGAGGCATTATATATGTGTGTGTGTTCATCGGAGACACAGTAGGAGAGAGAGAAAGCATTTTTTTTTCTTTGACGGTCGACCCCTTCCAGAAATAACCTCGTTCGTGAACGCCTGTAGAAATCTGACAGTCCCGGATGGTTGCCTGCATGAAAATCGCTACGAAGGTTCGAGCAATTCAATCTTTATTTGACTAAATCAGATCTATTGGCTGTAGTTCGTTACAGCCGTTTACTTTCTTCTTTCGACCAATCAATACAGATTTCCACAGGTGTCCAGCCAGAGGGCTCGGTGTAGGATTTCACTTATGGCTTTAGCATCACTTCATAGAAGGGGGAGGGAGGAAAAAAAAAAAAAAAAATCTGTGAACCCAGCAAGGAAAGAAATCACATCCACTGCCACCAGATGAAAGCCGAGCCGGCTGGACGGAGGGAGAGAAGGACAGAAGTGACAACGGGGAAGAAACCGGGGAAGGTTTGTGTGGTTGGTTTTTTTTTTCAGATTCGAGAGGCCCAGAGATTTGTCCAGGATTGTGGGGTAAGGGGAAGGGGGGGGTGGATTACCTGTCCGAGATGGAAAAGCCCATTCTTGGTAGAAGCCTGTGTGTGGGACACAACTTATTTAGACAAAAAGGCAGAAACTAACAATGCTGTCAGCACTGTTGGCACTGATTTGAAAGGGAAGCTGGCTTTGAAAAACAACAAGCATTACACCATTCTAATGTGGTCTGACTTGTAAACCACTTGTGGCTTGTGGGAGATTTAATGGCTTGTCAGAGCATCGACAACAAACTGCTCTCAGTCGGACGCACACAGACTTGCGACTTAAGAGCAACACACTGCACACACTATTTCACTTTTGAAGCCCTCGAGCTAAATGTACCATAAAAGAAATGTTTGGATGTTGTGGTATCTGTGGAAGCTGCTTCCCAGCTGGATTAAATGCATAAAATCATCTGTGCATGCGATTGATTCGGCAAAAACATTTAAGGAATATTTGTGGTCCGTCTTAAAACTTTGACTCAGCAAAGAAAAAGATCCATAAAGAAGTAACAAAGGAGGCTGAAAGCTACTTTGTGGTTTTTGAGAACAAAGTTCAATCTCATCAAGCATGTTTTGGTAAAAAGAAAAATCAAAATAAAAGTCAATTAGTGCCATAAAAACAAACAAAATCTTTCTCCACTGCATCCCTCAGATTTTCTACAGCTCGAACCAAGCTTGTTATATATTTCTATCGATCTGAAGTCAGGAAATACAGCGGCCTCGTCAGCTCATTGTGATGATGTGAGGGAGAAAAGGTGAAAGCAGTGCTGGGAGGTGAGCGCACTGCTCTCGCTGCCAATACTTAACAGACCTGGAACTCAATGGTGAAAGGTTACAAATGAGTCACGTAAAGACGGCAAGTTATTAATGTACAGGCACGTAAACAGGCGTTTCTGAATGTGTGGATACTCAGCGCGCGCGCGCACACACATCCACCCACCTACAATGACACACTCGTGGTGAGCTGCTGCTTCTTGGAAGAGCGAGTCCTGCTGCTGCTGCTGCTG
>JAUESE010000098.1:9641394-9653357 GCA_032274725.1 Malacoctenus triangulatus
AAAATCAAAGACAAACAGATCTTAACTACATTATTTGACCACTACATACATACTATAAGACACACAGGTTAAGTCCTGATATGTGTCTGCTGCTGCATCACAATACTTCACAACTACTGTGGCCAGAAGCTGGTCAGTCTTCTAATCGCTGCAAAACAGGCCTGACCTATAATTCCTTTATAAATAACCGGTGAGGAGTTATCATACGTATGTGGCCAGACTTGTAAAGTCTAATATGGTCTGTTTGATTACAGTGGTGGAGGCGGAGGAGCTGAAGATTAACAGCTCTCACACTACCACTCCAGAGTAAACAAGTGCAATAGCAGAGTTTCACCGTGAAGAAAGGGAATTCATTAAAGCGTGCGGGGAGTGTGGAAGTCTGAACTCACTCTGAAGTAGAATTCCTCGTTCCATTTGGGATTAAGGGTCTGAAACACAAAGCGTGTGTATGATTAGTTCGCGGCCCCAACCGACTCTGGCACAGGGCGCGGCGGACGCCGGCGACGCCGGCAGACGCATGAAACCTGTCCAACTGCGAGTGAGAGGAGACGCGACACCGGGTGGGAAATTAGGGCTCCGACAAGTACGTCAATGATCCTCTTACGTTGTTGGGGGAAGTTTATAGCAAACAACATGTCCCTGTGATTGGTATTAGGCCTGTAGATTAACAGCCGTGAGGATTTTTCACTCACTTTGTGGACGGATGGGGTCAGCGCGCGCACACACGCGCTCTCCTTAACGCCCCCCCCACCCCCCCTCCTGCCTCATACGTCTGATATTTTACCGGAGGAAGCGCTATGTGACACTCCTCGTTAACATTCCCTCGGTGGCTGAAAAGACTTAAACACTCGAATGTCAATGAAGCCCCTAATTCCACACGCGTCTCTCATTAATAAAGACAACTTTTTTACGGAGGCGGTGAAATCACACCGCTCTGACACCACATTTGACACCTGAACCCGCTGCACTCCGGTAAACGGCCCCGATTTGTTGCCCATATCGGCAAACAGAAGTTTTTTTTTTAAAAAAACAAACAAAAAAACTACTCGCGTGTGATGAAGATATCAAGACGGGCACGTCAAGCATCAGTGGGAGCTGAGGGCTACGGCGAGATAACAAAGGTATGTCTTCCCAGTGTGGCTCGCCGCTTTTTTCGGTTACAATCGGGTTTTTTTAGGCCACCTCGCCACGAGCTACACTCTCAGCGTCGACAACAAAAGACGCCATCAAAGGTGTCCCACTTAAAGACACGTCGAGCCCGCAGAAGAGCTGAGCGGTGATGCTTCTTTTTTTTTTTTTTTTCTGCTCCACATAGCAGTGCATTGTCAGCTATTTATATCCCATAAAGCAAGCGTGGCCACTGGCAGCATATGTCTGCCTGCATGGAGGCCTGAGCCGTCTCACTCCGACAGAAGGCTGCTCTGGCACCCACTTGAACCCAACCTCGACGAGCAGGAGGACAGGAAATCACCGAGTGATATGAACTGTCAAACTAATGCATCATCCGTCGCATACGTCTCCAGACGCGAGTGAGACGCTGACTTTGAACACAGCACTCAGTTGTGGAGCTTCTCGCGTAAAAAGACACGCTGTTTCAAGGCGACTTTGAAATCCAGACAATTCCTGAATGAATTTTGCATCGATAGCATGGGACAGCTCCCCCTGCTGTGGACATAGTTCCTCCCCCCCAAAAACAGGCCGCTGGGAGAGAGAGAGTGCAGCCAATGTCTCCCTCTAGACTCCCCTGAACAGAAAGAGGAAGCACCGCCTTCTGGTGCCTTCCTGTGGTTTCTCCAGAGTCGCCTGGATTTGTGAGGGAAAAAAGCGACGGTGGCCGTGCGGTGGGAGTACCGGGATGTTGTGGTGAACCTGAAGCTGCGACTGAAAAAAACAAAAACAAGCAAGGAACAAACGGAGCCTCTTCTTGAACAAGTGTGGTAAAGGTTCGGGAGGAAGATAAATGCAGCGAGACAGGCGGGACGCAACGCAAGGATCGAAACATTCAGGAGTTCATAAGCTGTCACAGAAAAAAGTCTCTGAGCAACAAAACAATAAGACTCCTTACATCAAAGCCCTTCTCCTGTAGCCTCAGGACTTACCTTTTTAATAGTTTTTGTTTGGACTAAGGCGAGCTCTCTGTTTTCATCCGCAACATAGAGGGAAAGCTTGACGTAAGGATCGCTGGAAAACACAAAAACAGAAGATTATAAGTTGCTTTTCATGATCTTAGGACCTTGTAACATCTAAAAAGTACTTAGAAATAAACACAACAAGCTATGTTTAAACAGGATTGAATATAAACTTATAATTTGGTGCTTTCAGTGAGAGTTCTCTGTAAAGTCTTATGATTCTGTAACTGCTGTAACCTTTGAACATTTGCACTGAGGCCCGTTTCTTTAGTTCCATCATAAACAAGCGTGAAGTGTTTTCTAAAATCTATCTGGTAATTTTACTCTCCACTTGTTTCTTTCTGTCGTGATAACATGATCAGACGAAAAAAGAAAAAAAAACCCTCCACCCGACCCCCAGAGTTTTCTCCTGCAGCACCTCCCTAAAGCTCCCCAGCGTTCCCCCCAGAGGAGGCCCGCCCCGCACTTTCAAAACCAGTGCTCTGAAAGTTAATTAGCAAAAAAAAAAAAGTAATTAGGGAAAACCAGACCAAAAGGAAGCGTTGGTTAACTCAATCCTGTGTCTAATCTGGCATCATATCCACCGTGGACGCAGGAGCGAGGGTCTAATCGCGCTCAGCCACACACGCCGCTCATTTCCCTTCCTGAAATCTGAGTCTGCCCGGCGCATGAAAACTGCTTGCATTTAGGTTACTGTGAGATAAGGCCAGAATGTCTTATTGACGAGGGACCTGCTAAAAATAGAGAGGGCATAACATTTTGGGGCGAGCAGCGCAAATTGTAAGCAGAGTGTACATTCACTGTGCTATTTAAAAAAAAAAAAAAAAACACCCGATTGGTTTTATTTGAAGGTGATGACAAGGTGGAAACCTTCAGCGAGCTTTGTGCAGAGAGGTGGAGCTCTGCTGTTCAGCAGCCAGCACCAGCGACCGCGCAACTTTCTCCTAATCCACCCGACAGGAGTGTGTGTCTAACATTTCTTTCTGAATATGGAAATGAGACATCTGCAATCAAACTTGAGATCTCCACAAAAAAAAAGTGTCTTTTTTTGGTGAGAAAACCCGAGGAACTGAGAGATCAGAGGGAGAGCCAGACTGAGCGACAGCAGTTTTGCACATTTTAATTAAACCAACAAACATCTGTGAAATATTTTCTCTCTTATTAATTCAGCTGAGTCAAAACTTTTTTAAACTTTATCCATTTTGAACCTTAATCATGATATATCCTGTGCGGATTTAAAGAGCTGCAGGCTGCATGTAGAAACACCAAAACACAATAGATTTTTTTGCCCCACAGACAAAAAAAACGTCCCTGCCCATCATGACAGGTTAATCTTTGCCATGAAGCTATAACTGACAGTTAAGGTATTTACTGCCAGTAGCAGCAGTACTTTCCCATATTCATCAGGCTCTTCAATGACTTGTGTAATTCATCTGTCTGATCGCCTCGTTAATGAGTGACCTGGGCCGTCGTAAAACTGAGCCGGGACCAGCCGTCAGGGTGCATCACCGACACGCACAGATTCAGTAGGAGCTTCATCGCCACTCGTGATAAGAGGGACGAACACACGCGCCTCCCCGGTGCCACATCACCTGCATCTGCTCCATCTGCTCGTTAGGTCCAGAAAAATCTAATCAGCGGGAGTGCACCGCTTTAATGCAATGGTTCCTGACCTGGGGGGGGGGATGACGAAAGACGCCATCGAGATTCTCGAGCAGAACAAAGAAAACATTGCTTTTGATGTGGGAGAGTCCAGCTCCTGTATGTTGGCGCACGCATGCGTTTCTGCAACGGTTGTAGTATCAACATTCAGCCATGTGCTGACTCGACCTGCGGACCGTTTGATTGCTGTTTGGGGTCGAGGTGATGATAAGGAGGTTTTCAGGCACAGCAATTCCATGTTTCAGCATATTCACATTACAACTACTCTGACGTCACTGAGTCAATTCGTATTTGAATCGTTTTTTTGTCATCAACACTCAATATCTAATTTGTAGTAAAAGCATAACCACGTTTCTTCTCCCAGCGTGTGCTCAGCTTTTATTCGAAGGTATCGGTTGTGAGAACAAAAAAAAAAAAGGGTTTGACGACGTATCTTAAAAAGAATTTTTCTGCAAATTGTACCGCGAGCGAAGCTGTGGTGGCTTGAATGCTAATGAACGTCTCCAGGAACCCCACAGCCTCTAATTGTGTGTTTGCGTGGTTCTGTGATGTGCTGTGACTAAACAAAAACAATGAGCCCACTGTATCCCGGCTGCACCGAGACATCTTCGTGTCTCCTTCCCACTATTAACGAAAGAACACCCTGCTGAGAGGAACAAGACAGGCCACTTCTGGTCAACAGCCGATGAAAGATAGCGTGGGTTTGTGCACTCCAAACGGAGCTCCATCCGCTGTTTGTTTTGTTTTTCACTTGAAGATGCTCAACTTTTGATTAAGTCGTCTGAAAAAATAAGGGAAAAAAAAAAAAACCCGGGGGGTAGTTCGAAACTGTGAGACGAGTCACAAAGTAACGACGTAGCTGTCAAACACCAGCAAAAGGGGAAAGCGGGGGTGCGGGGTGCAGATTTGGAGCTAAAAAGAAGAAAAGAACAAGCCAGCACTGTTTGAGCATCTTCTGAGGTGACAGCCTGCCAAGTCAGCACTGTCTCCTGTGGTAGCTTGCCACACATCAAAACCTCATTCAGTGTTTCTTCATTACAGTTCAGCTTTCTCCCGAGCCAGGGCGGAGCTGTCCTGCCAGCAGGCCATCGGGACGCTAACACATGCACTCTGGCACGCGGCGAGCACTCACACAGCGCCAAACATGCCAAGCTCTTCCTCCCGACAATGTCCGCTTTCTCGGAGCTCCCATTCCAGGCGTCACTTTTTCTGCACAGTGGGGGCAGTGTTCACGTTCAGCCGAGGCTCGCACGGGTCATATGGTGATTTCAGTTAGATTAGTGAACGCATGGGATCGGTTTTAAGGGCTTTAGAAGGTGCGGTCTCGTCTTACCGCGTGTGATCTCGCACGCTGTGGTGCAGATGTTACTGGTTGGAATGCAAGGAAACAATGAGGGGATGCAATCGCCGCTGATTCAGCCCGTTCTAAAGGCTTCCTTAAGTACTCCTACATATGTTTGCGCTTTATTGTCATGTTGGCTACCCGAGTGATTCACAGGTATCGAAGCGGACAACGAACACAAAGGGAGTGAGCTGAAATTCCACATCACTCTTTTGCTTTGCTGCCTTCAGTCTCTTTTCAACTATGTTCAAAAAAAATCAGTGGAACCTGAGGCAGACCATGTGCACATGTTCTGATCTTCCAGTGAGGGGAACCTTTCAAAAAAAAAAATAAAATCGGTGTGTCGATACAGCTGCATTCCTCAAACAGAAAAAGAAAGAATGACAAAGTGTTGTTGTGAGGAGGAATCTTATCATGCTTTATAAATCCAGCCACATTCCTCTCTTGACGTGCAATCACACTAAAACGCCTGCAGGATCTGCAATTCAAGGTCCTCACTCATCATTTGGAGCTACTTGTAATGCAGCGTTTCATGCACATCATATATCTCCCTTATATAAAGAATCTGTATAGTTGCACGGACCAAAACAACACATGGAAACAGATTGTATGTCAGGGATGATGGTGGCTATAATCACAAGTCATTAATTGTAACATTAATTTAACATCATGCCTCTGTGATGCAAGACATAACTGTATGTAACTGTCTGATACGGCTGATGTAATTCTGCCTGGCGATGCAAAGACAGAACAACCATACAAAGTCCGAGAAGACAACCCCACCAAAGTGAGTCAAGCAAACGCTGTGTCTTAACAGTGTTATGATAATCTCAAGTTTGAGTTTAACACCAGTGTGAGCGCACATGTGTGAAAGTCTGTGTATAATTATTAGTCAGGCTGTTTTACCTAGATAACATGTAACAAAAGTGGGTTATGAGTGGGCCAGGGAGGTAATGATTGATTAGCTCAAGGTCTCTGTAACTCGAAGGAATGTAGTGAAAGTGGAGGACAACACTGTCCAAAGGACAAACCGAAGGAGACCTTCGGAGTCGGAGAGCGGGATGCTGACTACTAGGTGAAGGAAATGTGTCAGCACTTGCTATGGGATTTGGATTTCCTCCGACAAAACGACCCGAATGAATCCAATATTTCAACTCGGGCATAATAACCATCGAATGTAAGGAGCCGCTGTTGCAGCAAATGAGCAGCCAAAGTATTCAAACGGGATTACAAGTTGGTGAAAGAAGAAGAAGGGGAAGGAATCTGAAGTCAGAAGGAGCCGGCATTGGGTGGAGCAGGTGCACTGACCAGACCTTCACCTGCTTCCCACCACGATGACAGAACGGTGACACCACACAACTGAGAAACCTCAGACAAAAACATCAGCCGGCGTGTCCCCAAACAATCCCACGGCACTCACCTCGCCCCGATGATGTCTTTCTTTGCCAGGTCGATTCCCGCGATGACCTTAACCCGCAGCACTCGTGTTTCATGCTGCGGAGGGACAGAGACGATGGATGGAAACATTTAATCAAATTCAACACGAAAATTATCTCCTAACCTCACCGTCACCCCACTTCACATGTGCCGGGGCTGCCGGCTGCACCGGGCCTGCCTTTTCAAGTCAATAACTCTGACCTAGAAATGGATGAGCGGCATCACAAAAGCATGCGGTGGCCTTGTAGAGAAACGCATGAAAAGCAGGATAATACTGCAGAATATGAAGCCCAGCACAGTGTTTATTTACGGTGTTGGAATCGTGTCTCAGTGCATTCACTCGTAGCGTTAGTCCAGTCAGACCTCACACCCAGCTCCTTTTACACCCATGCATCTAAATCACTGCAGCTTACAGTACAAAACAAAATCACTGACTCTTTGTAGGTGTCTGCGTGCGCTTACTGACACGTACAAAACCCAATAGCAAGTCTGTTGTGGGTTTTTGTTGTCGTCGAGAATGAAACAAAAGAGTGTGAGTAGGTGTGGGAGCTCGGGCCTCGCCAGCTGTTACTTTGGCCGGGGTTTTGTTCTTGAGGATGTGGCATTACTGAACGCTTACATCATAGTGTGTGTGTGTGTGTGTGTGCACGAGGACCCTCAATCAGCTTTATCTGACTTGGACAGTTTTCTGGTTCAATGTCTGCAATATGGAGAATGATATTTGAGAAGCTCTTTATGGAGGCTGAGGAAGCGTGGAGGGTTTTTAACGCGACGTTCTTCAGACGGAAAACAATCCTGTCAAAATAAAGCGTTTTCTTATCAAATAAACCTTTGCTTTAAATACCTGCCCTGGTGAGTGATTTGCTGTTTCATGTTTTGGCATATCGGTCAATATGTGCCAAGGCACACGTCCACTTTGTCTCATGTTAATTGGCCTGAAAAAGACTGAATGTCTCAAGCATGCGGTGGGGGTTACGCGTTGGTCCACAGATGTAAGCTCAGGACAAACTCAACAATGAGAGGCACACCCCTGTTTTCCTCCAACAACCTTGAATGAACATGAAAAGAAAAGTATTTTTAGTCACCGATCGTCATCCTATCATCATAGCGAGGAGAAAAAAAAAACGAAGAAGAAATCCTCGCCATCCTCCTCGCTATTTATGACTGCCTGACTAACGTCTGACAGGTAGTAGGCCGATATGACAGCTGCTCGGTTGGAAAAAATGATTCTGTTTGTCACCGAGTGATGCTGTCATGTTCGGCTCGTGACTGCGGTGCCGCCACATGCAGCAATAACTTTGTCGTTACATCACTGAATGCATTATTTTTTTTTCCTTGGGTTCAACAGAAATTCATGCTGAAAGGGGCCAACCGTCGCCTTTGTCAGTGAAGCTGCTGTCACATAGAGGCTGGCTCCCCAAAAGTCAGCTTAGATGACTGATATTTTGTTTCTGATCCTATTCTAACACCCATCGAGTGCACCTGTGGGTCTCGTCATCCACTTGCTTCATTTCGATTCGATTTTATCCCTGCACTAAGAGTGTGTTCTGCCAACACAGGTGAACAGTAAATACAGAAAAACAACCAGGATATCGGTAGCAACAACAAGCAGACCTCACACTAAACAAACAAGACATTGTGATGCTTTTCTGTTATGTATTAATCTCAATGCAGAAAAACACTCCAGAGGTTGTTGATTTTTTTTAACAAATGGCTTTAAAATACATGATTACTCATCATTCGACAATGTCACAGCCTTTTACTGGCCAAGCAATAGCTTTGACCTGCAAATCTACGCTGAAATATTCATAATAATCCACAAAACAGAGCTGTGTTAGATGAGAGGAGTATGCTGAATTGTTATTTTTCTGCTTATTTCACTGCTTTCGTAGATGTTTTCACAAAACACTGTCATTTACTACCTGCAGCACACATGCAAACGTGAATAACGACTGAATGTAATCATCTGTCCTGTACATAACCTTTACAACATGGTTATTCGCCTACAGTATCATGTGCTGGGCACACCAGGCACTGTTAACTCTGGATCTTTGGCTCAGATCGCCACCAGACATTGTACGAAAGGTTGTGTTGGGTCAACGTGGCACTGCCCAGGACTTGCTTTGGGTGGGGGGTGGGGGGGGGGGTCTCTAACAGATGCTTTTATATATCCCACGAATCATATTCTGGCCATATGCACGAAACGGTACAAGTCATCTACATGCCAAATCTAACAGGATGAAGCGAGGCTTGAAATGCTTCCTCGGGTTTAATGTGGAGACCGAGCAGACAGAGGGATGCAGTAGCCGGGGGTCTTATGGCAAGGAGGGGACCAGGGACGGGGGGGCAGGAAATTGACAGCTGCCTTAACATTACAAAGGAATGTAAGAGGGTGAGGGCTTGTTAGCTTCACTGACGGCTAACATGGGCGCTAGCCATGTCTGTCTGAACCCCCCATGAGAGAGACACTTATTCATGATTGCAGTCTGCGTTAAAGAATGAAGAAAAAGGAGCGGTTGAATTGGGAGCTCACCTCATCTTCTGAAAGTCCATATATTGGCTCGTAATTCGCAGCCATATAGCCTGCGGTCCCCGCTGTACACACAAAAACAAGCCGCTCCGCAAAGCTAGCTGGCTAGCCTTGAACAATAAAGTCCCACTTTCCTCTCTCTGCCGTGCGGTGGTGGTAAAGTCCACGGTGAGGGCCGGTCCTTGGCACGACACAGGGCTTGGTTGGGCTCCGGGGGAAGGTAGTCCTCGCCAGCGTGGTCCGATCACGGACGCAACTTGGAAATGAAAAAAAACCCCACTGTGCGTCCAAATTGTTTCGAGTCAGACAGATCGTTTTTGTCAACTCCGGGTTTATCCCACGAAATGTTGTGACACTTGACTTCCTCCTGACGCCTCGGCCAATCGTGTGAAGATGAGGCGTGATTGCTGTCGATGCAGACCAATCAAATGAAGCCTGAATTCCCAAAGCTTCCTCACCGGCCAATCAACGTGAGGAGGGCGTTAACTTGGAGTATAACACATATTCTTTCAGTTCTTATTTCTGTATATGTAAATATCACAAGGCAGAAAGAGTCGCACTGATGTGGAAGCACATTATTTTGTGCAGTACCATATTTTGAACCGTAGGTCGTCATGTGGGAACCCAAAGCACATTATGGGCAGGTCACGCGACAAGCGGCCAATCACTGCCTCCATCCACTGAAAAACCCAGATTAGGTCCAGTGATTGATCCGGATCGAGCACTTTAATCTATGAAGGCGAAAGTTTGAGTCACCGTGAGAAAAAAGAGAAAGATAAACCACCTTTCCTCTGTGAGTATCTGGAGCCTGTGCAGGAGGAAACACAATAGCAGTGATGGCCTCTGTTACATTTTGTACTTCTCATTTCCCCAAATAAATTCCTATTAAAAACACATTTTCAATTTCTGAATTTTAGCTAGATTTGCAAAGAGGATCATTGCAACTAAAGCAAAGCTGGAAATTCATCACTTTTTCTCACCTCTTTCAACTGTGAGTCCGACACAAACTTGATTGATATTATCAAGTAAAAAAAACCGCTTTGAAACTTCTGTTTTATTCAGGTTGTTATTATTCAGGGAAGACATTCAAGCATGGAAATACAGAAATCCCTACAATGATTTCAAATACTGCAAACAAGCTTGTCTTTGTTCTCATGTTAAGGGTTTTTGTGTGTGTCATCTTGTTTGAGAGGGACATTCACAATCGAGCAGCACAAGGGGCCATTCCAATAACCTTTTAACAATAGAATAATAGATGAAGTGAATTATCTATCACCAAACAGATTCACCATAATTTATAAAGGAATCATTAAAAAATGTAAATTATTGTTCGTCATTTTTTGGATCTCAGTTGTGAGGTGTACAATTTAAGATGAACTAACGGTTTCTTTGATTCATGGCTAAAAATGATCCTGTGCTGCCGCCCAGATGCCAGCGGCTCAAACTGAAGTCCTTGGAGGAGTCCGACAGGTTTTGCTCCACCTGACAGATTTGCTTCAAACCACGCATTTCCTGAATCTGACGCTAGAGGTCGACATTGAACCGTAAACGCAGCACGACGTGACCCGGTTTGTGCCCATCATGATAAAGTTGTACATTGAAGAGGTAAACGCTAACCAGCCTAAGCTGCTATTTAATCCAGATAAATGTGGATTTCAGTCTTTCTCCTCCGTGCGTCAGCCTCCTCCTCTGTACCGGAGCCTGCATCGACGAGCGCGCACGGACAGGAATCCTGGCGCACCGGATATAACTGGGTGACAACACGCATCGAAGCGGGCCTGTCTGGGTCCAAATGATGGAAAAACAAGCCCATAAACATGTATATTACAGCCATTCCTCACAGAGCATCCCTGTTCAACGGAGCCCTGGCATTCGCATATGGCCGTGTCTGGGACTTTAAAATCAATGTGAAGAGCAGATGGCCATATTATATAACATTATTGCTTCGAAGCAGAGCTGAACAGGGAGGGCCGGAGATTTCCCAAGTCCCCCATCATTACGTTAACTCTGCCTGGAAACACACAATTTCTGCGAGAATGAAAAAATACAGATGTAATAATAATAATAATAATAATAATAATAATAATAATAATAATAATAATAATGTTTTTCATTTCAAATATATGGGGTTTATTAATGCATCCTGCCGGCTTCTTCCTTTCAAATCTTGTATTCATGCGGTTGTTTTCTTCTATAAAGCTTTTCCTGAAGTCCTAACATTTCTCCCTCTCTTTCTTACTTTCTACTGTGATTTCTTCCCCAAGTTCCAAATGATCAACAACAACAATAACAACAGTATTAACACAATAACTTGGCGGGAAAATACATCCCGCTGTCTGGCATGTGGAGAAGCATTTCAGAAATGCGCCCATGATGCCTAATGCGCAGAGAAACAGCCAGAAGGAAAGTGATTTGAACTTGACTTTTGTGTCACCATCATCAAATTGAAAGGGCAGTTTAAGATATTAATGTAAATCCCCCAGCGTTTAAACAAAAAAAAAGTATTAATCCTCCTAAAGGTTTTGCTCGTGACTGTCTGGCGCGTCTGCCACAGTGACGGAGGCGCGGGTTTTGGAGTAACCGGTGGGCGGGGTCTAACGGGGGACGGACGGCCCTCCTCCTCCTCCTCCTGCTCCGCTCCGCCCTCACTCGGGATCACAGCGGCGTGTTGGGGAGGATGCTGCGGATCCCTCAGTGACGGGACCGCTTAGCTGCCCGGGTCGCCCCGGTGTCCGTGTGTGTATGCGCGCGCTCCCCCCGTGTGCGCTCATCCCGATGCGGCAGCTGTAGGAGGAGCGGGGTCACCACGGCTCAGGCCCCCCACAGTCAAACTGACAACTCCGGTCGGCTGCGGGTGAGTCAC
>JAUESE010000098.1:9690165-9703978 GCA_032274725.1 Malacoctenus triangulatus
TTTTGTCCTTCTCCTCTTTTCTTTCAGTCGAAAACAATCCCAGATCGGGGAACTTTGGTGCTCTGGTGAGAATCTTCCTGGGAAGAACCAAAGAGCTGAAAATCTCCACAGAATGCCAAGAGTGAGTACGATACGCCGGGGGGGTGGGGTGGGACGTCTGCCGGTAACGACTGACCATGTGCAGGCCGGTTAGTGTTCGATTGTAAGAAGGCAGGGAAGCCCTGTGCTCTTAAGAGAGACACTGGAGTGGTTGCACTCTCCCATGAGGAAAAACCGCTGAGGTACATAACCATCCGCACATGTGCCAGAGCTGTTTACTTGCCGGCGGGCTTCGTCTCCGCAGAGATCGGCTCCTCCCAGTCGCCGAGAGCTTTGGGTGGGAGCGCTCCATGCTCCATTCTGTATCAAACTCTATTTGAGCTTCCACGTATCTCCGCCCATCAGTTCTTTTGAAATTGTAGTTTTTGTCCCCCAAATCTGCATTTCCTTATTGAAACATAATAGAAGAAAGAAGCGCCAGGGTGCAAAGAGTTTCATAAGGGGACACGAGTGGATACTTACCTCGACTTGTCTGTTCTCTGCATATTTTTTGCTTCATCAGAAACGGAGATTGAGAGGGCGAGGCGTGATTTATGAAGTGTGTTCCCAAAATGAGAAGCCCCAACGGGACACAATTCAAACACGGAGTGTGATCGCCTGGTTCAGCCAGCGTCCGTCGTGTTAAGATAATGACTCCAATGTGATTGAATGGTGCTTCATTAGTTGCTGCAAGGAAATGAGCTTCATTCTTGGTTATTTCCTTGAAGGTCGGTGCTCAAGGTGGGCTCCAAAATGCCCCCCTCTTCCTCTCAGTTCTGTGATCAAATATTAAAAGACAGGAACTTAAAAGTTGTTTGTTGTCACCAAGAATGTCGTTTGTCTTTGTTACAGTCTCTTTGTCGTCTCTTCTCTTCCACAGTCAACTGTTTATCTGGCAGGCCCACAATGCTCTATTCATGATCCGCTGCCTGCTGAAGGTCTTCATCAGGGAGATGAGCGAAGAGGAGCTGCACCTGCAGTTCTCCTACCAGGAGAGGGCACCAGGCTTCTGTGGAGGTGAGCTCAGCCCTTCAGCAGCGAATGGGGGGGGGAAAGGGAAGGTGTGCCTCTGTCAAGGAAATTGGCCTCAAACTGCATGAAGAAGTCAGCTTTAAAGGATCAACCGCTGATTCTTGCAGAGCACCTGTTGTTGTTGCACGCAGGTGGTGACATGCAGCTGTGCTGCCTAAACCAACAGTTTAAAGCTCTGAAATTACTGAAGCACATTTGGCAAAATATTCACTCAGTGACTGAATTCACCAATACATACACTAAAACAACAATACAACTAATCCATCTGTTTATTCAGATGATTTTTTTTTCAAACTTTGATCTAGAATTGGGAACAGAGGAATTATTTAGAATGAATGTTGAATCAATGAACTTGGTCAATTGAAAACAATAAAAAAGTAGACATGATTTAGAATATAGATGCACATGAATGAATATATGAATGTAAAATGTTTTATTTTCATATTATTTTTAATGCTTCTTAGTTTAACTGAAGTTAATTTCTTTTTTTGAATCAAAATTTAAAAGATTTTTTAGGGGCCCTGTGTTTATTTTTAACTGTATTTGTCTTTCACAAAATACATGAACTTTGAAATAATAGAATTTTTTTACACACAAAATTCCCCAAAACTAAAATCTTCATGTTTTCAGATTCATTACCAACATCAGTTTTAAGTTTTTGCTTTGATTTTGTATCAAGGGTCGATAAGCGGCTCCTGCTTTTGAGGATGGAATTAATGTTTGATTTAGTTGAATGAAATTTGTTTTTCACCATGAGTTATTTTCAGTGTTGTTGTTTAGCTGGTTAAAGTCTCTTTATTGACGATAATAAACCATTAGAAAATGATAGAATAAGAATACTAAAAATGGATCCGAATGAATCGTTTGCGCTTGCTGGTTTTTCGTTGAGCTCTTCTCCCATCATGACTTGACTTTTCAACAGCTAGATACTTGTTGAATGGCATAAGAAACCTCAACATATCCCTGTTTCCTGGCGTCATTACTTTGTTCTATAAAAATCGAGACACGGAGGTATGAGAGCAGGGTTTGTTACCGTGGGGGGGAGCAAAGAGCAGCGAGACTGACTGCTGTCAGCGGGGAGCTGCCAAATGTGTCTGCTGTAATAACTCCCTGAACCTCCCTTGTGTAGAAACAGGAAGCGAGGACCTCCTCGAGGAGCTGTTGTCCAACCTTGTTCACCTGATCGTCGAAGTGCCCCTGCTGTAAGTACCTCCTGTGTTTGTGGATGAATATGGATGAGTGTGTGTGTGAAGAGGAGGCGGAATTAAACCACCCCGCTGTGTCTTGCGCGCACTAAAAAGGTCAGACATGCAAGAGTGATTCCGCTCCACTGTGAAAAAGGCCTCTTTTATCCTCACTTTGTTGTGTTTTTTTTGCTACCCCCGCTCGGCGAGCTGCTAACGTGACAGGTAATTGTTCTCTCGGTCTGAGTCGTCTTGAGTTGTTTTGTTGTTGCTGTGCCCAGGATGTTAGTCATTGAGCAGCTAATGAAAAGCAGTTTGTGAAAAAAAAAAAGACAAAGAGGAAAAAAAAAAAAAAAAGAAAAGCTCAACAAAAGTTTGGACGTCGTCGCTTTTGTTTGCGTGCATTTGTGCTCCTCGATTCACTAAACCACGAGAAGATGAAACCCATTAACGGGACATGCCGGACTGACATGTTCAAAGTCTGAGCTGGCAGCACGGCGGCCTGGAAGGGATGCAACTGTAAATACTGCAGAGACGGAGAACACTTTGGTATTTGACAGAAGAGGAACGGCTTGGAAATGGAAGTCTGGGAGTGGGAGCGCCGGGAACATAATGTTTGAAAAATGGTATCAGCCCTCATCCCCAAAGGGCGGCGCGCACTCTCCGAATTAACGGCTGAATATCTCCACGTGTTTACTTATCAGTGGGAGAATTATTTGGCTGACAGGCTGTCAGAAGGGAGACGTGCAGAGACACAGTGTATACAGTGCGTCTCCGCAGAAAAAAAATCTCCTCGGCACTTCACACGAGCCTGTTAAAAGTGTCAAAACAAGTTCACGCAAACATGACTGACATTCGCCGTTTCCTTGGCACGGCATCTTAGACTTTTCCTCCGCGGCGCGTCGCTCTTTGCATTCCCTTCCGATCACTTGTACTTTTTCTGTCATCTCCGGACATCAAACCCCCGGCACTTTGTGTGAATGCATTCTGGCATTATTCATTGTCTGGGGCCCGAAGACTCTCCCTGTTTTTCTTCCCCTTCACCACTTTGTGACTCGTTTCCTCCGTACGTGCCGGTTTGGATGTAAATCTGGCCCACTTTTTTTTTTTTTTCAATTTTTGGGGGGAGAATTGCTTCCCCAAATTCCAACAGGTTTCCTTGTGCCATTTGGAAGCTTTGTTTCACTTGTTTTTTCCTGTTCTCTGGTGTAGAGCTGACACAACCGCTCATGTAACACACTGGACACTTGACAAATAAAAACAAAAAGGAAGTAATGTCATCTGATAATCTTAAAAGAGGAATTTGTTCGATTGTTTATTTGCACTCGAGAAATTAAAGTTGTTTTGACAGTTTCGATTAAGCCGTGATGAAAACATGACATCACTCAGCAGGAAGGTAATGTTTTGGAAATCAGTGTAATTTGATAAACTGTTTTTTGTTTAGAAGAGAACACGGCAAACAGCAAACCTGGTGGGACAAGACAGAAGAGAACACCGATTTGTCCTTTTTTAAATTAGAAGGTTTCAGCTGGTTCTGAACTTCTTTAAAGATTTTCTTCTTTCATTTTATAGATTTTATTGATCATCATCAGGACATTTATATTAAGTGACACGTCAACATGATTTGAGTCTTTCCGAACAAATACTGTGTGGTTTTATTTAAACAGAGACGTGAAAGCTAACAAACATAATGTAAAAGTGCTAATGTCGAGTGATTCCATCTGTTTTAACAATGAAGTCCCTCTGTGCTCCATAAAGTGATTGAGACAAAAAGTTTTATTTGAAATTGCAGCATATGAACATACAGTGAGCAGATGTGGACTGGATTTGTTGCAGGCCTGCGAGTTCATGGAGTTAAAGGAGCTGATCGTTCATTCCCATTATGTCTGTGTGTGTTTTCCTGCAGCGACATCACCTACAGCATCCTGTTTGAAGCGGTGACCACGCTGCTGGTTTTCTTCTCCTATCAGCTCTTCAACAAAGAGATCCTCAGAGACGGACTGATCTACCAGCACATCATGAAGGGCCGATGGTGAGCGCAAATGCCCGCTCCCGCGTCGCCGGGAGCGACCATTAACTTAAAGGCTCCTCCGTTTCCTCTTAAACCTGTTTAGTCTGAGATAAACCGGCCGAAGACATGACGCCCGTTCCTTCAGGAAAGTGGGTCATCTACGATCTGTTGAGAACTTTCTCATGTCATCTCAGATGACTCAGGGTGTTCTCATGGCTGACACCATCGCGCTCGGCCTCTCTTTGTTCTTTCAAACAATCTTATCACGTTCAGACCACTTTCTTCACGTTCCAATCAGTTAATGACAAATGGGAAGAACAAGTAGAGTGACGATCATCATCTTGGCTGATGTCTTGTAGTTTGCGTGGCCTTAAAACAACCATCAAGTTGCTATAACATGATTTTTCTGGAGTATTTGCCCATGTTTTTGCGCAGTAAGGCAGTGAGTATCAAGGAACAGACTGATTAGTGATGTTTTCACACAACAGAGTTGTGATTTGACCAACCAGCCAGAGGTGTCAGCTTTAGCTAGGCTTTGAGTATTCCTGCTTGATTCCCAATGATGGAAAACATCCTGTCGTGTTAGAGTCTCTTTTTTCTATCTCCTCCCATCACTAGTTCACAGGATCAGATTGATTCAGTGCTTTTACTGTGAAAACTGTTTGCACAAGGGCTCATGCATGAGTCACAACTTATTCTCCAGCGCTCCGTATATGCCTACGCGATTGTTGTAATGTAAAACGCGTCGCGCTGTTGCGCTCTAACAAAGCCAGCCTGCGCTCAGGAGCACAGCGGTTGCAGCCTTAACCCCCTCCCTCTTCTGATGAAGACCTTTTAGTTCAGCACACAAGGGGGGGGGGGGGTGTTCTCCAGGAGATGTAGCGCTGCACTGTCAACTCAAAGAACGGAGATAAAGCTGAGACTGCAGCCATAGACTACAGACACTACATCTGCATTCACAGTCGGCCAGATGTGTGTTTGGCTTGTTTTCTCGAGGCCAAGTACTGAATGTGAAGACGAACAATGAAATGTGGTGTCCGCTGCAGCATCTCATGTATGTAGGACTTGGGTTTTCATTTGCAATGATAAAAACTCTTTATCATAAAGTAAAATCAGAGTTTTCAGAGTTTTCTTGTCCATCCAGCCTGTAATAACTCTCTCAAGCTTTATCCTTCATGTGAACACACATACGTGCGTTTCCATCTTGGTTTTTAAAGCTTTCTGTGTTTCCTTTTGTCCAGTTTATGTTTGACCAGCCGTCTGGTGAAGACGCTGCTCTACAACTTCATCCGGCAGGAGAAATGTCCCCCTCCTGCCACCCACATTTTCGAGCCCAAAGCTGAAGGCGGCTTGCTCTACGGCCTGGCGTCAGGGGTGGCAAGTACGGAAACACACCCACACTCACACACACCTTCACACGCTCGCAACAATCCAAGAGAAAGAACGGCTATGAGATTGCCTGTTTTTGTTGCCAATTTGAACCGAAATGTTGGTTTGAAGAAACGTTTTGCTCTCCAATGTTGTCGATTCTCAAGGTGAGGATATAAACTTGTTCCCAGTGCTGGTTTGTGGTGTGAGTTTTCAATTTGAAGTTGAAAAATTAAACAACAATCGAAATTTTATGAAGTTAAGGGGAAAAAAAAACACCTTGTGATGATGAGGTGAAATAAAGATCCAAGGTGACCTTGAAGCTGTTTCTCATCATGCTAAATAGCTTTGACGTGCATTTTCTGATCCGGCTGCTTTCGTGTGCCTTTCTTTGAAGGCAAATGACCTTCTCAAATCATCTCTTTAAGTTGCCTGAGTACATTTTATATCCTCCGTGTGGTGATGAATGGGCGAGCAGTTGATCCAAAAGGGATTTTTCCTCCTCCGTTTGTTTCATTCAAAGGCTTTTTGAGCTTTGCGGACATAAAAACGTCAAGTACATCTCGTAAAACGACCAAACAATTAACTATATACCGTGTAAGAGTCATGAATGCTCTTTCTTGTCTCAATCTTGTGACCAGTTTCTTTTCGTCTCCAGCTCATCGTGAGCCCTTGTGTTGCTCATCCACAGAGCATTTTGATGGAGCGGACTCACAACAGTGCTCGCAATTACAGGGGTGGACAAAACTGTTCACGAACTTGGAAAGATAAAACTTTTCTTTTTGGAGAAACAAGACGATAAGGTTTTTGTTCTCTCTCTTGCCAGAAAGTGAGACAAATATGATTAATCTGAGCGAAGGGAGTGCGAGCCATGCTAGCAGTCATGGGAGTCAGTATGAAAATGATGAGTCAGAAATGAATAGAGTGTGATGCGGGGTTACGGGCTGGTAAAGTTCACTGTGTGTGTCTGTGTGTGTCTGTGTGTGTGTGTGTGTTTGAGTGTGAGAATAGGGCCGGGTTTCCCCCCACAGATAAACGCTCTTTGTCGGTTGTTGGTGGCGGATTCCTATCAGCGAGCCATCGCCCGTTGAGCCCAGCCTGTCTGTCTGTGGCCAGCGATCGGGCCCGATGAGTTATGGTGCCCCGTCCTGTTCTGTAATCCCCTAGAGCCTGTCTGTCTGCAGCCGCCTCCCTTATACACACACGCGCAGGCCAACAAAGACACAAGCTCCCTTATGCTCGCAGCTCAGAAACAACACTTGTTTTCTTTCTCTGTCTCCCCGTCTCGTTTGCTTACAGGCATTCGGGATTGACAGAGTACACAACAAATGGGTGGCGTCGCAGGGCCGCAATGGTTTTCTGAGAAATTTCTTGGACTTTACGTAAAAGGCTGGACAATCTCAATATTGTCTGGAAATTGTGACACATTTTGGATCTTGCAAAACAGGGGTGATGCATGATCTCGTCAAAGCTTCCTGCAGATTTATGGTCACATTTCGCTTTTTTTTTTTTAATGTCACATGACTTTTAAAGCTTTGGTGGCTCACCGCTTATCGTATCAATATGAATATTGTTAGAAAGTCAAAGAACTACTTGGCGAAATCTTCCACACCGCTCACCATGTATGTCAGGTCTATAAATGGCGTCGTAACGTGCCACAAAACGGAGAAGAAGACATGGAGCCGAAACCATAATCGGCTAAGTAGCCGGCGGCTTGAAAGGGAGATGTGGCGTCATGTATTCGGCATCTCCAGCAGTCACACAGTGGCGATGCAGCTCCAGATTCATTCGCTCACTGCCAAAAGTTCTGCAGGTTTCTCTTCTGCACCCGTCTCAAAACGCCTTCCTCCATCGGAAGTGATCAAACTCACTGAATTATATTCAGCCTCAAGTTGAGCCACTTCTAATTAGAACTTGCACGTGTTCTCTAGTCTGTGATAAAGCCTCACATAATGCTCAGAGCGAAGCAGGACACCACATAACTGTCTGTTTTTAAATTAAGAAATGACCTTTCCTGGTGTCAGTGGCATTTAATATCTCTCATCATGTATCGCGGGTTGAGCCGGGTGGTGTTCTTTTTTTTTTTCTTCTTCTTCTCTAGAACCAATCAGTGCGTGGTCATCGGCACAGCAAAAGCAGTTCTTGATTTCCTTTGGCCTTTTCTCACGTCTGACGCCTCCTCCTGATTCGCAGTCACGCACACACACCGCTGTCTGAGCCCGAGCGAGCGTCTGCACGGGGATTATCGCCCAGACATGGCTCCTCTCCGCTCCTCCGCGTTTAATCACGCCCGGCGTCGATAATGCGGGATGAAAAGTTTAGCGATCCAAAAAGAAAGTTATGACACTTCGTCTTTGGCGTCTGCCGCGCGAAGTCGTTATTCGAAACGCGGAGCGAGGGGGGTGTATTTGCAGTTCTTCCTGGGAACCGCTGTCACCGGGGCATTAATGGTTGCTGGTTTGTTTAAGTTATAGCTTTTCGTTATGATTACAGTTACTGTCACTAAAAAAAGCCAGTGGAATGTTCTCATGTGTTGTATATATTTATGTTCGAATAACGATTTTGGATAAAAGGGCCTCGAGTGTGTTTTCTATTCGATTCCTTTTTACTCGCAATGGTTTATCAGAAGAGTGTGTTTATTTATTGTCAGGACAGTATGTTTCCCCACACGCATTTCTGGATAATCATTGCAACTTTGGCATACGTGTGCGTCCGTGTGTGTGTATGTGTGTGTTCCTGCGTGCTTGGCTGAAGCGTCGGCCCTAAAGCCCCGACGTTGTATTTCATCCACTGTTATGCAAGTAAATAACCAAGTAGCACATTGCGTCTGTCTCTGTTCACCAGCCGTCCACATTTCTGTCCGCGCGGCGGCGCAGGCTCCCCGACACTCAATCACGGAAGCATTTCCGAGCCCACTCTTCTTCTTCTACAGGGTCTCTCTCCTGGCTGCTGGGTCTGTGAACATGTTGAGCCGACGGCAGCACGTCAAACTTGTTCCATGGCAATTTGCAAGGAGACATTTGACCACAACAGCCAAATAATATGGATCTATAATAATATGGATGAATCTAAAGAATTTGAATAAATACCTCTAAGCTCCACGTGAGATCCAACCAAGTATCACTATTTACTTTGACTGTGTCAGAGTCGTGACTCTAAATCATGAAGAATGAATCAAAAACAAAAGTCTTGAAACATTCCAGCTTGTACGCGATGAATCAATGGAAACAGAAATGTCACTCTGTCGGCTACAAGTGTTCCCCTACTACGAGTCTGCTAACCAGTGACAAGTGCGTCACTGAAGTGCACGCGTTTGATTTGAAAGCAGCCAGGCTCCTCGTCTGGCTGATGAGCATCTCGAAGGGATGGGTTTTTTTTCTCCGATCGGCGTTTGGCTCTGATTCGACGAAAGAGATCGCCTCCGCGCCGGCAGGAGTGTCTCTTGCTCTGATGGTTCTTATGTAAGACGACAGCGCGGACGTCACGGCCTTCTGTCCCAAAGCGGAGGCCCCCGGTTAGGCATCCACAGCTCCTGCCCGCTTTCCAAAAAAACTTGTAATTTGCTGTGTTCTTTAGTGAGCGCTGAGACGGTTTTTATGGACGTCTCGGGGACGGAATTGTGCAGATTTGCACGTAATGAACAGTTCTCAGAGAGGAAATGATCGAGTGTTTGGTGCTTGTTTTGGAAACCGAATCGTGTAAAAGCGAGACTCTCTGGGTGCAGACGCGTTGCGTGTCTCGCAGCAGGATGCCTTCAAGTCCCCAAAAAGCCAGAATCTGCCCCCGAGCGCCGCCGGCCTCCGCGTCGGCGTGTGACCTTCGCTTTTCCTCACTCTCCCCCCCCCCCTTCCCCTTCCCTCCTCCTCCTCCTTTTTCCACTGGGCAGCCGGCCAGAGCCGGAGCAGCCTAAGCAGTGTAGCATTATTGGGTTTATGTGGTGCGGAGGCAGACAGGCAGAGGGAACTGAGCCAGACGGATAACAAACAGCACCCACTAAGGTAAAATAGCGCTCAGCGAATGCGTGCGTGTGAGAGAGTGCAGGAAATGTGGCTGCCAGACCGGGCTCCCTGACACCGCCGGGCTAGTCACCGTGGTGCCAGTGATGAGATGAACACGGCTCCGTCACTACTTGCCCCCCCCCACCCCTCCTCCCTCCTACCAGATCTTGTTTTCTCTCACGCTCGCTGCTATTAAGGCCAGTTGGAAGAAATACGATTATCGTGCGCGTGAAGCTGGAGACAGACTGACCAATGCAAATTATGTAATTCCCCTCTTGAGGATTTGTTTTTGTTGTGAAAGCACTTTGTTGATGTCCTTTCGCCCAGATATAAACAAATTCCTTCCTCAAACTGACTGCAGTCGAATACACAAACGTTAGAGGAGCTCTTTACAAGCCATTAGTGAATTCGGAGACGAACCAACATACAAACACGGAGCGAGAGCCGCGAGGGGGAAAGTGCTCGAAAAAAGCTTCTTTTCCTGTTCGGAATTGTTTAAAACTTTAATTAGTTTCAATCCCGTATGATCTTCATCAGTCATAAACTGTTGCTCTGCTCTGTCTCCCGTCTAATTGCTGGAGAGACAAAAAGGGGAGGAAAGGAACAAGATGCAGAGTCCTTGTTACTGCAGCAAAGAGCTTGTTTCATTTATCTGTGCAGGTTTGTTACAGGAGCTGCGTTTGGTTTACATCTGGGACGTATTTCTTTCTTTTTTTACATTATTACAGGGTGCAGTCACTAAACCAGATGGACGTGGCGTTATTGGGATGGCATCTTTTAACCAGGTCCTGTTTATAGTAGTTTTTTGAGGTAACAAAAAGCATCATAGAACAGGGAAGAAATGTAGTTTGAAATTGATGCACTTTTAGACAAGTACCTAAACTTTTCTTTTGAAGGCTCCAGCCTCCGTATGTTGGTGAGAGTGTGTGTTTCTGCCAGTGTATGGCTTCTCTGTGAGACTTTGTCGAATAAAAGATTGCAATAGTGGTCCACAGACTTGTTGAGAGGCAGTCTTTTGGGGGCTCCAAGAAAAAAATGGGGTGATGTTGAGACTGGGTGAAGTAGGACCCAGTAGGATTGAATGGAGCAGATAGCAGCTGTATTTCTTACCCATTTTTTTGGGGAAAAAACTTTGTTTCCTTAACACAAAAGCATCTCTTTTTCTTTCTGTATTTTCTTTTAATTGCAGGATTTGTCGCTTTGTTTGTCGGCAAGAATCACAAGGATGTCACCCGTTGCTTGCGTTTACAGTTTCTTTTCATTTTCTGGCTCGTTGTCAAGCTGATCTGGAGTTATATAACAGTGATGAGCTGATTTCTAAAACTGCTCCCACAAAACATCAAAGAGCGCGTTCAGCCATTCAGCCACAGACTTTGCAGGACTGTTCCCAGCTTGTCCTCTAGATGGCAACAGATGTACTTGGCTTCCTCTCAGATATGGTGGCGTGATCCATGTGGACCTCCAGCACACTCGCACAGCTCCCCCCCCCCCTCCTCCCCCCCTTCAGCAGAGCCCGGGTCGCAGCTCTCAGTCTGGCCAGACGCGCGGGAGCCGCCGACCGTCATCTGTGTACCTCGCTGCTCACGTCTCTCGTGCTTCTCGTGGTGCCTGAAAGCGCCAAGCACCCTCTGTGAGACTCCCCCACGCCCCCCTCCAAACAAAAAACACCAGCCACGCTCCAGTTGGCCAGTAGATCCAGTTCCTCTTTGTTCCGTGGCGCCGTCTATGTTGTTTCAAATTTCAGGTGCTGCAAACCATTGTGTGTGACTCCATTGTGCCCTCTCTGGCCTTGATTACATCAGTCTGGCAGCGCCTACTCTTGTGCAATTCATTTTCCAAGTGAAGTGTAAGTCAGCATCGGGCTGAAGAGCCATCAGTTATGAAATACTTTATTGCCTCCGATGAAAAGGTTGACATAGACAACCAAACTGCTCATTTTCACTGAAACCGACTCGGATTACTCCCCCGTTGAAACGGGAGCGCGGCGGTTCTCACTCTTCAGATTTCTCACTGTGCTGACGTGCAACCTGGAGAGGTGTACTTAACGCACACAAGTGCCTATAATTGATATTCCTACAATGAGAAGGTATCAAATGACGGCATGAAAGGAGTCACTCGTAACAGGGCTCGTCGTCTTCACTGGGGGTTTTTAAAGTGAGATTCTGCTCATTGTTGGAGCTGAATGGCTGGATACTCCGCGGCTCTCTCAGCTTCAACTGAAAGCTGTCATGGTAAAGATGCTAAAAAAGAAAAAAAAAGAAGAAAGAAAGAACTCTTTGGCAACGCTACCTGCTTATGAAAAGCAGACACACTTAACAGCTAAGCAGCAAGCAAAGCAGAGCATTCAGCCGCCAAAGAGTCCCAGGTTTCCCCTTGGGGAGGTTGTAGAGAGCCAAAAAACAGAGTAAATATTGTGTTTACATTTGTCAGGTAAAGAGAAACATGACTTTGAATAGAGCATATTATTGCTTTGCAACTGCTGCATATGTAAACAAGCATCTGTCTGGTTAGAGTTCCAAATGGGGACGTGAAAGGAGATCAAACAGTGGCTCCTTTAAAATGCTCCTAATTACCAGGTGAAGGTGAAACGATCGCAATACAACACAATCAGTTATAACCCGATGTTACAGGCATGGTTGTTGCTGGCCTACGACAACTTTTACTTTCCAAACCTTCAAAGTAAAAGTCTTTCACGAGCATCCTCAACAAATGTATTTCATTGGCTAAAGGTCAGCAGCGATGTATTTAATGGTGAAAAAGCAGAAATGTGTCGAACCAGATTTGCTGCACGTGTTGGGTGAGTTTGGAGTTACCTGCATGATTTTCACTCTCAAGCTGCTTTTGTCAATATATTTATTTATGTTTTTTCTCCAAATATTAAACCCGCAGCCTGTATTCATAAAGTAAGAATAAACCTTATCGTGTCGGTGCCAACAGTCACAAATGTGAGTTATTTGCCTTGCGATCCATCAGCTTGCTGACCGGCTTAAATGCATCCGGGACCCAGGAAGTCCCTGAAACAGCTGTGGCGAATGTTTCTTCAATGTTTCAGCCAGCAAAGCTTTCCATTTATTTACACGGACGACGTTTCTTCCCCCCCCTGTGGCATAACGCAGGTGCTCGAAGGTGCTCTTAGAGAAGGCAGCCGATCTAACCCAGCCTTCACCCGCCTCCGTGTGTTACATACTCCGTGTGTACTACAGATGATTCCTCTGCTTTCATATAGAAAATCTCTCCCATCGGTTCCTTGTGGGCCGACTTTAAACCCCTCTCAAAATGGCACGTCTGCATAAGCCGCCGTCTTTCTGTGCATGTACTCGAGTACGTTTAATCCCAGTCGTCCTAACGTGTGAGCTGGAGAATGATTTCTGCTGTATCTCTTTGCCTCTGTACACGCAGTTATTGATCCCACTTCAAATGGTCTGTGAACTGAGTTGTATCTGGTAATTTTCATTGATCCGTCAAAGGATCCTTGCTGCCGTTTCTCGCCTTTTTATTTTGATTTCACACTTACTTTATGTGGTCCAGTCTGCTGATAGTCTTTTATGGCTTTGCCTGTGAGCCTTTTCGAGAATACACTCATCTGCGGTCTTGTGATGGGTCGATTTTATTCGTTTTTTTTGGTTTTTTTAAACATCTTTTTTTCTTCACAAGGCTTCTCGTTGCCTTGTCAAATCCAGTTCTTTGACCCTTTGAATCTGATGCGAGTTCATACAGATGGCTGTTGCCGTGCCAACAAGCTGGATGAATGATTGTCAGCATGTAGATGTTCTCCCAAGACCTGGTCCAAGCAGTCAGTGGTTCCCAACCTGGGATCTGAGACCCCTTTGGGGGTCACAGAAAAGCAGACTGAGGTCCTTTCTGGACTCACACCCGGAAAACTCCCTAGTGCGTTCTTACCTGCTGGCTCTCAGTGAGAGTGGGCGTGTCCATCAGTGTTTGGCTTCACTGTAATCTTCTGGCAAGTCAGAGAGTGGACAGAACTTCCTTTATAGACACTGCTGGGAAGGCTTCACATTAGGGACTACTTTCTCACATTTGACCTTTTTACAACTGAACCTTGGAATGTCAACTAATGTGATTATCTGCTTATGAAATGCCAAGTTGTTTGACTAATTTGAGAGGGTCTTGTTCATTTTGAT
>JAUESE010000098.1:9724971-9738487 GCA_032274725.1 Malacoctenus triangulatus
ACGGGGGGGGGGTGGGGGGGGTGATGGGCATGGATGGGGGCGAGGGAGCGACGGAGGCAGCCATTGGGACTTGAAGACAAAAGGCCAAAGCCCAGTTCTCATTAGCATTAATGCCCGTCTTCATTCCATCTCTGCCGGCCCGCTCCACACGAACATGTAATGACATTTCAAGGAGATGGGACAGGGGGGCTAGAGGGCACTCTGTCACGGGCACATACGATGGGCGAGGGGGGGGGGACATAAATCTGCCTCCCCGCCTCGTTACCCAACACTCCTGGCGGGGTTCGCTAACCCCTCCCCTCCCAATGCTCCTCCATTAATCAGTGAGGAAATATGTAACCAGCAGTCTGCACACTCCACTCCTCACCAGCACAGAAGCTCTTAATTGCATGTTTCATCATGTGTTTCATGTTCTATACTTGGCGGCTGGCTGCGAGGCATTTGTCTCGCTAGCCGATGTGGAAGAGGGATGGCGCGCGGCGGCGGCGGCGGCGGCGGCGGCGGCGGCGAGTCCATGTGCTCCCCGTCTCACTCTCCAGTCAGCGCCTCCGAGCGCTGATGTGGCGCTCGACCGTGGAGCCGCGGAATTACGCGCGTAACCCCCCCTCCCCCCCCGACGCGCCCCTTCAGCGACGGCACCGTGCCTCTGGAAGTCGGGCGCGCGCCCCCCCGCTCCACGATGACCGAGGCTCAGCGCCAACCCGCGCCTCGTTCCGAAACATCAGAGCGCTTCCCGGCTCCGCGGGGCGATGCGAAGCGAGGAGTCGGGGTGGGGGTGGGGGGGGGGGGGAGAAAAAAAAACCCGCCGCCTCCTCTGGGAGTCTTGGCTGTTTGATGGCACCATCGCTCCAACAAACAGCTGTCTCTCCACACCGTCTCATGAGCTCGCTCTGCCGTTCGGGGCCTCCAGCGTGGAGCTCCGGAGGCTACATGAATGCTGCGTGGGACCATCGATAAGTTGGTGATTACTCAGAGAAAAGAGTATCGGTGTCTCATGCAGTCAAGCCTGCATGAAGAGGGGGGGGCGGGGCAAACGTGTCGGCAAACGTGTGATGCCACTCTGTCATTTGTTAGTGAAGTTACTCTCTCCTTTGGTCATTTTCTTATTTCTTGGGTGTTTGCATGCAGCTTACTGAAATAACTTCACGAGGCGACACACTCTGTCACTATGACCAATGCTTTTATTATATAGGTCGGCCCTTTTTTGCTTGCAAAAATAGCTTTTCCCCTTCTCAAGGTGTTGACTCCGGTGCTGGGAAGGTGTGCTGCGGCGTCTGGCTTCACAGGCCCCCCCGCGAGTCCCGCGATGAATCACAAAGTGGGTCCTCGATGGGAACACTGGTTTCAGTTCAGTTCGGTCTGATTAGATCAAGCCTTTTGCTCAAACTCTCATGATTTTTGTCCAGTTTCAGAGTAAAATGTTTTGGGTTTTTTTTACGAATTTACCTCCTGCTAACACTCACTCACTTCAAAGTCGAAGTTTTTCGAAGGTAAGATGACGGTGGTGGTGTGGAGGCTTCACACCTCTTTGTCACCGTTGGCACATTAGTTCTTTCAAATCCGCGTTCTTTTCAGTCTGGTTGCACCTTCCACAACATCTTTGCCTTTTTTACTATTGTCGTGCATCAAAAGCACAAACAAATACTCAGAGACAACTGTATTTATTTGCATCATGTTCCAAAACGATGCAGATTCGCTCCTCAAACTCTCCAGGTGTTAAAACAGCCTCACAGAAAATGCGAGCGGTGGTTTTTTTTGTTTTTTTTACAGCGCGTGCTGCTGCTTTGCGACTACGATGAGCAAACATGATCAAATCAAACACAAAAGTAAAACGTCGCAGTCGTATTGGATCATTGTCTCTTTTGATCAGGAGAGCTGATCACATAATATGTTGCTATAAGCCTGCAGTCTGGTATGCAGACAATCCCGCAGCCCTGTTTGCAGTAACGCACAATTTATTGCCAGTCGCAAACAGGTTCGTGTTCAGTCCGACGTCTGGTTGTTTGCAAAAATTCTGGCATTTGGTTGCTTCGAAAAGGTTAAACAAACAATGGAGCTCATTGATTTTTGTTGCGCGACAACTTAGAAGTACGACCCGAGCAGTGAAAAATGTCATTTTTTTCTTGAATGCAGCATGAAACTTTATTTGACCAATGAAAACCAGAGGCTGCGTTTACCCGTATTTCAGCATGGTTGTTTTTGATGCTGCCCCCCCCCCCAACCTTTAAACTGGCTGCACATAAATTTTACCTTCTCCTTCATGATTGTCTGCAGATAACTGTGCATTTTATTGGCCGAGGGATCTTTAATGAGCCTTTATTATCTATAACACTTTAATGACACATCCAGCGCAGCTCGTAAAACTGTCGATCCAGGTGCTAATCGTTTATAATCCGTCTCATGATTGTAATAAATCAGACTAGATTCCACTAGACGGTTCGTTTTTTTTCCCATTATTTCAGCAGTTTCAGTTAAACGAGACGCCTCGATGGAAACCTGAAAACACAAGCGTGATTATTTGCAACGGTCTCGTGTAAACAGCATCAACTTCCAACGGATGTTTACTCGGACATAACGATAAAACCGGTTCGCCACAACAAGCTGCCAGCCGTCGGCCAAACCACTTTTCTTTATCTGATTTTTGTCGGCAGATCTTTGTTGTTTTAGGTGGGGGGGGTCGGGGGTCGGGGGTGGACTGTGGTGAGCACGGACCCGCAAAACAAAAAAGGGCCTGTTTACCTAAACGACTTGAAAGCCGTCACACAAAGACACAGACATGGAAATTAGGTCCCAACTGAAAGAGAAGGGTTAAAAGGAAGGTGGTGAATGCCCCCGGAGACGACCCCCAGCGCCTCCTCACTCAACTGTCTGTCTCCGCCTGCTTTGTGTATGTGTTGTTTCAGGGCGTGCGAGCCGCGGCGGCGCTCGCAGGCAGCGCCTGTGGAATGTGTTGTTCAGCCTGTCCGCCTGAAATCGGCCTTATTGAGCAGCGATAGCCCACAGACTCTCTGGCTCCTCGGTCAACGACAGACGGGGGCTGGGGGGGGGGTCGGGGATGGGATTAGCAGCTGTTACTTAGCACCTTTGTCGGCCGTGATAGCCTGTTGCTGCCAGTTCCCACACATTGCCAGTCAATATACATATTTGAGGCCTTTTATTTCGCTAATCGATGTGGCGACGTCGGGGCAGACATGCAGAGGACGGTGGGAGGTGGCTCGGACGGTGACCCTCTCAGTTTGGCCCTCGATGAAAGCGTCTGTTTGTGTCGATCCTTCAGAGATTTGGTCAAACGCCCAAAAATGCTCGATGGGTTCGTTCAGGTAAATCTGGAACGGGTCGCGTCTCCCTGGTGGCAGAAATCGCTCCCGTAAAATCTACAAAACAGACTTTTCGACTCAGGAACCGATTTTGAAAAAAGCTCTCCATCGCTTTTATTTTGAAGGCGCTTGCTCGGCAGGGTTATTACTTCCTTTTAGTTTATCTAAAACAATGTGTTGGTCCAGTTGATGCTGCAGCAATTTGTTATTTAGCGTAAATGGTTTGAAATGACACAACACTGACCAGCAGTTCCATCTGAGATTAGTATCTCCATGGTCGGACTCTGAAACACGAGCCTCCCGTGTTTGTGTGCGTGTGCACCTGCGTGTGGCTGCGTGCGCGTGTTTTGTGTGGATCAGGTTCATATTTGCTCCCCCGCTGCATTCTTCCGTGTCTGGCCCGGAGTCGGCCAGCGCGGCGGCGTGCAGGGGGAAGAAAACGGGAACGCGGAGTCCTGAGAGAAAAAGATATGAGGCCAGCCAGAGAGTCTGTGTTCGGGGGGGGGCTGACCTGCCAGGACCCAGAACTAACTGATATGAGCTCAGGCCAAGTGGGCCCAGACAGCAAGCCAGACGGAGACCACAACAGAGGGGAGGGGAGGGGAGAGGGGAGGAAAGGGACGGAGATGATATTAGGGAGGGGATGTGATAGACTGGAGATGCTCTGATTCTGGGTTGTTTTGTTGGTTTTTTTTGTTGTTGTTTTTTTTTTTTTTTTTTACAGAAAGCACTCAGGCCTGGAAGGTACATATTTTCGCCGTGAGGCATGTAATGATATCTAAGACTTCCCACAGCAGCAAGCCCCTCGGTGCCTGCGTCCAATATGAGAGTCGGAGGAAAAACAGGGCTTGTTGTGATTCTGGGATCATTTCTCCAGCTTCTCATTTTGCACCGAGTGTTTGGTAAAAGTGCTGGGATGTGCACGGGGGACCTAATGTTCCTGCCATAAAGCCTTATGATTCCTTTTTTTTTCTTCCTTGCTACACTTTAGTCTTGTTTGGACAAAAAGATGTTTGTTTGAGTAGCAAAGGCGGCATCGTCTTTACCTACTTTTAGGTCTCCTGGCTGCCTCGGAGGATCCTGCATCGTCACAGATGTATTAAAGGAACAATTCAACATGAGGGAATTGTGCTCATTTGCTCTCGTGCCAGGAGTTGCAGAAAATCACCGAAACATCAAAGATGAAGAGCATTTCAGAGGACATTTAACTCGCCTCATCGCTGTGTGCTTGAATGTATCTGAAATAGTATTTCTGAGTTCTTTTTTGTCAAGACTAAACGTTTAATTTACACTTTCTTAGTTCTTAGGCAACAGCAAAATACGTGTTTTTAACGTGTTATTTTATACGTTAATTGTGTTGAACACATCATATTTGGATGGTTCCTGAAGATTTTCACTTAAACGGCAAGAACAAAGTTTTTTTTAGTTTTGTTCTGAACAAGAAGACACTTCATTTCGTGATGATTCCATGCTGAAGGAGTGCCAAACTCCTGGAAAGAGCATCGTTCAGGGCCAGACCCACTCGAGTCGTCCGACCAATCACGTGGTAGTTGTTGGAAACCACACAAGGAAACAAAAAATGTCCTGTTCAGATGATGGTTAGAGAAACAAGCTGAAAACAACCCGTCCCAAACCAGAGTTTGGTTTTCAGACCTTCGCTTTTCATCCCTGTTTATGTTCTGGAGCTCTGTTCACACACATTTGCACATTAATAAGGTAAATATGATAATGATAATAAGAACCCAGTTGTACCTGAAAATAGAACGATGGCAATTTATCACACGATCTTGAAATATCTGCCGGTTAATGCTTTGATTCTCTTAATTACAACATTAACATAACTGTTTATTTTTTTTCCCTGCATCACAAAAATTTAGAGCAGGAAATTAACGGGACGCGCCGGCGCGGCTGAATCTTGTTTGGAGATTAGCAACGCTGCAAATACGGGCAATTCCCAAATGAAGCGAGAAAAAAAAAAGAGTGTAATTTAATAAAAAGCTCCGTGTGTTTTAATCCCGTGTGTGAACGAGGTGAGAGCGAGCAGGGGAGGGGGTGAGGAGGGGGGGTGAGTAACTGTCACCATCAGTGTCATATGAACATTTGATGAGTCCAGGCTATGAGACAGTCACCTACACACAAATACCAGCCAGATAATACAGCTCCTGCATTGTGTCTCGCCGCCACAATGGCCGTGGTGTGTGTGGTCGGGCCTCAGTAGCCTGGCATATGGCCTGTGACCCCGTAGCCCCTCCGTCTGTGTCATTATGATACCGATAGCGCGGGCCGTGAATGGAGCCAGTCAGGACTCAATGGGGCCGACTGGGAGCGCCGCATAAAGGCCCCTCGGCGTCTGTCTTTCAGCGCCGACTGATTACCGGCTGCGTGCGCGCACGTCCACGCGCACGGAGACAGGCGGGCCGTAATGAGGAGGCCGTGTATTATTGATGCTCCCCTCCGCGCTGCCTACCTGCTGTTAAGGTGGGGGCTGCCAGAGCGCCAGGCCCCGCAGTTCCTCCAATCGGCTCAGCTCGGAGTTTGTTTTTTTTTTTCTTCGACAGCTGCACTTTTTAGGTGCTTCGCTATTCATTTTCCAAAGGTGTGGAGTCAGATCAGAAAGAATGGGTGGACGCTCTCGTCCGTGCAGAGACGCTTTGGCTTTCTGGCCGTTTATCGACAAAATGTTTTAATTGATTAATCAAAACTAATTCATAATGGAAATAATTGGTCGCGGCCCAAGTGTCAATAAAGCCTTAAGACTCAGGACGTTTATTAAACCACCGAATCGCGCCAATCGTTTCGAGCGCGCCGCATTAAAATGTCAACATCAGACGACTGTTAATTAGAATGTGTTCAGCTGTAGCTGTTAACCTTTGTGTCGAGGCAACATGGCCACTTTGAAACCTTTTAAAACTGGTTTCACTCGCAGGTTTCTCCCTCCACTTTTTGCCCGCCTGTTTAACTTTACATCATTAATGAAACCAGCAACTTTTCGCGAGATTGTTACAGGAGGCGGCCTGATAATCGCGCAAAAACTACCCCGCGTTCTGAAGCTAATTGGAGCAGCAAGCGAAGCTAATTGTAGCTTTGACATTTCCTAGCGCGGTTGTATTCTTACAGCGAATCAACCAGGAGTCAGAGGAAAAGAGCACCAGGTGTGTGTCACGTAACACAGATTGTAATAATAATGTAAGAGCAGTGTGTGTGTCTCGGGGGGGAGGGGGGGTCTTGCTCTTGCAACCAGGAGCACTTAGGATACCTCCTCACGCTGCTCAACTCTGTTGTACGACAAACTGCAGCAGAGTGGCCGATCATTAACAGAAGTCGTTCTCCTGTGTTCCCCCCCTCCCCCCCCGCAGAAGTTCCCGGAGCTCAAGTTCAAGTACGTGGAGGAGGACCAGCCGGAGGACTTCTTCATCCCCTACGTCTGGTCCCTCGTCTTCAACTCCGGGGTGGGCCTCCACTGGAGCCCGCACGGCATCGAGCTGTTCAGCATGGACTCCGGCTGAGACGTCTGCTCGCTGCTCGCCGCCGCCAGTTGGTCCTCGCCCCTCGTTCAATAAAACGACAGGACTGGTGGAGAGTGTGTGTGTGCGCGTGGTTTTAGCCGTGTGTGTATGCGCGTGTGTGCATTACCCTTTATAGTAAGTGCACGCTGCTTTGAAAGTGCCTCGACCTTGTACAGGATGGTGTTTCTTTTTCTGCACCACCCCCCCCCCCCCCCCTCCCGTATCATAGTAATGACTCCTCTGCTTTGACACTGTGAAGCTCCCACAGAAGCTCCCACTCATGTACAGCCGGTCGCGTATTAACCACCTATTTAACATCTGAGCACCTGCGCCGCGGCACACGCTGACGACTCCTGCGATGGCGAGGGAGCTCCGGTCGCTGCCGATGGATAATCCCACTTTTTTTTTCTTTTTTTTTACCCCCCCCCTTGCTTATTGGAAGGAAAAAAAGGTCAATTAAAACATATGTGCCGTGGTGTTGCGCCGCTCTGGTTCATTTGAAGCTGCACTGAATACTAAAATGTTGCTCCAACTTGATATTCAAGGCCAACCGCACATCTCCAAAGACACAACAGACATTTAATTAAATATCCTTCATTATTCCGAGTTTTGCGCGTGATTATCTCATAAATTAGGCTCTTTTTTCTTTCTTTTTTTTGCAAACCACATTTTGTTCTGTGAATGCAAGAGGTTTTATTCTTTTTTTGTATGAAAGGTTTGGGTCAGGAAATAAAAAAAAAAAAAAGGAACGTGTCCGTTTCGCGGGATTTGCAGCCCAGCTGGTCTTTGAACGCGACGCGGAGGTTTAATTAAAGCTTGATGGCAGTCCCCGGGTGATACCGGGCATCCGCGTCACTCTGCTTCCATGTGAATTCATCGTTGCTCACGGCGCGTTCGGTCGACTTTAACCCGTCTTTGTCACTCGTGTTTTTTTTCTTTTTCCGGACGGTAACCCAAGGCGAACACTTAAACTGGGACAGCCATTAAAACCTCCTGTCCTACTGTGGGTAATTACAGTTTGTCCCTTTACATTGTTACCTGATTTGCATGTTGAGCTAGAGACTAAGTTATTTATTTTCAGGCATATTGTTTTTTTTATATATATATATATATATATATAATCCGTCACCCCATAATGTACATGATAGTTGTACTGAAATGAGTACCAATAAAGACGGGGGGAGAAGATGATGGTACAACACTTATTATTCCCAGGTGGGAAACTGGCTTTATATTATTACATATTATGTAATATGAGCTGTCATTTTGTGGCAATGACTCCTTTGAAAAAGTGGGGGTTGAAATAAAAATAATAAAATAAGGACTTTGTGTTTCATGCTTTTTTTTGTAACAGATGTTTGTTTCTGGTCATGAAAGACTCATAAGGCAGCAGTTTCTTTCTTCAATCCAGTGTGAAGTGACGGTGGAGTTCATCCAAATGCTTGTTTTCTTGTTGCTCAAACTGTTTTCAGCTGTTTTCTAAAGCTTCTAAAGTTTGGTTGTGATTTCTGTCCACATTCTGACACTTCTACCTTCTGTCCTGAGGCCTTCACTCAGAACAACTTAAAACTGATGCTTCCCCCCTCTTTAAACGCTCCTCCTCCTCCTCCTCCAGTGAGTTTCTCCTGTTATTTCACATTCATACTTCCAAATACTTCTTTCCTTCACCAACCTGCAGCACAGGTGATGCATTCAGCTGCAATTTGTTTTGTTTTTTTTCACAATTTGGACGTCCTCACTGCCTTCTTGGCTCAGTCTTCATATCATACTTCTGGACAGAAAACAACACAAAGGAAATATCGGCATAAAACCCCCCCTGCTGACTGTCAAACCCTGTTTACGTCTCCATTCCCCCCCAAAAAAAATTGAGAGCGCTTCCGCGCTGAATGCGTCTCTCACGGCTTATCGTTGCCAGTTCTTGTTCGGAGCTGCAGAGGCTGCAGAAACAGAGGCAGAAAAAAACACTTCTGGGGGGGGAAAAGTTTACGGCACAATGGCACCCACTGTGTTGCTGGCGCTCCCACTTCCCCGGAGAATTTCATGCCTTTCGTCTCTATTGTATTGATTTTCATGCCTGAAATTCTCTTATTCTCAAGGACAATATAATGGATGCAATTGGATGTAAAGAATGGCTCATTTTCAGCACGGGGTCGTTGGTAGGTTACAGCCGGATCGCGCGCTCAAGGAGACCGCGGCGCTGTCTCTCGCTCGCTCGCTCGCTCTCCCCACCGTACCGACTCTCACCTGCTTTCCAGGCCTATTATCGTGCTGCCAGATGGTTGAGCCGGGGTTTTCACAAAGTGACATGGCTCTCCTTGTTCCTTTATGGCGCTGGGGTCACCTTACCGTCAGCTCCCATTTCAGGTGACAGCAGGAAGATGGATGGAGCAGGGGATTCTGGGATAGGTAGTTCTCCCTCCCCCACCCCCCTCCCTCCCCACTTACATGTTTGTGCCTTTTCCTCGAGGTCCAGGTGAGATGGTGTTGACTACCGGTGCAGTGTGACACCGGGGGCCGAGGTCACGCTCAAACTAGTGTCTGCTGACTGATGTAGGAAGCAAGGCACTGGAGAGCAGTTTGCCAAAGAGCTAGTCGCCCCCCCCCCCACCCCACATGACACAGAACTCATTAATATGACAGATTACCATGGTAACATTGGGAGGTCGTCAGGCTCAGCGGTTTTAGGATGAGGTCAGAGCGAGAAGCGAGCGAGCTCGCAGCGTGAGGGCAACGCGGGGAGTTCTGATATAGATGTAAACGTAAACATGAAGCCTCCTGCTGTGGCTGTGGAGTGGAACACTGAAGATGAATGATGGGGGAGACAAAACGACATTTAAAGAGGAGACAAATACACTATCAGGATGTCTTCATGTGTAAGTCTCAACAATGTTCAGGTGTCCAAACTTATGACAGAAAGCTTTCCTTATTCTATGTGTTTTTGCTCTGACAAAGTTGGCTCGAATCACCAAACGTGTACTTTATTTCAAAATAAAAGCTGGTATCCCGATGGAAATGACGAGAAACCAATAGAAACCCTTCAAAAACGTCCTGTCGAGGCAAATAGATTGATCCCTCGTGATATTTCTCCAGGAAATGTTCGTAAACCAACAAAGGTTGATATTGACGGAGGGTAAAGCGAAGCTAATGACTTCACTTGTAATGTCAGAGGTTCCCTCAAAATCGTTCAACGGTAAAAAATTACTTTGGTATATTTTTGCTGCTTGAGCAGTCTCAATATGCTTTACATGATCAATCACAATCCAACACACACACACATCAACGGTCACGGCTTCCATGCAAGGTCCTGGCACTCTAATGGGAACACCTTGTGGTTCAATGTCTTGCCCAAGGACGGTTGAACCAGCGGATGGGGCGAGATGGGCGATCGAACCGGCAGCCTTGGAACTGGAAGATAAGCAGCGCTCCCAACTGAGACGCGGCTGAACGCGAATGTTTTCACAGAATACAAAAAAACACACAGGTCCTCTCGGTTTGGAGTCGAGCTGAAGTTTGCCGAGTATTTGAACACGAGTCGATGTGGACCGTGTTTCTTCTGACGTGTAGAGTTAAAGAGATCGTCATAGTGATCAGGTTTGGGGGGGGGTTTGAGTGGAGATTGCATGTTCTGACCCAGCACGCAAGGGTTTTTTTCACCCCCACAGTGGAAAATCATGCATATGAGGTGAAGTGGTGATGCTAAATTGCACATCAGTGTGTATCTGTGGCCGTGTGTCTGCCTTTGTTTGCTCTGTAAAGCAGCGGTTGAGCCAAAGACCAACGCTGGCCTCAACATGCCGACCAAAGGCAGCTCTTTAATCTTTCCTTCCCTAACAGCCCTCAAGAATAAACCATCACTGAATCCACCGACTACTTTCATAATAACTCATGAATAAACATGAAATTCACACTGAGACGTTTTAACCAAAATATCTTGAATAATTGAAACTTTTTTTTTTCCAGATATTTTTATTTCTTAGGCAAAGAATTAAAGACTTCAGACACTCAGACGCTTCTGACGTATGGCTGAACGCGTCCTGCTTCACTGCACTTCGTGATGTTTTGCCACATATGAATTTTTAACCAGCGCGTACATGTATGACGTGGATGTGCATTAAAAGAACCCACTGACGCGTCCCAGCGCATCAGTCTGACCTTGATTCATCAGAAACGTCTGGATCGATTAAAAGTAATTAATATTGTATTAAGGTGTTGCTCTTTATTGAGTGGCTGCCGTCTGCAGGCCGGCAGCTCCACGCCGAGCTGCAGCTCGACGGTGTTCTCGGGTCCGACGGTCACCCCTGTTTTTTCCCCCCCCGAGGAAAAAACAAATCTGACTGATGCGACAGTCGACGCCCTCCGGAGCGATAATGAGGGACCGGAGAAAAACCTTTCTGATGTTTGGGGTTTTTTTTCACCCCCAAAAAAAACATCTAAAACCTTCATGACGTCAGTTTTACAGCGAGGCTGTTCGGGTCGTCGCCTGGTGTTTTTCTTGTAAACTGTTTAATTTAGATGACCTTTTTCAGAGCAGTTTAATTTTAAAGTTCACATCTGTGGAGCAGAAGCAGGTTTTGGGAAGTGTTGGATTTAAAAAAAACAACAAAAAAAAACAGACTTCTGCTCAGATAAATAGTCTCACTTTTGGTGTCTGAGGCCGCAAACCTTTGGAAAAGAAAACTGCTGAGAGTCAGGAAAGCTTTTTACTTTTTATTTATGAGAAATTTAGTCAATTTAGATAAGGTCAGCTTGTTTCCTCAGTCAACCAAAATGATCAAAAGCTGTGTTTTCTTTTTTAGCTTTATTTATTCAGGGTTAAAAAAAAAAAAGGTTAGCTTGGCTAATTAGCCGTTGGTGCGCGAGTGAAAGCGTGCCAGCCTCTCCTGAGGCTGAAATGGAAACTCGCAGAGACAGGAGAGAAAATGTCCACGTTTCTGCATCCTAGTCTGTTTTTCTCTGACATTATCATTTCTCTCACAGCCCCTCCGATCCCTCCTGCCACCCCCCACCCCCCCACCCCCATCCCGAGGAGCCTCCAACCCCTCAGGTCGGCTTCCCACCGCCTCAGGACACAAACATTTGCATTGCTCTGTTTTATTTCCCTCTGACAGGAACGACACTAATTTGCCTAATGTCTCCAGTCGTGTTTGAAGGCTGGCGATATGTATATATGGTATTAGAGTGAACACCTGGATCACCTGAGCATGCTTTGGAATCATACTCGCACAACCTTTGTACCACGTAACTCGAGGTGAAAACAAAGCCGTCACTGGGGAGGCCGTCGGTAGGGCTTTGGACCCGGTTTGGACTTATTAGATCCAGATCCTGGATCTGTTTTTGGGCCGTCCGTCACTTTTGAAGGTTAAAGCCCGATTTCGAAGCGTCCTGTCGCTCGCTGTCGCCTCATTTGAGTGGAATTGCGCTCCTCGTTGCTTTAGGTGTTATTAAACCGAATGCAATTCGGTTCTGAGAGTGTCTGACGAAAAAAGTATTTGGTAACGTCCCACTGGGCGACATAAAAACGGCGTTTCCAGGCCCTCTCCCGGGACGCTGCAGACCGTGCAAATGCTTTAATGGAATCAGAAGGTAATCTGTGGATGAATCTCTAATGGAGATAGCGGCGGGCCGCGGCGCGGCCGAGATGATTCTTTGCGATCTGTGTCGATAATATCTGTCGCTTCCTGCACTCGGAGATGTAATATCATTGACCAATATTTTCTTGAGCCGCTCCGGTGGCTTGACACGGCAATATTTCACCGCGTGGAACGCGCGAGATGAGCTTTTAGACCTTCGCGGGGGCTCGCATTCAGCCGTCAGTGGCGGCTCGTTATTGCGATGTCGGATCACATTTTGCTCATTTTCCACTTTCCGGGGGAAAATATTCATGAAGACGAATCGCCGCCAAATATTTCAGCGAGGAAATAAAAGTCGTGGAAACCGTTTGGCGGAGAATATATCTTGATCTTCGCTGAGAAAGTCGGTCGGCCGGGCCGGCCGGCTGGAAGCAGGCGGCCTCGATCCGTCTCCACGACCACCCCGAGTCCATGAAGACCGGCTCCATCGGAGGGAGCCTGAACTAGACGGAAGGAAATGGAGAAGATGGATGGATGGGGAAAATTTTGGATCATGAAATAAGACTCTTGTGTGTCTGTGTGATGATAGCAACAAATCATCGTCGCTTATTTTCCTCGGATTTTCAGGTTTAGCCACGTTTGATCACCGAAGGCCGTTTTCCTCTTCCTCTTCATGCCCCCCCCCCCTACAGAGCTGGTTTGGAGAAACAGCCCTCCCTTGTTTGAACTGCATGATATTGTCCAAGTGGTTTGACGCCCCTCCAATAAACCTTGTTCCGAAAATCTATGATAGATCATCACGATCATTCTGATGTTAATCGATCATAAGAGGTTAAAAATGATCCACGGGACACCGAGAGATGATGAGACGTTACAGTTCAGTTTGTCACTGTGAAGCGCTGCTGGAAATATAAATGGTTCCTGTGTAATATAAACCAGTCCTACGAGTCTACGCGGGGTTTCAGTGCTGACTCCTGCAGCCAGACTGACATGGAAAACGGTTAGATAAAATTGGCTACTTCCTGGAGTCTGGAGAAAAGTCACATACACAAAAGGAAGGACAGAGAGGGGGGGGGGGGTTAGAGAGAGAGCGAGAGAGAGAGAGAGAGAGACAGGCAGTGAG
>JAUESE010000098.1:9900359-9912203 GCA_032274725.1 Malacoctenus triangulatus
CCCCCCCCCCCCCCCCCCCCCCCCCCCCCCCCCCCCCCCCCCCCCCCCCCCCCCCCCCCCCCCCCCCCCCCGGAGCAAAGCAGTCCACGCAGGTACCACTTACAGCGCGCTGCCTTGGCGGCAGCGGCAGGTTTCGGAGCAGCGAGCTGAACTTATACGATGGCAAACAATGTTTTTCTGGCTGTCTGGCTGGCCTGCGAGCAGTTAGTGGCTAACCCTGTTTATATATACTAGATGCCAGTGTGAGCTGGCCTCAGCTCTCACCCTGTACGAAGCCGTGTAAACCACCATGGGCATGGGCTGCGGTCCGCTTTGGTCCATGTTTTCCCCAGGGGGAAGTGGGCATAGCAGTCTGATGTACACTCTGATGTTACTTGTTTGTGGAGGTTGGCTGGGCACAGTTTGACTGCTTCCCCCCCCGGTATGATTGCCGGCCGTGATTTATGGACGGTTGGAAATATTTCGGTAAATTTGAAGGTCCGGCCACCACAGAGAAAACAATGGCTGGCGGCGCTTTTCTACCTTTATGAATGAAAAGCGGAAGGAATGTGATCCTCAAATACGACTTGGCTCTGCTTTAGCGTCGGGGAAGTTTTCACTGAGACTTTGACCCTGAAAGTATATCACTCTAGCGTCAGATGAACGCAAACCAAAAAAGGAGGGTGGGGCCTAATGATGTCACGCAGGAAAACCCGATGGCTGTTTAGGGATCCTGCAAATGTGCTTTGTCATAACGTTTGGCTCGTCTGTGAGAGAAGTTTCTTTTCTCGTTTTACAAACACATTTTACACATAGCATGCGACAAACGTGTCAGAGGTCAAACGTGAGTTTTGCTGCCAAGAATAACATCCTGACTACCAAATATATCCACCAGATTTCTTTCAAACCAGCTTCCTCTTTTTTTTTGCTGAAGTCATTACTTATTTCTACACCTTTATGCATAAACTTCCTCCTCCTCCTCCTCCTCCTCCTCCTCCCCTCCACAGACTGAGGTGGTGGCGGGCTCACCAACTGTTACCCTGCTTCTTCGCTTTCTGACTCAAAACGGGAATCCAAAACGTTGGCCGTCGTCCCCACTCAAGCCTGCTTTCTGAGAGGCTGGTTATAAAAAAAAACAACAACCAACGGTTGTAAGAAGAGAGGAGTCCGTACACGGCTGCTTGTGGTTAATCTTTTTGCTCAGCGGTTGTGGTTGAATTGTTCCTGAGACGCAAACAGCTTTAAAGTGAGATTGTCTCTCAGATGAAGCCGGTCGAGTTACACAGGCTGCTCGGGGAGGCTTTCTGTGAACATGCGGAGCACCGAGGTCTCGTTAGCTCATTAAAGGTTAGTTTTTGCTCCCTTGGAAGTGGAGTGTATCAGCCTGCTCTCCTGTATCAGCCTGCGAGTGACTGGTGTCTGTTTCAAAAACAAAACAGGTGCAAAATTGAAAGTGGCCTGCCTTTGAATCGCAGTTGTGTTCCCGCTTCTGTGTGCCTCAGCTCGACAGGGGGGTGGGGTGGGGTGGGGTGGGGGTGTGTGTGCACAAAACAGCCTTTCCAACTTTTTTCTCCCTCCTTTTTCTCTCTCTCTCTCCTTTTTTTTTCTTTTTTTAACCCTCCCTCGGTCTCCCCAAACAACCCCTTCCAGCTTCTTTTGCCCCGGTCCCTTTATACCGAAAAAAAATCCACTCTAACACAACTAAAAATTCATTTTGTCTGACCTAAATCAGAGGGTGTCTGCGCCATGGGCTTATTACACACTGCGCTTAAACTTGTGTTGTGGAGGAGGATGGGGTATTATTATCTTCCAGCTACCCACCCTGCTATAAAAACTAGTGGTGCGACATCTCCACAGCGCAGTGCTGCTGCCCTCCCTCCCTTCCTCTCTCGCTCGCTCTCTCTCTCTCTCTCTCTCTCTCTCTCGCTCGCTCGTCCTACATGAGCCACACACAACAGTGCGCCTGACTCTAAACTCCACGCCATCCACTCTGCCGCACGCAGAGACCCGAGAATCACACTCTGCTCTCCTCCGCTGCGCTGCCTCGCTCCTCCGCACTGGATATTCCCTCGCCGGGGCTTTCTCTCTTTTTTCTTTGCGATTCCCTTTTTTTTTTTTTCTTTCTTTTTTTTTTTTTTGTGAATGGGCATCGGCGCCCGGTGCGAGGAGCTTGTGAATGGACTGACTGACAGACGGGCGAGAAGCGAGAGGCAGCCGCGTTTCAATTAAAAGAGAGCAATGCCGAGAGGTCAAGTGAGGAGCAACAGAGCCTCTCAGTAGTCTGGAAATACAGAGACACGTGAGGGGGGGCTGAACCAGAGAGCGAAAGGTACGGTAGGTGATGTGCTGCTGAGGAATGCTGGGGGAACGTATCAAGACATGTGGGAATTTATGTGGATGCCAGACTCGTGGAACGTGCACGTGGGTGTTTAGGTGTGTGTGTATGTCAGTTATATTTTCAAACAATCCTACAGAGCGCGTGTGTGTGTGTGTTTGTCTTTGGTGTCGACCAACAAGCTCGCACTTGTGTGCTCGGTTGCAGGTGCGCATCATTTAGTGTCTCAATGAGTCGTCCTCCGTAAAGGGCCTGACGAGGTGCGAACAGGTCGATCAAAAATAAAATCACCTGGCGAAACTCGTGTCATCATTCAGGCCGTCGGGTAAATATCACGCTGTAAAGAATTCTGGAAATAGCCGGAGCATTTATAGCATCGCAGCACATTGTGGAAATGTCGAACGTGGTAGTTTTAGTTGACTTAAGTGTGTGTTTTGTCTCCAGCTGTAATTACACATCTGGCTCTCCATATCTATACGACACTCTCCTTGAAAATCCACAACAAATACTCAGGTAATTCATAAAGTTGCAGCCGCCGGGTGTTTGGCAGCGTGGACAGAATCAAAACATGTTGTGGATTTGAAGCTGAGCTGTAAATGATTGTTTACGAGCCGTCTCACTTTATGGACCTCTTAGCACGGGTAGTTACAAAATACGATTACTCGGATTACTATTAGAACTGTTTACCAACACCTGTTGGCATCTTGTAATAAGTTTGATTTGGACTGAATTCTTAGAAATCTGAAAAAAAAAAAATTACACTGGAGAGTCGTGTGGAAAAAATTTCAAAATAAAGGCGTTGTGTTGTGTTTGTGCGTCAGATCTTGGAACGTTTATTACCTCACAGAGAAGGACACACAGTTACACATCTACAGAAACGATCCTGAGGCAGGAAATCACGCAGATAAGAACACAAATGACATTTTCACCATGTTAAAGTTTCACAGGCGTTGCTTAAGACAAATGGGTCCAAATGCTGCTTTTAGAATTATAATTGAGTCGGCTGTAGCTGCAAATGATAAAAATTGAAATCATCATCCTGCTCGACTCATCTCTTTTCCTGCAGTTTTGAATACAACCGTAGTGTCTATTTTAAGCTCTTTATTCAGCTCAAACAAAGAGTGTTTTAGAAAAAAAAAGGCAAGTTTTCTGTGGAAACGAGAGGTCGTTTGTCCTTCACGACACCGTGAAACGGTCTAGAAACGAGAGCCGTCATGGCTCAGTGGTTAATCAGTGGTTAATCGTAAACTTTTGTTTACTTTGGGGGGTGAAAGAGATAATGAAGTGTAGCTTTGAGCCCCCCCCCCCCTCCGAAGGCTCAAGAGGTGACACCCAGTGCAAACAGGCACTTTGCTTTGAAAGGGTCACGCTGGTTTCACTGACCCTGAATTAAACCCTGAATTACCTCCAGTGCAGTGAAGCTGATCAGACGTGGGAATAAACATTAGTTCCAGGATCAGGATTTAAATTGGATAATTAAAACAAACTTCTCAAGTGACTCGATTAGTACGGAAGAGAAACACTTTTCAGTCAATTTTTGGGGTGTTTGGTTAAAAAAACTTTTTGAAGCATTCTTTTGTCTTAAAAAAAACATTGAAGCTGAGGTAAATCTCACGATTTTTTTTACATCTCAACAAAAATATAACAATCACTTTGTGATAAACTCAAAAGTGGTGGTTTAATTCCATCACACTGAGTCAGTTCCATTGATTATTTACGGGTAAGTTCCTGAACTTTTTCGGAAAAAAGTGAAATGCTGCAACAATTTGCCCTCTGACATCTCATTATCATCATATAGAAAAATAAACAAGCCATTTTGTGGAACTCTCATTATAAAAACTTCCTCACCTGCTGTAATTGACAGCAATTAAAAGCGAGTGTTAAAAAAAACAACAAAAAAAAAACAACCTCTCCCCGTGCGGCCTGAAGGCCCCCGGCGATTGACACACGTGAACGCCGGCCGAGGAACTTGTCTCCTGGAGAAACAGGTGCACCGGTGTTTCACCGGCTGATAATGGACTCGCTTACACAGTGGGTCAAATGAGTGTCTTCGCCTAATAAGGGGGTGAATTTTGGCTGTCAATAGTCTAAATTATTGGCTGTGCAATTGTCCGTCTGTGACAGTTGTTTAGCAGGTGTTTGCTGTGGGCAGTCGGTGACAGGGGGAAACTCTGACTGCAGGTGATTTAGCATGTGGGTCAGGTGGATGCGGTGGCCTGACAGCGATAAACTAGGCTTTGGGTGTTGTCGCTTACAGGCCAAATGAGTGTCTGCCCGTGACAAGGGTTGAGATGGACATTAGCTGCTGATTTGTGGCCCGAGCGGTCAGGGTTGGGGACAAGTTAGCCACTCTACTCCGGGTATAATGATGATACAGCTGCGGCATAGAGGGAGGAGGAGGAGGAGGTGGAGGAGGAAGAGGAGGAGGAGGTGGAGGAGAATGATTAGGAGGAGGAGGAGGAGGAGGAGGTGTTGGTGGTGGTGGTCAGTGCCCGGAAAGCAGATGAAGTTCTCGGGAGGAAGACGACACTGAATGGAGGTGACACATAATTTGGGGTGGGAGTGCTGAGTTGAAAGTGTTGGTGACTAAGTGAGGCATGAGAGGAGACGTGGCCGCTACAGGAAGGAGGAAGGAGACGCACGAAGAGTGGCCTTCATCGGGGGTCGGTCCGGTGGCTGACTTCGGGATGAAAAGTTTCCCGTTTGTGTGAAATGCACGGCGATCCTAAAAAAGTATATCTTCACATGTCCGTTCATTCAAAGCCTCGTCTCGTAAAAGCAGATTGCAAAACTATTTTTGAGTTAGTTTAATGACTCAAAAGAACTCGAACCAACTGACTCAAACAGTAATTATCGGTGGCCTTTCCCGAGGCGTCCCCACCCTGGCTGCCGTGCTGGGTGGGTGGGGTGCGCGAAGGGTTAAGACTGTTTGGCTGATGAAATGTCGCTCCAGGACCTTGCGGTGGGAACGCTGTGCCCTCCTCCCCCTCCCTGTCTATGTGGCACATCCTCCTTAGATCCTCTCCACATTGTAATTAGGGGCCGGCCGCTAAGCGCTAGTGCTAGCTCGTGGCAGGCAAACAGTGGGAGAGGAGGGGAGGGAAGGGGAGAGGGGAGGGGGGGAGGGGGGAGGAGGGGAGTGGCGCTCGCCAGGGCACCGGGCGAACAAACAGCAACAGCAGCACGTGGCCCATAGTTCCAGGAGAGGGTGGGATGGACCCAGCAATGACAGGGGGGCTTCACCAAGCCCTCCGAGTCAGACTCTCCTTCTCTCTCTCTCTCTCTCCCTCTCTCCCTCTCTTTCTCCCCCCTCTCTCTCTCCCTCTTATCCACTCGATGTTGTTCCAAGCTCTGCACTATTGTTTGCCTTGGCAGGCTGTTTCAGGGAGGGGCCCCTCTGCTGGTGTTTGTGCAACCTGTTCGGGAACTTTTAGGGCCATCTGATCTCTCCCTCGCACTCTCACTGGAGATTCTCTCACCTTTTACCCAGCCTCTTACTTTTTAGGGATATCAGAGCGCCGCATAATAGAAAGAGGATATTGCACTATTCTTCTGCCGTGCAGAAAGCCTCCCTGTGAGCTGTTTGACTCGTCACTGTTTGAAATCTAGCAGATACAAAAAAAAATCTCTTTTTCTTTTCAAAAATGATTTTATTTGGACTTTCTTTGTTAAACCGTAAGTTTCTTCTAACTTTCTCCACCACTCCTGCGTCGCCATTTTCCCCGGGCGAGGAAGGTGCGCAGGCCTCTCGGCCTACATCGTATACCACCGCCCCCTCTATAGACATTTTAATTATGTCCACACTGTATCAATGGCATGAACATCGCAACAGTTACCTAGCAACAAGATCGACAAAAATAAACTACATGTAAGATTGGTATCCAAGTTGTATACCTGCAGGTGAATTAAGGGATTTTCTGATACAGTTTCTTTTCTTCCTCTTGTGGTGCAGCGAGAAGAAAGCGAGGGAGACTCGCGTGCGTGCGTGCGTGTGTGCGTGCGTGCGTGCGTGCGTGCGTGCGTCCGTGCGTCCGTGCGTCCGTGCGTGCGCACGTGGCTCCAGTCCATTTAGAACCAGTCAACAATGCAGTTGTGGCGAGCGGGGCTGCTTCAAAGTATTTATCTACACATGCCTGCAGTGACCACCGAGTGTGGATGGCTAAATTTAAGCTCTATTCATAGACGTGAATGAATGAGCACCCTGCCAGTGGAAGTTTTTTTATCACCGTCAGTGTAAACAACAGCACAGTGAATCAACAGGTAGGAACTTCGGCGGCTGCCGAGTGGAAACGCAAAGAAAACAAGTGAGGAGAACAGACGTTCGCCTGAAGCGCTGAGACAATATCGGCTGCTCAGACGCTGGGATATAAATCAGACGACTGAGAACCAGAAGAAAGGAAAGTACTTAAAACCTGGTAGTCAAGTACTGTTACACTGTCTAAACAAGTACTGTATTTTGAATAATAGGCAGGTATTTTGACAGGAAACATTTATGTATTTGTACGAAATATTTACATTTGGAGCACATTTCTAAGAAAAGCAATTAAGTATTTAATAATGTCAATTTGGTGAGCAAGTGTTCTGTTAAAAGGCTCGAACTTAATGGCTGTAAAAAAGCAAAACATAAGCTTTGAATATAAATTTAAATTGTGGGTGTGCTCAGTGGGAGCCCGTGATTTTAAAAGTAGCTGAGTAGATTACATAGTTGAAGTTGTACTTAAGATGCTTTTCTTTGTTGCCGCCCCCAAACGCTGGAATTTATGTGCAACAAGCCTCCAGCTTACCTCTTTTTAAGACACGTCTGAAAAAACTCACTTTTATTCCTTCACATGTGTTTGATACCATGAGTTTTATGGCTCTTGTTTGACTTATTATATATTGTAATGTTGATTTCATACTTAAAACCAGAAGCACTCAGAGAGCGCAAACCTCCGCCAGGACACCTGTTAACCTCTCCTCTTAAAAACACACCACAAGAAAAGTCACTTTTTTTTCCCTCATTTTGGCTCACCTGATGACAGAAGCGTCCTCCCCAGTGGAGGTAAAGATACTACTAGAAGTACAAGTACCTCAAAATAGGACCTGAGCACAGAGACGTCTTTGTAATTTGTTCCTTCCACCCCTGGCGAGGACAGAGTGCAAGTCAGCGTTTTGACAGGATACAGTATCTAGAGTGCGATCTGACCTCTTTTGTCGCCGTCTCCTCTTCTCACCGCATCGCGATCGCGCAGCGCATTGTTCAGGCGGAGGTATCGGGTTTTTTCTGCGTCGTGCTCCAATCTGGCAGAGGCGAGACGAGAAGGGGGACGGACATCACGACGATTATCACACAAACTGTCACGCATTTATTATCACACTTCGAGAGTGCCGAGCTGAAGGAGAAGAAGAAGAAGAAGAAGAAGGAGAAAAAAAAAAGAGAGAGAGAAAGAAAAAGTAACTCTGTTTGTGTGTCTCATCAGGATGATGGGTTTCCCAAACTCTCGCAGTTTCTCCTCGAAATCGTGATAACACGTTCAAGAATAAACATCCCCCGACGCGATGTTTGCTCAAAATGAGACATGCTGTATTTACCACTTGTTGCCTTTGCTGCACAGATGGCACACAAACAAGCAAGCCTACAGTATATTTTAATAAAGCAAGACTGTCACTCATTGTGTTAAACACTATCAGAGCCTCCCCCCTTTATTCGGGCTCCTCCGTATGACGATGAATGGACGCCGCTCGTCGTCATCAGCCTCGATTCGTTCCAGGTGTCTGCCGCCGTCGCACACTTCAAATCAGTGTATTTTCCGCGATCATTCTCTTTCGTGCACCCGCCTCATCGTCGGCGTCCTGAAGGGGGAACTTCCTCATCAGGAGGATCCCTGCGGTCAAATCAAGTGGCGCTCCGACAGAGCGAATGCCGGAGTCAAGTTTGGTTTCCAAGCAGAAACTGAGCTTAGTGAGAGGAGCCAGACAAGGAGGATTTATTTAACATTAAATCGGACCAAGTCAACAACAAATCAACCTGTTGGGATCAATTCTCTTTTTGGCTCGATCATATCAACAAAAAGATGATAAATCTAAAGATTTGCACGTTTGTTTGAGGCCACCAGAATTATTCTGCTCGTTTGTTGCATTTTTCTGAGATATTTTCAACCAATTCAAAGAAAAAAACAAAATTAAATCAAATTAGGCTGTTATTAAATCACCAGATGTGAAGCTTTTGCTTATTTTCAAGTATTTTAAGTCTGAAAAATTTCAAGCGTGCCGAGACAAAATTGCACATGATCAAATTGCAAGTTTATCGCAGAGTATTTTATTTTTCGAGCTACTAATACTGTTTATTTAAGCCTGCGAATGTCTTTGCTTACTGGCACTCTTTTGCTTTTGGCATCCATCCATTGAAATATCACATATAAAAATGTCTCGTTGAGTGTATTCCTCATTTTGTACATTAAAACCAGACTCAAAAGTTCGTCCAAGGCACAATCAGTACTTTAAATTTGAGAAAACTTCACTTAATTAAGTTCAAGACCGATAATCTTATTTTGTTCGTTACTTAACAGTCGTGCTTGTGTCTCCCTGCGCAGCGGTGACAGAGAGGAGGATGGTTCACCACCGAGAGGAGGACCTGATCGGGATCCCCTTCCCCAACCACAGCAGCGACGTCCTCTGCAGCCTCAACGAGCAGCGCCGCGACGGCCTCCTCTGCGATGTCATCCTCATCGTGCGCGACCAGGAGTACCGCACCCACCGCTCCGTCCTGGCCGCCTGCAGCCAGTACTTCAAGAAGCTCTTCACCGTCGCCACCGCCGACGGCGGCGACCCCCACCACGCCGCCGCCGCCATCTACGAGATTGACTTTGTGGCGCCGGAGTCGCTCACGGCCATCCTGGAGTTCGCCTACACCTCCACGCTGACGGTGACGGCGTCCAACGTCAAGGAGATCCTGAACGCAGCGCAGATGCTGGAGATCCCCTGCATCATCAACGTCTGCCTGGAGATCATGGACAGCGGCGGCGGAGGACGGGGCGCCGGGGGGAGGGGCGGCGGGGAGGAGGAGGGCGAGGAGGACGAGGAGGAGGAGGACGACGACGAGGAGGAGGAAGAGGAGGAGGACGAGGAGGAGGAGGCGTCGAGGAAGGACGAGCAGGAGGAGGAGGAGGACGACGTCAGCGAGCGGTCGCTGCAGTCGTCGGGGAGCAGGGGGGAGCGGACGCCCCCCGGGACGGAGCCCTCGCCCCCTCCCAGCACCTCCGCCTACCGGCAGCAGTTCGGCCTGCACAGGGAGGCGTCGCAGCCGCGCTCCCCGGACACCATGAGAGGAAAACAGGTACGGACGCGACGCCGTCGACGCAATCTCCATGTTTGGAAGTCATGAAGGTGGTGTGACGAGTCAGGCTGATGGTTTTGCGTTGTGTTGCAGGAGAGTGTCGAGAGTCGGGCTCTGAAGGATTTCTCCATTGAATCTCTCCTCCAGGAAGGCCTGTACCCCCGCATGTCAACACTGGACCGGCGGGCCAGCTTCTCCCCTCTGCTGCCCAGCTTCTACCCTTCCGTCTGGGCCGCCGAGTTCCCGGCGTTCCCCCAGCAGCTCCACCACCACCACCAGCACCCCCACGCGGGGGCCCCGCCCCCCGCCCGGCAGCAGCACCCGTTCCCCATCTCGGCGCCGCTCGAGGTCTCCAGGCCCCTGGACCTCGCGGTCAAACGGGAGATCATAAAGGAGGAGCTGAAAGAGGAAGTCCCGCCCCCTCTGCTCCAAGGCGACTTCCTGAAAGAGTTTGTCAGCTCCGGCCTGGGCGGCGCCATGGGCGCCGGCTCGCTGCCGTCGGAGGCCCACCCGCTGGGCCCCATCAAAGACGAGGCGGACTTCCGGTCGTACTTGAGCTTCTTGAGCTCGGCGTCCCACCTGGGGGCGCTGTTCCCCCCCTGGCAGCTGGAGGAGGAGAGGAAGATGAAGCCCAAGGCGTCGCAGCAATGTCCCATCTGTAACAAAGTCATCCAGGGAGCCGGGAAACTGCCGCGACACATGAGGACGCATACGGGGGAGAAACCTTACATGTGTACGATCTGTGAAGTACGATTCACCCGGTAAGTACCAACGTGTATCTACCAGCTGCTGCCTCAGGTTAACCCTTTAACACCCTGCTCATGCATGTGGTAGCACAAAGTCTGTGGGAAAACAGAATGTTTTAGCCACCATTAGTGATAGATATTTTTTGTCATGTAAATTTAAATATTTTATTTGAATTCATTTGGTTTAATGCTATGATTTCCTACAGTAAAATGTTACAACAATAAAAAAATAAAATAAAAATAAATATATTAACTTTTTTTTTTTCCAAAAATTGGGAACAGAAAGGAAAAAACAAATTTTTAATAAAGAAAAAGTTTTAATCAAGAATTTTTTGGGGGATTACTTTAATCAATCAAAAAAAAAAAAAAACTAATAAAATGAAATTAGAAATAAGTGCAAATCAAATGAATTGAAATAAAATGATTCCAGTGATAATTAAAAGAAATAAATTCAAAGAATTTTGAAGTGAGCTCCAAAAAAAAAAAAAGAACAGTTAAACTTGGTGTAATCAGGCCAAGTGAAGTTCCACCAATAATTTCAGCTCGACAGTTGCTCATTTCCTCCATGAGCAGGTTGGTGCAGGGCTGAAGATGAACAACAGGTATTTAGTAAGACAGGATTTATCTCCTCCATCTGTGAGGATCATGACAAAATCCAAAAAGTCCCAGAAAACACATTAAAAGACCTTCGTGTTGACGGACTTTAACCTGTGGTACTTGTGGCTCCCCCACCATTAGTTACTTTGGAGAATGAGAACAGAAGCGTTTGCTTTTCTGACGACTCCACAAGAGATAGAATCAACAGACATCATCATTAAAGGCGAAAAAGTCATTATTAAAGACTTTCTTTCTTTGTTCATTTTTCCCTCAGAGCAGCAGGTTATGTAAATCAGCAGGTCTAACGGAAGGATACACGGTGGCGTTTCGACTTGGGGTTAAGGTGTTTTCACCTTATCTGAATATCAAAGAGTTTGAGGTGGAAAGCCCCACTGAAGTCTCATCACCCTCGCTTGCATCTGCTTTTTTTTTGTTTCCACACGTTCCACCTGTTGCAGAGAGCAGCAGCTCACCGCTGACGGCGTTACACACTCGAGAAAAACATGTTTGTCATTTTTTTGTTTTTTTTTTTCTCTCTCCCAGACAAGACAAACTCAAAATCCACATGCGGAAGCACACGGGCGAGCGTCCCTACATCTGCCTCCACTGCAACTCCAAGTTCGTCCACAACTACGACCTGAAGAACCACCTGCGCATCCACACGGGGGTCCGGCCCTACCAGTGCGAGCACTGCTACAAAAGCTTCACCCGCTCCGACCACCTGCACCGGCACATCAAGCGTCAGAGCTGCCGCATCTCCCGCCCCCGGCGCGGGCGCAAGCCGGCCGCCTGGCGCTCGGCGCCGGCCGGCGCCGGCTTCCTGTGCCCCCCCGCCGCCGCGGCCCCTCGCGTCGAGGTGAACGGGCGGAGCC
>JAUESE010000098.1:9954209-9965523 GCA_032274725.1 Malacoctenus triangulatus
GTGACGAGTTTGACTTAATTCAGAAAGTTGTCAGTGTAGAAAAACCGTGTGGTTTAACGAAGCAAAACAAAATGATCATCACAAACGGATTCCTGCAGGTGTCAACACACGCAGCTGCTTTTCATTAACTACTCACAGCTGTATCAATCTTAAAAGAATTGAAATGAAAGTAGAATAAAATATATGTTCATGTTGCCATGCAGTTTCCAGAATGTGTTTTGGTGTTTAAAAAAGAAAGAAAAAAAAAAAAGATTTTGTTTTCTCCTATAAAAATATCACAGCCCTCTTCACCGACCTCTGGATAATTACTCAGTGACTGTAGTCCTCTCTCGCTCATTCTCTCTCACTCTCTCACTAGACATGTTGTCCTTCCTCGGGAAATCGCCAAATGCATCCCAAAGTCCCGCCTGATGTCCGAGGAGGAGTGGAGGAAGCTGGGCGTGCAGCAGTCCAGAGGATGGATCCACTTCATGAAGCATGAACCAGGTGCTGCCCGCATGACAGCACTGGATGAGTGTGCTTCATGTTGGCCTGCTCAAATAAAATGTGTCCTCTGTAGTTTGGATGAACATCCTGGCATTTCAGGAATCACATTCCTGAAAACTAACTCCTTCAATCCAGGACTAGATTGAGGAACTTTTGTATAAATCATATGTTGTGTGAACTTTTGTCTACTGAAACACGTTGTCCAACCTCATTGTCTTGTAATGATTAAATCACAGTGCCCGCTTTTGGTTTGATCTGCTTTAAGTGAAACAAACTGAGCTAAAAACAAACTGTGGTATTCACTCATCTTTCATTGTTGTTTTTGTTTTCTTTTTTTAGAGCCCCACATCCTCCTGTTTAGAAGACCTCTCCCAAAGGAATGACATCCCCACTCGAGGATCCTCCCGTCATGTTTCGGTCCTTCATTTTTTAACCATTTCTTGGTGCTTCTCATTGTTTGTTTTGGGATTTTTTTCAGTCTGAAGTTAAAGTTGTGTGGTTTTCTGATAGCGTCACTCAGAACCGACGTGTAGTACTCTGCCTGAGTTTATTCTTTTCAGTATTATTTTTTGCAGGAGTTAGTCATTTATCAGACCACCACGTTGATCACGTCTCAAGAAAGAGACTCTGTTTGTGGCAGCAAGTGATGCGATGACTCGTCTGACTTGATTGTCATTTTTGGTGAATTTTGTGTGAGTCTTGAACGATGATTTACTGAATAATATGCTGTTAGTCAATTTAATAAACAATCACCAGTCCCTTTATTCCGTGTGTTCCTTTGTACGGTCACACGGGGGCGCTGTTGATCCAGTTGTAAGGACGCCAGAAACGGATAGAAGGTCAGAATGACTTTATGTTGTCATACCAAACGATCTAAAGTTATTTATTCATTATGTCATACATTTTAAGAATATATTGGCAAACTCTCTGGTTTTTCTAATATGTCTAAATATTGCAATTGGACGTTCGTGAGTGTCTGGACAAACGGTGATCTATTTTTCTTATGAGACTTCGACCTGCCTGTAAAGAATTCTTTCCGTCAATCCTTCAGAGTAAAAAAAAAAAAACAAATCTGAGAGAAATTCTGCAAATTCTTATTTTAATTATTGATTTGGACTTTTCCAGCTTATAACTTTCCCAGATGCATGAACACAACAAACAAAACATCTGAACCATGTCAAAGTCTGGAATTGGCCTTGAGTAAGTAGAGGTGTTTGAAGATCTATGAGAAGGAAGTGAATCTGTTGTAAGATCTGTAACAACACAGAAAGTGTGTTTTTATTCCCACAATATATCCACGAAAGTAGGAGTAAAGTTTTGTGGAAAAATGGACTCCAGACGGGAAGTGAAAAAGTATCCGTGTGTTTATCTACAGACTGTTTCGAGAATCACGAACTGCAGTTTTGGTGCATCTATGTCAGTATTTAAACCATTTAATTCAAAAGAGCCGCTGTGTTTCTTGCAAAGGTCATGACTCACTGCCATGGAGAAATGCTTGGTGGGGCTCTGCGGAGGCTCGTAAATAATTCAAGTGATTCAGTGGAAAAAGGCTGACAGAAGTTTCTAGATGACTGAATATTTAATCGATCATCTGATGTTCATAAAAAAAAAAATAGAACCAGGCTGAATGTCAATCTGAAGCAAAATGACACATTCACATTCAAGTCAATGTTAGCAGTAGATAAAACACTTTCTGACTCAAATTTGACTCCTAATAAAGGAGGAATAACTGGTGACACAAAGAAAAAGTTGTGTAACCTTCCAGTTTTTAAACATACTTCCACTGAACTGTGCTGTGATTTCGTCTGCGTTTCACTGGTAGGTGCTCGAATCTGAATGAATGTCACACATAAGAGGTATATTGACAATAAGAGGGACCACAGGAGCCTCCTTCCTGCAGATACTTTAAATGAGCTTCAGCTCCGGCTGAGCACGGAAAAAGTGCTCCGCAAAAGACGATTTAACATCTCAAGTGAAGACAAAACGCGAGACCCAACAGGGCCGTGAAACTCTGAACCCAACAAGACAAACTGCACTATAAGCAGGTCAGAGTCACGTCTCTGATCAGCATCCATCCATTGCTTTTATTTCTCCATATAAACACTGCTCTCAGGGTGAAAAAGTAGCAAACACAGTGTATCTAGTAGGACAGGCAGCCCACATGTCCTCTGGCTGGAGGAGCAGGCGAGCTTCAGCTCCGTCCCTCTCATGGGGGGGGGGGGGGGGGGGGTTCAGTACGAGTCCCGGCACTGCCCTCACTCCCTCCCAGCAGCAGGTGCTGCGGATCTTCTTTCATTTTGATTTTTTTTGTGTTTTGTTTTCCTTTTACTGCTTCATGGTCCATGAAGCTCTGGCTTCAGAAGTCACACTGCGAGTGTGGATTCCAGCTGTTTGTGATGGTTTCAGTGTCAAAAAAAAAGCGCGCGTGTGGTCCGTCCTGACTGAGGACCGCTGTCTCGAGCAGATTCAGTGGACGTGAGGACTTCACAGAACTCGGGGGCCATCACAGCTTTCCTGCAGAGGGGAGAAACAGAGCCGGGCTGTACAAGCAGAGAAGACCACCAGGAGACTGTTGCTGGGCTGTGAGTCATTTGTAACCTACATATTCCTCTAATGATATGTTACACCTCATAACACCCACTTTATATTATTCCTGTTGGTCAAGCTGGAGGAAATGTATAGCCTACATACTGTTACCATAGCAACTGTAACCAAATTCATCCCTTGAGCGATAACATGCAAAACTGATCCTCAAAATCAATTATAAGACAAATCTTGAGACTTTTGCAAAAAAAAAGATTTTATTTCATATTTGAATTTAAATTAAATATGTTTCTTCGTTTAGTTATTGTATTCATCTTGAGGAAAACGACTTCTCTGCATTTAACCCGTCCCACTCAGTGGGCCACAGCACAGTGCTCAGGAAACTGTTGGGGGTTCGAGCTGCCTTGCTCAAGGGGTCCACAGAGGTGGTGGGGACGGGAAGTTGCTTTTACTTCCACCTTCCGGTGACCTCCTTCCCGTCTATCGCACCACTGCCCGACATGAACCCTGAAGCTACGCTTCATTAATAAACAGCAAGAAGATTCTGGATTAAATTTGAGGTAACTGAATTAGAAATCCACTCAGGGGAACACGGAGGTGTTTAGTTCACAGGGACACATTTAGGTAAACGTAGTTAACGGATCATGTGGTTTTTAAAATGTAGTTAAAGGTAATGAAATTAGAGTTAGTGGAGAAAACACAGCAGTCATTCACTGATGGGTCCTTTCTGGACAGCCTGGACTTGCAGTCAGTTTGAAGAACACTAAAATGATTTGTTGCACGGGATCTTCATCAACAGCCTTCATCTTTCTAACCCCGTTTTGTTTTTCCACTGAGAAATCTGGACGTGGAGCTTCACTGCAACCACTCGCTTGAAGCCAACCATGCAGTGCAGGTGAACTGTGGCGCGCGTGATGCGAGTCAATCCAGGCAACTGCATGAGGTTTTTGTGAGGGACACACACGGTGAGAGCGTGGACCTACCCAGGCCTTCTCCCATCTCTTTACCAGCTGCTCGTGCTCTGTGAGTGCACTTCTCCACTGGTTCAAATCCCTGGATGGAATGTTCTCCTCATCTGTCGGACGACAACATCTTTTTACGGACACAAAACCAGATCAGGCATCCGTCTTTTGGACTGATTCAAACAAAGGATTGCGGAAGGGACGACCGATCTCTACTCTGCATGCAGGAAATGTCTTTTTTTATTTTCTTTTTTTTCTCACAGCCCAAACACGGGAGCAGCGTCCGGGTACCTCCGATCGTGAGGTGCAGGTCCACCTCTGACACCGCGTTCCCTGTGCTAGCCTCCGCCACACAGTGGTAGCGGGCGTCCTTGATCAGCGGGCCCTCCCGGAGCCAGCTGCTCACCAGCACCTCCTTCTGGCCCAGCGGCCGGCGGTACTCCATAATGGGGGTGTCCAGGCTGTGCCCGTTTATTAGCCAGTGAATGTTGACATCACTGGGACCTGTGGACAGAAGTGGGACTGCGTGTTGAGGGCCTGACGTTCGAGACACTGCGAGGACATATTAGGTGGGGGGGGCGTCAAACTCGCTTTAGTTGATAGGGGCCACATGCAGCTCTGTCTGATCAGTGCAGGCCACAAAATGAGGGGATATTAAACTGGTAACACAGATGCTATAAAGGCTTCTTTTTTTAGTGTTTTTGTATGAAAGTCTCTGATTGGAGGAAACAACTCATTTATGATCTCTGCTGCAAGTTCTTCATAAAATCCTACATCATTCCTGAACACATTCCCAGCAGGTTTTAGTGCAACTGCATGAACCCTCCTCTTGGGATGTTTATGGACTACAGGCTACATATTTGACTCCCCTGATATAAGAAGAATACTCACCTTTAATTAGTTCGTTCTCAGTGTTCGATTTCAAATTACATTGTAGGTGACCGACCTTTCAGCAAATGCGCTGAAAAAGGAATTTTGCTGCTTGCAAGTTGCACATTTCTGCAAAAACTCTGTTCTTTTGTTGTACTTGTATCTTTGGTTTGATGATATCTTGCCGACTCCACGACCAGGATGTACAAAACACCTTTTTTATATTACTTTTTAAGGTGAATAAAAAAAAAAAATGAACAAAATCAAAGTTTAAAACAATTCACAATGTTTATTTCTCCTCCCTACATTAGGCCATCGCCACGGAAACATCTCCTAAAATTATGTACATTTTCAGAGGAATTCTGCAACATATACAAAATATATTTACACCAGTTTTACAGGCACCAAGAAAATCCAGATAGACCGAGATGTGAGCGACAACTCTGCTCTCCGAGACTCTCATCACCCTGATTCCAGTTTTGAATTTTTAAAATGTTTCCATTCAGAGCATACCGACACAATATAACATCAACTTGCGGGCGTCGGAGAACCGCGAGACCTCCCGATCGCCAAGAAGCGCTTTATTAACATTCACACACTGCACAGGGATTCTGCAAGACTCGTGAAATGCAGGTCAAGAGTTCTCCACACGTCAGACGCCTCAAAGCAAAGGAACGGGTCTGTTACGACTGAAATAGACAATCACGCTCACTCACGTTAGCCTGGATGATGCCAGCATGCAAGGTGGGGGGAGGGGGGGGTGAGGGGGAGGTGGGAGGTGAAGAGTGAGAAAAGATTGGGGCGTTCAGGGGTCACAGGCAGCACTCACCCAGGGCGAGGCAGAAGAGCAGGAAGGCCTCCTGGACATGGACCCCCCAGGCCTGGTCCTTCAACAGGGGAGGCAACAGTCTTACCTCAGCCTCCTGAGCCTCCACATTGTGGAGATTGGTGGTGGAGGAAGAGGAGGAGGAGGAAGAAGAAGAAGAAGAAGAGGAGGAGGAGGATGGGAGGTCAGAGGGAGTGCTACTTCCAGAGGAGGAAGGTGAGGTGTCGACAGGAGAGGCGGCTGTGAGAGGGAGTGATGGAGAAGAAGAAAACGTTGAGGAAAAAAGGGTGACTCTGAAAACATGCAAACTGAACACAAGGGGGAGTCACGAGTAAAGAACTGAAGAAATAAATAAGAAACCAAGAGAACAACAAAGTGAAAATACCACAGATGTGACTGAACTTAAAGTTTCATAAAATTAACCAAAAGAAAAAAAACAAAACTTCAGATTGTTTCCAGGGTTTTTGTATCAAGCATCAGGTCAAAATGTACATTTAATCCCATAGAACACACCACAGGAGGACAAAGGGACTCGTGAAGGTGATTACACGGGACCGTTTCTCAGTTGTATCCGTGGAGGAATGTCGACTTCATGAGGGGGGAAGAGAAATAAATTAATTCACCACAGACTCAGAGGTGTCTCTCACCAACGTCAGTGGTTTGATACAGTCCAGCGCTTTATCCACCGGGACACTTATCGCGCCTTCCACCGGTTTGTCTCCCCGTCTTTCTGTGACCTCGTCGTCACGACCTCGCCGGCTGAGATTAAGGAACGCACACGAGATGTTGCAGAGCGACAAAGATAGGCTGAGAAAGTCTTCCCTGAGAAAATACTACAACGTCGAAGCCATTCCCCCCTCCTAAAAAAAAATTTGCTTTTCACTGTACAGAAAGAAGGCTCCAGTTTGAAAAGCATCAACATAACTTACCAATTTGGTAAACAATGTTTCCAATTTGGAATTTAAAGGAGAAAAAAAAAAGTAGCTTTTCTTGCTGGATCAAGCTGAGCGGCTCCCTCCAGCACAGTTTCTGATCATGGTGAGCCCTAAAAATATCAGACAGCAGGAGACGAAACGCTGCAGCCAAGTGGGGCATCCAACTCAAGCTGGGTGAAGATTAAACCTCACGAAATGCTGGGAAACCTGAAAGGGGGAGGGGAACATTAATGTGCTGGGAGGGGTGGAGGGGAGGGGGGAGCTAGTCGCCCGGCTAGTCGGCGTCGGCGAACTGGATCGGCTGCGACTCGCAGTCCACGTCGAAGGGCTTCTCCTGCGACTGGCTGTCGCCCTCGAAGCTGTGCGAGGGCACCCGGCCGTTGCTGCACTCGGGCTCCGTCTCGTAGCCGGTGTCGCGGAGCGCCCGCGGGTTCGCCGTGGTCTGGCTGCCGTTCTGCGTCGGCTGCTCGCTCAGGTGGATCTTGTCGGCGGCCGACGCCTCCATCAGGCCGGCCTCGCACGCCCGGTACTCGGGCTGGATGGCGCTCTTGTGGGTGCCGAGCAGGGCGGCGCGCAGCCTCAGGCAGGGCGCCGGCAGGTACTGCATGTAGCAGTTGTACACCATGGCGGCCAGGAAGAGGAGGAAGAAGAGGAGGAAGAGGAGCAGCAGCGCCGTGGTGTTGTTGTGCTGCAGGTATTCGGCCGCCGGGTCCCGGCTGTCCGGGTGGTGCACGTTGGAGGTCGGGGGGAGGAGATGCTTGGGCTGGAGCCGGGCCGTGCTGCTGGGGGGCGGGGTTAGGGAGGAGTCGGCGTCGGGCGGGGAGGTGAGGAGGGGCGCGGTGGTGACGCTGGGAGGAGCGATCGCCGAGGTTAGTGGGGCTCTGTCGGTCTTACTATTACCTTCGCCCGAGCGCGTGTCGGACTGCTCCCTGCCGCCGAGGGTGGTGGTGGTCGCGGGGGCCTCCTCGGGGGGCGGCCTCGGGGGCAGATCCAGAGCCAGGGTGTAGCCCGCCAGGAGGCGGCTGAAGTTCTTCCCGGCGGCGGGGGCCCACTCCACGGACCAGCACTCGTAGTGGCCCTGGTCCTCCGGGGCCACGCTGTAGATGAGCAGCCCGTTCTCGGCGATGAAGTGGAAGCGGGACGCTTCGGTGAGGACCGAGCCGTTGGACTTCCACACCACCTGAGCCAGGTTGGAGCGCACCAGGCACGGCAGCTCAGCAGAGCTGCCTGGCTTCACCGTCAGAGGCTGGTAGTCCCTCTGAGACGGGGCCAACACTGTGGAGGCATCAGAGGCAGGTTTACATGGCTGACGGTTAAAGCCTGTTCTCTTTACGTCCTGCAGGGGGCAGAGTCTCGTTTTAACCCTCTACAGGGCCCTTAAAAACCTTTAACATCCTACTCATTCATTTAGCAGAATAAACAAGGAGTAACAATAGATTTCTTAAAATTTTAATGGAACTTTGCTCAAATTTTTTCTTTCTTTTGCCGAAAAAACACGTTGCTTAAAAATATTTCAAGATGTATTAACTCTTTCTACTCTTGTCATATCCTTCTGAAAGTGTAAAACTGATCAGAAATCAAACAAATTCCACCCTAAATGACAACTTCCCCTACATGCACCTGTGAAATGCTTCCCTTTTACACTGTTTCGTAGAGGTATTCAGTCTAAATATGTCTGACTCTCACCAAAACTACTTTCGAGGAAACCAGAAGTTGTTCACAGAATAAACATCAGAGCTTGAAATGTTTGCAGAGATCAGTGAAGATAAAAAACCGACGGCCACGTCATACCTGAAGGACAAGCGTCTGCGTCACCGTTCAAGTTCTGGATTAACCTCCTGAAAAAAAACACAAACGTCACCGAGTCTGTGAGCGCTCGCGCCGAGGAGACAATACATTTAATCTGAGACGGCCGAGCGAGTCCGACTGGATAAACTATCGGCACATCTTTCAGCTGCGACTTCACTTTTGTTAACCCCGTGAGAGGAGGTTCCGGTATGCAGAAAAGAAGAAGGCGGAGCAGCTGGGCGGGGGAGCTTTACCCGAGCTGCTGGACGGGGGCATCCAGGATGTTGACGCAGGTGGTCTTGCGAGGGTCCCAGGCACAGTGGGGGTCTCGAGCCAGGATGCAGTCATCGCAGGACGCGTACTTGCTGCAGAAGGCTGTGGGCGACTGGACCACGCCCAAGTCTGAACCGGCGTACAGCGACCGTGTCTGTAGGAGCAGAAAGGTTTCACATCAATGGGTTCGCGAGGAAAAAACACAGAAATCAGCAGGTGAAAACATGGAAAAAAATGCATTTGGAGCTATCAAGTATTTCTTTTTGTATCGCTTTCTTGATAACGCAAAGGCACTGACCTCTACTGAGAGCACCAAGTTTTTGATGGGCTCAGCGTTCTTTAGCAGCTGGATCTCCTCCACAATATGCACCTCTTCAAACACCACCGACTTGTGCAGGACTCCTCGATCTAGGAACACGAAAGGTCGGATGTCAGTCCAATTAAATTCCCCCATCACCTCCGTTTACTCAAAGAGGTGTGGGAGTCCAACGAGCGACTCGTTTCTACCCGTTCCGGTGAAGATGACGTCGTAAATCTTCCCGTCGAGCGCCTGCACCCTCTCCACGACGATCTGGGTGTAGTTGACGTCCTTGGTGATGAGGCGGGGCCCGTTGCCGACGGGCAGCACGGGGTCCTCTAGCAGAGGGTGGTCCTTGACGAACTGGAGGGTTTTGTCCGGCAGGTGGAGGGAGCTGGTGATGTTCTGCTGCCGCATCAGGTTGTTTATACACTGGCGTGGGAAGAAAGCAGTCGGCATGCTACTCTGACACGACACACGATTGTTAATTTCAGCGTGGCGCTCGATCTTTGGGAGGGAGAGACTCGTACCGCTCCAGGACGCGGTGAGGGAGTGATGCCGTTGTACCGCACCCACTTGGTGTGCGACTGCTCCACTGTGGCCTTCTGCATGTACTTGCCCTTGGAAAACACCTCTTCCACTGCCACCATGTTGTAAGCACACACAGCTGACAAGCCCACGTTCCCCCTGGGAGGAGCGGGAGGATGACGGTGGAGCAGCAGCAGCAAAGGAGGAAGCAAAGAGAAAGAGAATTTTCAGGCCCTGGACGTCTCTGTTGTCTTTTACTGGCTTGATGTTGTGATGTTTTGGTCATTTGGATCACTGACCACTGGGAGGTGAAGACGGCGTAGATGATGGTCTCCTGAGAGTCGGCCCCCTTCAGGATGAAGACGTCGTGCACCACGTTGAAAACAAAGTTGAGCTCCGGCATGGAGCACACCAGCTTGGCTTTCAGGAAGGAGGTCCACTTCTTCTGCAGGGTGCGCTGACCCCCGTGGTCGCCCTACGGTGGGACATCGACGTGCAGAGAAAGATTCAAAAATCAGAGAAGCCTGACTGGTGAATATGCATCACCATGGAGACGCATGGTTTGGACTTCAGGAAGCGCCAACGGACCGACTGCGAGGCTGCTCCGTCCAGATGGCCCGACGCCGCGCACTCACCTTGCACACCCGCGCCACCCTGGGGATGAGCAGCTTGCCAAAGAACTCGTACTCCACCGACACCTCGGTGAAGAAGTAGTAGATTTTGTCGTCCTCGCCATCTGCCGCGCTCTCCTCTTCCCTGATGACGTCGGCAAAAACGAAACTGGGCTCTGCGAAGGGGAAGTGGACAGAGAGGGGAGTTTAGGAGAGACTGGAGCAAAGGAGACGGCGTCCGTCCTCGGTATTCCACCTCCTGAAGACGGGAATACAAACTGTTTTCTGCAGAAGTGGAAAGATCGTTGAATTCATTACATCTAACAGCTGCAACCTCTAAGATCATCTGACTCATCTTATTTCCCTGCGAGGGGAAACTTCTTCCATACTGTTTCTAGCTGAGCACAGACGGCTCGCAGATGACACTTTAACCACAAACTTTTTGGCTCGTCATCGCATAACTTGAGGTTCATGTTAAACTAGTGAGAGGATGGCGACTGACAGCATTGATGACAACATGGTTATTTCGGCCGCTCTAACTCCATCAAACTGGCCGTTGGATGAATGCCCTCAATGATTCCCACCCTGATGCTGACGCCTGTGCCGCATCTATCATGTATGAAATAGTTTGTTTTTGTTTCTCTCCAACTTCCAACCTGTTAGTCTTGAAATAATCTGAGAGATTGTCAGTTTCTGACTCATTTTTTTGTCCCGTTTTAATCCAAACTCACCGTTGAGCCAGGAAGTAGAGTACTCCGTCCTCAGCAGGGGCTGCGACGGCGAGTATCTGGAAATAATCGGTTCACTTCCCAGGAAGTTATAAGCCGTCCCCGAGTACAGCTCCCCGTCTGAGGGAAACGCACAGAATGAAGCATTTTATCGAGCAGCAGCTTCATTTTAACCCCCACAAAAAAAGATTAGAGGTGGGATTATTCTGGCCACAAAAACTCTGGCCTCCACTCACCAACCATGACGGTGGTGAAGCTTTGCGAGGGGTCGAACGAGCACTTCCCCCTGCCGTCCTCGGGCCGGCCGTCCAGCGAGAAGCCGTTCAGGTTCTGCGAGAGGGGGAGAGATTGCGTTACTGGGAAAGGTCAGCCCGTTGATTGGCGAGACCGGGCACATGTTTGTTCGTGCGGTGTCGCGCTCCCGGTTCAAGGAGGGGGCGGGGGGGGGGGGGGGGGGGGTGGGTG
>JAUESE010000098.1:10112655-10124313 GCA_032274725.1 Malacoctenus triangulatus
TCCATCCAAAAACTTCGACATGTGTCGATCCAGCAAAAGTGGGCCCGAACTTAGCGATCGGACCTATAAAAGTTTCACTGATTTTCGATTGAAATCACAATGAATGTCGCTTAAATTGTGGCGCTTTATCAGTGCTTCGAACACAACGACTGCAATTCTGTTCGTTTTGGTTGGATCAGGGTGGCAGCAGAAATCTGATCACTGTGGTTATTGCCATAAACAAATCGATGTGGTGGGACACCTCTGATGCTTCTGATAACCTGGTTAAACCAATGCCTAAGATTGTTTAAGGCCGGTGACACATTTCACTGGACAGGTTCCTACCGAGTGCAACCGTCAAGAGCTGAATTGAAACTGATTTTAATTGGGGACTTTCTGTCTTGCCACTAAGGCACATAATTAATAATTATCAAGTTAAAAGTTTAACTGGGGGGCATTGAGTTTATTTCGTTTTAGGTGTTAATTTCCACCTATCAAAGCAATATTTTGTCGGGGAACTGCATTTTAAGGCACTTTCACACTGTTTCTGAAAACTGACTGTTGCGCTTGACACTCAGGTCTATAAGTGATGTGGTTCGGCCCTGTGCACGGGTGGGGGGGGGGGGTGTCTTTTTGAGGTGATGGCTCAGCACTGAGCTGGACTCCAGCGTGTGGAAACACGAATCCAACTTGGAAAAGACAAGTGTAACTTCTGTATCTTACCGAATACACGATTATTGTTAAGACGTTGAACTTTCTGCTTAAACCTCTGTATCAGTTAAGACACGTCCACCAGATCTTCGTTTGATTGTTTGGGTGTCTCAGGTAACTTATTAAGTTTTAACGGTGTTCCAACTGCTTTTTCCACGGACCCGTCCAATTGCCTCTAAAAACCAAAGAAAAGGAGGCGACAACAACTCTCATGAATATACGAAAGCAAGAGCCTCCAAAATAAAAGCTCCGTGCGGGGTTTTCCAGTTCTGCTCTGGGCTTTTCTAGGACCCCCCGTTGGTGTCCCCTCCCTGACCTCAGGTTGGGAACTCCCGGTCAACATTCACCTCAGACAATTCAATTCCAGGATAAGCGAGATTCAACCCGATCCAGTTACTTTGTTTTTCCTCACAGAAATTATCGGCTGATCATGAAGAGCAGAGTTCAAATACAAAGGTGTGTGGGGGGGGGGGCACAGGCTGAAGGCTTATACGCAGTATAATATTAAGGGACTTGGACTAGAACAGTTTGCTACAAACATCAAACATCGGGGCAAAATTGTCAATATTTCTACAAATGGAGAAACTGTGATTTGTGGTTTTACAAGAACAGATAAGGTGCGACTCTTCCTTGAACACTACCTCCACACTTCTCACACAAGGCTAACATGAAAAAAAAAAAGAAAAAAAAAGAAAAAAAACATCTCAAATTTCCACATGAAATCAGAAAAAAAAAGAGGAGCTCTACAGTGGGCCGTGGTCGTAAATGCTGTCCTACCTCCGTGTGTCTCAGGTAAACGTACAGTACCCCTGTTTTGGATGAGCAGAGAGGAGTGTACAAGGTGCTTCAAACAATAAAATGCTAAAATTTAGTTACTCATTTTGGACAACATTCTTATAAATAGCTTAGTTTTTGTCTAGGTGGGATCTTTCACGGTAGATTTGACCAGAATGTCAGCAATAAAGAGTTCTGTTCACTATTGGTTACCAATATATTAAGATCTGTCCTCGGGGACCGCCCGTTTCAGGAGCTCAGCCGTTTTATGCAGCACAACCTAATACTTATATATGTAACACCTAAAATCTAATAATGCACCAACTCGAAAAAAGTCACTTTTTTTTAACAAGTTTCAAACTTTTCCTGTGACATCTTATTTTCTGATCCCACTCGGCGCGCGGGGTCCCAACCCGATGCTATCGCTTTCCTAGCACAGTATCCCGAGAGGCCACAATCGTTTCAACCGAAGCGTTGATCCTTTTTGGTGTCGAGCGTTTCTTTGTCTTCCACGTACGGGCTCGGACTCGTCAGCGACAGGTCGGCGGGGGTCTCCTCCCCCTTCCTGTCGCCGGAGGCGTTCGTGTCCGTGAACAGGGAGGAGTCGGTGGAAGATGGAGCCGAGGCCTCTATTGCTGAAGTGGTGCTGGTGTCCAGCCGGCTGTTGTTGACCACCCTGAGGGAGATAAAGGAAAGGGGGTGTGTTGGAAAGATGTTAAAAAAACAAAAAAAAAAACAGTCGGGCGAAGGAGAAACACAAACGCGCACAGGTAAGAGCGGGTTGTGTTCCTGGCTGCCCTCCCAGGACACGTCCATTACCGGGAGCTTTGCAAAAGAGCGCCACTTGCATGGCTAAAATCTGGGCCTGCTAGAGCAGCATTAAGAGGGATAATGTCCCCATCATGTGTAATCCTGAGGCCCGAATGCAGAAACTCTGGCATTTACAGAGTGTGGACCCAAGTAATAGTCCTTAATGAGCAGAAAGGCAGGTAAAGGGGTCTGTGGTGGAGATGAAAGACATGGAGAAGTAAGGTAATCAGCCTGGCTGGCTGACACACACACACACAGGCAGACACGAATACTAACATGCCGTGCCGAAGGACGTGGCGCTCCCATTCGAGGCTGTTGGTGAAGCAGCGGCCGCAGAACTCGCAGGGCAGACGCTTCTCCGCGCTGCTCGGTCCAGAACCGCAGCTGCTGCTGCTGCTCGGAGACACAAGGACCTCTGGGAAATGGAGTCCACACACACAACTAGTCAGCCTCTGAGTGTTGTCCTTCCACAGACATTCATGTTCCAAAGCTCAGACTGCATTCAGGGGGGGGAAAAAATGGAGTTTCCTTCTCCACAGGAAATTAAGATTATGAAAAAAAGACCACAAAACATGATATTTCTGCATGATGGGGCACCGGTTTTGCGAGCACCACGACAGATGTTTCACATTCGGCCGTCCAGGTGTGAAGTCTGCAGTTGTTTTCCAGCAGACTTCAGTGGTTTGACAGCCTTATGCGAATGGGATGATCTGGACTTCTTGATTTCATCTTTTCTTCTGCATCCAGACTTTTTCTTGGCTAACATCATCAGGTGCTTTTCTCTCCTGAACGACGTCGTGCCTCTGCTCTCGCAACAGCTGCGCCCGGTGTGATTACATTTCAGTTAGCTTGATTTCCCTCACCTTCTTTCTTTGCTTCCGCATTATGCTAATGTGTGTTTATATTCATGTTCTTTGTGTGGAGAGACTGTCGATCTCTATATGCAAGCGTTGCAACAAAGGGAAGGACAAAGGTTTCTAACGTTTCATCAGGAGTTACCTTGTGAGGCAGGCTTCGCCTCCCCCGCCTCCTTGACATCCTCCTCCTCCTCTTCCTCCCCCTCCTCTTCTTCCTCTTTGATGTCTTCCTCCATTCCGTCGTCCTCCATCCCTCTCCGGTCCTCCACCATGCTCTCCATGATTTCCATTTCCTCCTCGTCCTCCTCGTCCTCCTCTTCTTCCTCCTCCTCCTCATCCTTCACCAGAGATATCTTCCCGTCTTGTACCATTTCTGCGAGCTCTCGCTCCTCTTCCTCCTCGGCGCTGCTCCCGTGATCCTTCATCATTTCCAGCTGGTCCAGATTGACTCGGCCCATCAGCTCAAAGTTGCGGATGACCTGGCGAGACACAGGAAGTTTGTTTTTTTTCAGTTTAACATAAAATTATGCTTTTTCTTTGACCAAAAAACGCTTTCAGACCTTCTTCTTCTGCAGTCAAATTTGTCCCAAAGCAAATTTTAATGTCCTCTCTGACTAACAACACTCACACAGGATCCACCTGGTTTGCATGTACTGAGAATTACAAAAGAGATCTGAGATGAAGAGCTTTAACAATGTGGAGCAAAACAATGAAGATGGAACGCAGATCATCTGATCTCACTGCCTCTGTATGAGTCCCTCCCTAAAGGCTCAGAAGTGCAGCTCTTCAAACCCCCCCTCAGTATTAACAATGGCTGCACTGCTCCTGTTGCTCTGCTTGGATCAGGAGAATAGATGGAAACTGACAGAAAAATGGATAGCTCAACAGACAGATTGGTAGATACACAGGTTGAAGCACGCTGGAGATCATGACCCCGCTGACCTTGTGCTCGAGACGTAGATGCTCCTCCAGCTGACGGCGTCGACTGCTGTCGTAATAGCAGAGCTGGCACTGGTAGGGTTTGACCTCGGCGTGCTTCTGCAGGTGCAGCTGCAGCGCCTGGTCACTGGAGCACGTGAAGGTGCACTTGTGGCAACGGAACACCAGGCCCTGAAGGTGGCGCGACAGCTTAGAGCGGCTGACCTCCAGTGGAGCCACGCGCTCCTCTGGTGGGCAGGAGGGGGATGGAAAGAATGGAGAGAGAGAGAGAGAGCGAAGGGATGGAAAAAAGGAGGGAGGTTAGAGACGCTCTACAATATGTAAGTGTGTGTGCAGCTCATTTTGCTTGTTAATATGCAGCTATTTTTTACACTCCTTTGTGCCACGAGAAGCCGGAGTAAAGTGCCTGTCACAGGAAGTGTTTTCTTTTCCTCCTTTCTACCAGTACTTAAAAGCACCACACTGTTACATTTCAAGTCCGGCCAAGCACACTGACTTCCTGGATTCCTGACATCACAATGAGGTTGCTAGGCAGCCAGTGGAGACTCCGCATGAGAAAGAGCGCGAGTGGTGGTCTCCTCCGTCTCTCCTGTCTTTCTTCCCCCCCCCGAAACTCATCATCTGATCAACTCTTTCTGGAACAAAAACGCAGCTCCGTCCGTCTCTACGCCTGTTTGTGTTTACATGGCGCGTACCTCTGTGCAGAACAATGTGGTCGATCATATTGCTCTTGTGTTTGGTGTGGTAGAGGCAGAGAGGGCAGCGCAGGTCTTTTGGAAGGTCCTCTGGTGTGTTGTTGTTGTGACCCGCCTCCACATGCATGGTGAAGTTATTCCTTCACGAAGAAAACAGATACGCCGATCAAACGAGATATACCGACAGCGTTTACACACAAGAGAAGACACAGTACGAAAAACATCAACACAAGTTCTCCTGAGTAACAGTGTTGAGTACAGCAGTTCCAAAACAAAGTTCTTACTTGTAGCAGGTGAAAAAGGAGCAATCTTTGCACTTGAAGAGTTTCTTGCCCCCGTGGCGGTCCCTGTAGTGCCGGCGCAGACTCTGCATGTACCCCGAGCTGAACTCGCAGAACTCACACGTCAAGACACCGTCTGGACGATTGTCGGCCACCGTTGAGCCACCAGGTGTCGAGCTGGAAGACATTTGACTGCGGGAGGCCAGCTGGTAATGACTAAGCTGCTGACGAACGTCCGCGGGCTCCAGGTATGACGGATCTGAGGGGAGGAAGGAGGGAGAAACTTGCTGTTTATTGAAAGTAACACTGGGTGGCCTCGGAGTTAGGGAGCTCCTGCCCTAAACCTCGAGTATACAGACATGTTTGTACAAAGTACAGAGTACTGTCTCCTGCTTGGAACAAGTACGCTCTTTGCTGAGTATCAAGTATTTGTTTTTTTGGTCGTATAAAGAGGATTCAGACGGGAGCCTTCATCCCACAAGAGCCGTCGAAGAGCGACGGTGACGCACACTGAAGTTGTCGAGCTGCTGACATTTTCACACAGCAGGAAGGAGTTTAACCTACTTTGTATATTCTATGCAGATCGATTCACGCAGCTTTGCTGTATCGCGTCTGAGAGACGTCTGGTTATTTATCGGGGAATAAAACGCCAGGAACTCGCCGAGGATTTCATTAGAAACTCTACAAGTGACACTTGGTGAAGACTTCCTCCTCTCTAAACAACGCTCTGAACTGTTTATGAACTCAGAAGTTATTTGAGATATTCAGTTGAGGGAATCCTTCACACAGATCATCTTGGAATAACTGCAGACTCTGAAGCAGCACATCTTTGCATCCAAACCAGGAGCCTAAACGCTCTGCCAAACAAGCAAGCGAGAGCTTTTAACCTCCGAGTGCTGCCTGTGTGGCGCACTGTAGCAACCCAGCGCCCTGAGTGGGTGTAGTTAAGGCTCACTCTGAATAGGACGGGTCAAATGCAAAGAGGGAATTTCCCTAAGTGGATCAATAAAAGATAACTTAACATAACTTATCCGTGCGGCTCATGTTCAAAATTTGACTTACAAATCTCTGACTGTATCCGCCTCCTTATACATTCATTTGAACTGAGGTCATGAGAGCAGCGTGAGATCTTCCCCTTTGTGGCATAATGCAATAACGTGCTGAGAACACGACGGGAAGGGGAAACAGTGACCAGGTGAGAAAAAAAAAGCACGTGATTTGCACCGAAAACCACAAAGTCGTGCAAAGAGAGTGAGGAAACGCTCCCCACACTGTCACGCCACCGTCACTATCAGCCTGAACTGTTCGACCCACACGGTCAGCTCTCTGGATTAAGGATGTAGTGGTGTAGAAGCCAATTTCTGAGCCCGCCATCAAGATTCATCGGACCATTCATTGTTTCTCTCCTTTTATTTCCAAAAGTCAACTGTCCATTTCGGGTGAGTCTGTGGCCACTGTAGCCTCTGCTATTTTTTTTTTTTTTGGGCTGTCAGGATGAGAACCTGACGCTGTTGTAGCCCGTCTGCCTGAAGGCTCCACGGGCTGCGCATACTAAGAGGCTTTCCTGCTCACCAAAGATGCAAAGAGTAAGTTATCCGAGCCCGTCTGTGAGCCCCAACCAGTCGGACCGTTCTCTGCTGACCTCTCTCATCAGCGAGGAATTTCTGTCCGCAGCGCTGCCACCCACTGGAGGGTTTTTTTTTGTGTATTGCATCATTCTGAGTCGACTCCAGTGAGCACTGTGTGTGTGTGTGTCTGTGGAAAATCCCAGCAGATCAGCAGGAAGACTTGAAAACATGCAACCAGCCTGTCTGGCACCGACAGTCCCCGTCGTGGTCACAAGTCACCGGGGTCACGTCTTTCAGGAGGTTTCACATGAACTCCATCTGGATTGAAGTGGAGGATTTGCAGGAACGGTGCAGGTGTTCCAAATAAAAATGCTCCTGCAGGAACCTTTTTTCTTGCCTCCAAGAGAAGCTGTGGTTCTCCTGTCTGATTGGACATCACAGTGGAGCCAAATACTGCCGCCCCCTCCTATAAATTAATAGCCCCCCCTTCCTCCCCAACTGGGAACCACATGTATAACTCATATTTACAAAAGGCCATGAGACAACAGGAATCCATGTTTTTTAAGAAGAGAGAAATCACTAGCTTATATAAAAGTGCCACCCCTTCTCTGTTCCACTCCCAGCCCCCCTCACAGACACAGACAGTGTAACTGTTACTGTCATCATTTGTCCCATTCCTCTTTTCCTTCTCATACCCTATTTTCAAGAGTCTATAATATCAGCAAAGCTCATATTCTCGTCCTACTTTAAGGCTCCGACACATCAATAAATAAACCGCAGTGACACTAATAGAATATCTATCCATGTGAAAAATGCTTCATTCAGCACTCGGAGGACGTGGAAGCATGGAGTGAAGAGGGGAAGAAGAGAGAAAAACTTTTTCTTTTATACTTTCACTTTATGAAATTCGTGCGATCCAATTTCTGACTCCTCGCAGAAGAGGCAGAGGAATTCATATGAATCAAACAATGCCGCGTCTGATTCATGCTTTTAATATCGCCGCCTTTTGTGGGAGACGCATGGAGATGAGGCAGCAGATGGAGAGCAGATTCCGTCGTTTGGTGGCGAACGTGTCTTTTCAAAACGCGTTAAGAGCCACGGCGGCGCGTTGCCCCGCGTGAATGAGAGGTAACTTTGTGTGTGTGGGAGGGGAGAGGAGGCGAACACTGGCGCGGGACGCTGACTGTACCAGGATACTGCTGTTTTCAGACTGCGAAACTGGAAATACACATTTGGTTGATACCAAAACATTCCACACACCTAGTGGTCAAACGAGGAACTGCAGATCTAATGGAAACAGTGGTTCACAACCTTGAGGGAGCGACAGAGATAAGAGGAGGGGCTCGAGGCTTTTCCTTCTCTCAGTCAAAATGAGACCATGTTTCAAAGAAAAACCGAGATAAGACAAAATTCTGAAATTCAAGAAGACCAAAATAACTACACACTGCTTTTATTTGGAAGGCTCCTTCTGTTGTTTCCACTGTTTGGCTGGACTGTAATGTTTTGGCAAATCAAGGACTGAAGAGGGGTCCACAGCCTTTATTGGAGGCGATTTGAAAGGCACCGGGGGGAAAAAAAAACACAACTGGGGGCGACTGCTCTTACACGCAGCATGTTAGAAAAGTCTGCGCTAACAGGGCTGATCAAATTCGAATATTTTCAAAAGGCACCGCCAGGAAAAAATAAAACATAAACCGCCTCTGTCAAGAAATCTCAGACATTCAGCTGAAGGTAGCTCGTTTGGCACAGTGGGGAGACATTCGGTGTGTCAACTCCGCTCTTTCTCAATGCTTCATTTGTCTTGGTGGGGCACAGCTGACAGTGGTGGATGGTGCAGTGAGGAATGCTGCCCTGCTCCAGCTCCAGGGAAGATTCCACAGCTCCAGCAGCAAGGTGACAGCTGCTGCCAAGAACAGTCTGCAAGCTAAAGCTGCTGCTGCTGCTGCTGCTGCCGCAAAGCCACGAAAACATGGCACCGCATCAAGGAGTTTACCGTTACGCCAATGTACAGAAAAGGTACCTCACCGACTGAACATATTCTGCAAAGAAAGGTGTCACAATCAACACCGAAGGTGGTAATATTTGAACAGTTGAGGTGTGATTTATTCAGGCTGTGCTCGCACAAATCGCTCTGTCAAACTGCGGGGATCTGAGCGGCTTCCAGAGCAGCCTGACTGGGGGCAACGCGTGGAGGCAGCGAGGTGCAGGGAAGCAAACTGACTGACAAGCACAACGACTCATGTAGGGACACAACCACACCCCTGCACAATCGTGTGGCACGGCGGGTCGGTCAACCAGAAGAGATAATGCTCGCGCGTAAGAAATAAAGTGAAAAGCTGAGCTAATGAGCTAAAAGACACAACTTGGAATTCAATCAATCTCCAAAGAATTTGTAACTGTAACTTTAAAATCATAATCAGGATTTACCAAATCTGGCCTGGCAAAGCTTATCGGACCAACTCGCATCTATTGGGAAAAAAAAAAGAACAGAAAAAAAGAAAAGATAATACAGATGATCTCATACCATCTGGGGCCAAGGAAGTCTGCTCTGTGTTAGTGGTCAGTCGGGAGGGCCTGAGGGCGGCATGTGCAGCTTGGGTGGCAGCTCGGAGTTTGGGGAGGGTCAGAGCCTCGCCGTGGTCTCTGAGGGAGTGCTCCTTAAGCTGGCTGATGGTCATGGAGGAGAAGGGGCACGACAAGCACTGGTATGTGTGCTGCTCACCTGGAGGGAGAATAAGGAGACATGAGTCACCTGCAGACCCGTGAGGTCGGAGTGAAGAAAGCCAAAGAAATCGATCGGTTGTGAATAGTGAGTGTCACCTTGAAGACGGTGGTGCAACAAAAAACGTTGAGTTAAAGTGTTAATCTGTTAAGATTCCCGACAGTATTAGTTCCCAACCTGTAAGAGCCCCCAAAAAATCACTTCAAAGTTTGATTATGGACCCCCTCTTCGACAATTTTTTGCCAAAACATCACAGCGAAGCCAGCATACAAAGCAGGAACCTTTCAAAATAAAAGTCACAGTTTCCTCTGCTTCCTCAACTTGTATCAGTGTCTTCGTCTGGATTTCTCTGAAATATGCATTTCTAAATTTGTCACCATCGGAATTGAACCGGGGACTCTCGAGGGAAATTTCAACAGAATACGTGTGCTTTCGAATTATAAACCTTGAAAGTTCCTGAACTGAATTTTGGTGCACAAACTACCACGCGAGCTCGCTAATTTATGGCCCCCCCCCCCATACGACTGCAGTGGTCGTGGTGTCACAGTTTGGAGCTTTGCGATGACTCGAGCGCCACGCCTCCTGTTTTTTTTCCATTGAATGTATCCGCCAAACACCCTAATGCGAGCAGCATCCTGATGAGCGGAGCCACCGCGTCCAAATCTGATCTGACTGGAACAGGGAACTTACCAGGAGTGGTTCTAATGAGGAAAAGACTTCCTCGCTGATCCGTTTCTGGTAAAGAACATCTTGTTCAGCATCAAACAACTCGTGGATGCAGTGGCTGCGTCAGTCAAAATTATCTTTGCTGCGAGCGCGAGATCACAGTGGCAGGATTTTATACAGAGGCTGACAACATTCAGAGAAACTCTCTTTTCCAAATGTAATCGCAACTAAGAGCTATTTTGCGTCAGTTATCCGCTGCGGTTAAGTCTTAATGCTGTGACTTGTTTAGACAGTTGAAAGCAACAAACGCTGCTAAATTTGGCCCTGTTTAATTTCCCTGGTTGGAGTCTGTCTCTTCAGCTTGTGTAGTGATTGTTCAGGTGGAACTTTGTTTTGTTTTTTTTTCATGCGTTTGGATCACTTCCTGTTGTCAGGCTCCCGTAGTAACAATAACGGGGACAGACAGAGAAACTCATCGCTTGCGTGTCTTCACCTTGGCAGACTGCAGAGGGCTTTGTCATTGTGTTTCCAGTAAACAAACACGAGCAACGTATTCATTCAGGCTGTATGTATTGTTGGGAATGATACGATGTGTTATCTTGATGCCAGCAGGGCCAGCAAAGTTCTCTCTGCTAGCCTCAACATTTTAAGAATACAAGTTTAATTCCGATCTATTTTTAGTCTTGTACTTTTCTAATAAATCGAATTTTCCCTACAATCTATCGCCTTCGTGCCAAAGCTTCCCTCTTGGTTATGATGCTCCAAGACCCCGGTCGAGGATTTAAGAGCTTTTATAACCCCGACTGCAGAAAGCTGCATCCCCCCGCAGCCAGTGAAGCGCTTCAGGACTCTAATAATGACTGATTAACTCCACCTGGCTGAAACAACACGTGCTCGCCACCATTTTACTTTAACCTGGCTGATGTAACTGGACGGGTAAATAAGTCACCAACGCGGACATCAACGCGTCACAGCAACACCACCATAATACAGAGGAGCACTCGATCAGAGATGGAGAGAATAATTCTATCACTGCTTAATAACAGTCAGCAGTGATCAGGTACAGATTTGTAGAAACTGCACAACACCGGCTAGTTGTATTTATTCGAACTGCTGCTCGATTGAATGTATTTAATCCACTCAGTAAAAAGTAAGGCTGCAGCTGAGGGTAATACACCAATTAACCTTTCACTGAACTAGATGTTGCATCTTTGTGTCCAAGATGCTAACGCAGGAAGTTACTGTTAGTACCAGGGAACACCAAGTTAGTCATGGAAACAGCACTGGGGTGTGATTCATTGTATGTGTGTGTTTGTGTGTTTACCTGTGTGTGCCTTGTGCAGGTGGCTCTTCAAGCGACTCAAGTAGGCAGATTTAAAGGGGCAGAGTTTGCACTTGAAGGGCTTGTGGTGCCCGTGGTGAGACTGCACATGTCTGTCCAGACTGGCGATGAGAGGAAATATATAAAAAAAAAAAAGAAGGGAGGATATGAGATAAGAGGATAAAAGAAGGGGGGAAAAAATAGATGAAATGAGGACAAAAGGATAGCAGATAAAGAGAGAAACTGACAAGAATGGAGTACAGGAGAGAGAGAGAGAGAGAGAGAGAGAGAGAGAGAGAGAGAGAGAGAGAGAGAGAGAGAGAGAGAGAGAGAGA
>JAUESE010000098.1:10124413-10138732 GCA_032274725.1 Malacoctenus triangulatus
GAGAGAGAGAGAGAGAGAGAGAGAGAGAGAGAGAGAGAGAGAGAGAGAGCGAGAGAGAGAGAGAGAGGGAGAGAGAGCTTCTCTACAGCATCCACTTTGATGATTTCAGCAGCAGGGTTTTTCAGCAGCATCTAAAGCGCTCAATTCTGTTTACCTCACAAACAACAGCCACACATTTCCAATGACTACAGAACAAGGAGCCGTGGGGCGAACTCATCTACCCACAATCCCCCGGTGGGACCGAGTGTGCGAGTGCCTGTGGGGACGATAGCTGTGTTTTTAATGCCAGCCTCCTAGGTGGCATGGGAATGCGGCTTCTTTCTGGGTCAGGGCACATACAGTACAGAGGGATTACACCTGGGAGCTCAGAGGAGATGAGGACTCTCTCTTTCCCGCTCAGTCTGTGTCTCTGCAATGGATGAAAACAAATCACACGACCAAAATGTCTGGTCTCGCTATAATGTTTGTCTTGGTCTCCTAGGAGGCAGCAAATCTGAGAGAAGATTGAAGATACAAACGGATTGCGGCAGTGTAAACAGAATAAGGTGTAAAACTGAGACAGCTTTAACATCGAGTGGCTTTAAGACATGGCCGTGGTGGGACTGGGCAGGTATGGAAGGGTGGAAATTTAGGATGTATTTCTCTGCAGAGTAACCATCACACATGATGATTATCTGGTTCTATCCGAGGCTCGGTGCAGTGATGGCCTGGATGTCGAAAAATTGGGGTTGAACAATAAACAGAAAAAATGTAATCACATCAGTCGGCCATCAGGGTGAAGAAATCAAGACACTGAGTCAGCTTGAACTCTGCAGCACTACAGCAGAGCAGCCCCTCAGTATTACTTCCTCTCAGAATCGAATAAAACAAAAATAATGCATCTCCTTCTGACCATGCTGATGTTTGTCCTCTCGAACCCTCTGGCGCCCCCATAGGTGCACAGGTGGACCACTATACACTGAGAAAACCAACCGATCTCATCTCACTAATACATCAGTTAAATCCCACATTGCAAAAAGTAGAAACAGCCTCCTTGACAGACTCTGCTTCGTCTCTACTCACTTGTGTCTGAAGGGGGAGACGAACTGGCAGTACTGGCAGCTGTATTTGTCCTCCCTGCTGAACAGCGCCATGGCCGAGTGGCTCCTCTCGTGGGACCTCAGTCCCTGCATGGACATGAAGACCCGGTCGCACTGGGCGCACGGGTGACCCCTCGCGGCCAGGCGCTGGTTCAGCTGGCTCTCCGACACCGCGGCCCGCGCCGCCGCCACGAGCGCCGCCGCCCGTCCCTCGGCCGCCTCCGGCTCGGGACCCAGGCCCTCCACGGAGACGGCGACCTCCTCGGGAACCTCCGAGAAGGACGGGCCCGGCGTGGTGGCCACAGGCCCCTCGAGGTCGTCGGCCTCGGCCGCCTCGTCCTCCTCCAGGTTGCCGTTGGTGAGGGTCTCCACGGGCAGAGTCAGAGGAACCTCGCTGGCCTCCTGCTGCAGAAACAAAGAGGACGAGTCTCAGACAGCTGTGCCTGTCAGACACTTTGTTACAGGGGGGCATAAAACTGAAACAAAAAGAAAACAGATAGCTGCTTGTTTATCGCTGAGAGTCTGGCACCTGTAGCCTCAGACACATTTTACAACCGCAACAGTTAAGCATCTGTTCAACACCTCTAGTTTTGTCTGGTGGAGCTCAGAAATCACTACCAATTAGGCTCCAGTTACAGCGCTCCCCCACACTCTTTTTTTCAGTTTTTATATTTATTACATGGTCAACTGGAGCAATGATTCCCAACCTGGGGACTTCCATGGGAGGACGCCAGCGAGGACAGTCGGGACTGAAGCTTACGCAAATCAAAATGAGATAAACAGAAACACATGAAAATTAGAAAGCAAGACAACAAGACTTCTCGAATCGAGAATAGACCCTGAAAAACTCTTATTGCTTTTATTTTGAAGGCTCCTGTTTCTATAGATTTGTGTGTGTGTGTGGTTGTGTCTCCCTGCATTTAGCTGTGCTGACCCCCGACAAATCAGGAGTCACGGAGGGGCTCCCCAGCCTTCATTCGAAGAACTTTGGGGGGGAAAAGGTTGGGAACCACTCAAGCGAGTATAAATAAAGGGTTTCTCTCTGTCACTGACTCTAACCCTTTTTCCCTGGAGCCCAACTCAAATTCTCTCTCGAAGAAAGGCAGACGAAACCCTCCTCAATCTTTGATTGACTAAAACATTACAGTGAAACCAAACACTGGGGTCCAGAACCCCTCAAACCCTTTCTTAAACCCCCCTAGTGGCTTGTGTTGCATTGTGATCCAATAAACCCAATCAAAGCAGATATGATATTATTAATATTATTGTTATTATCCATTAATTGTCATTTCTACTCTCAGTCAATGACAAAAATCTCTAAATTTAGGAGGTCTTCTACCCTAAGAATTATTTCGTCACATCAGTTCACAGTTGTTTGTGGGTTATAACATGAGGCCTCGCTGTGCCTCTGCAAACAAACTAAAAAGGGAAACTCTTCCATCTCCTTCCACTGCCTTCATCTGCTAGAGTGCAAGCTGGTTACTGCAGCCGTCACACGCAGACAGACAATCACCATGACTTTTTTATTGCCTGGAGGAAACTCATTCTTCTGTGGAAGGACCTGACCCTGCACTTCGCGCGGCCATAAATAAGATGTGGCATCCACTGGCCGAGGCCCGCCATCCAGTCCCCGAATGCACTCTCAGCTCGCACTTCATCCACCTATAGAAGCACCCAGTGGAGCCTTTTTCAATTAGAACTCTGGAGTTGTGTTGAAAATACACCGCATGTGCCATGTGTTAATGTTGCACATGGTCAAGATGAACGACATATTCCGTACATCAGCATAGTTTATGATAAATATAAATGCTGGAAATTCTTCAATCAGACGCCTTTGACTGACATGATTTGACTAATATCATAATAGTTGTTGTATTAGTAGGTTCATTTTAATTTTGCAACAGTTAAAATCACAAAAATAATATAGCAAGTACCAAGCAAGTGGTCGTTTCTGTCCGTTGGCATCATGTTCGGGGGTCAGTAAACAAGTATTTTGCAGCACACGAGTACCGGTAGTCTACCTACCAGAGGTGTGGCTGAGGTAAGCATACGCACCGCTGATTGGTTTATCACTGCCAGCTTGTGTACTGTACGTATTACATCCCTGTGCCAGCAGGAAATTATTGCGCATGGCAGATTTTTGGGGAAAATTTAGGGCTCTTAGGTGTGGCGCCTTATAGTGCTGAAAATACAGCAATTCCTTTTGGAATAATAAATAAAAGATAGATGGAAAATGCAACAAAGCGTGGGTGTCAACCTCATTCTAATTCAGGAGCCACATACCATAATTTGATTCCACTGGGACCTGCCAGGCAAATATATGCAGTATTTCTGCATGAATACTGAAAAATTCAATGTTTGGGTATGATTTCAGTGCAAAACAAAATCTGTACAACCTGAAAATCCTTCCATTAATGCCCATTTTAAAGATTCTATGAATGAAAAAGTACAATCTAGACATTATCTGTACATCAGTGAGGACAAACCCTGCTGCTTCTCAGAACACAGGTATCTCCAACTATTGGTGTGTTTAGAAAATCACTCACAAAGTCTTGCTTAGATACGAATGTTATTTTGCAAGCTACACATCATCTTGCTTTTATTACGCTGTCACTAAGCATTGTTGTGATCTACTGTTGAATTCTGGAGTTTAATGCTGTGCCGTGACCTTGAACTTCAGTGGAAAAGTACAACCAGCAGTTACTTTTGCTAGAATGTATTAAATTGCAATGGTCTTGGTTATTTTTCCAGTTGGCACAGTAATCCTGCAGGCCGTATGAACTCCACTGCAGGCTGATTCGCCCCCCCCTCGTGTTTGACATGACGTCGACCTACCTTGACATGTCCTTCTTTGACCTCTCCATACTGGACGTGCTTCCTCAGGTGGTTGCAGATGGCGCGGAGGGTTGGATGGATCTCCACACAGAAGTTGCACCGGAATCCGATGGGAACTTTATTTACAGGGCTTTCCTAAACACAGAGGGAAAAAAAACCAAAACAAAACAATTCAGTTTGCTTTATTCCCTCTGCGTTTTCATCACCTTTCTTACAGGTTGACTTCAAACAATAAATATTGAATTCTCCTTTTGAATTAACTTTGAAACACATTAATGTGCACGAGCACTTCAGAGCTGCTGATGTATTTGTCATAGCAAGAAGCCACTATTATCTTTACTTTTCCACCTGCAGGCTGAGTTTATCTGCTCTCCAATATACATTAAATTAGATCAATGGTATTTTGTGTGAACTTATTATGAAGCTAATTATCAGACCTCATTATTGTGCACTGCATGTCGGAGCAAATTGAAATGCATAATTATCTCGTTAATCATCAGCTCACTTTAGTGTCGGCAGAATATTATGACTGTAGGTATAATGGCTGCAAAACTAGGTTTCTGAAATGGATTACAGAGGGACATCACAACCCACAAATTTAGAAACACAAAAGCCTGAAGTTAATGAACACCTGTCCAACAATAGATGTTTAAACTGGAGAAAATGTCCTCATCATTGCTTTTTTTGGTGTTGCAAAGTCTTGGAGAGCGTGTCTTTGCTTACCTTGTCGAATTTGGTCTCGGGTAGGTCGGTGGGTTTCTGCTTGCTGAGAAGCTGCCTCCTCCTCTCCATCCTCATCGCCCTCTTGTGAAACTCCTCGTTGTGGTTCAGCAGGTGTTTGGCCAGAGCGGGGAGGGCCAGGAACTTCAGCTCGCAGTGGGAGCACTGGTACAGCTCCGACTCGTCCTCCTCGGGACCGGGGGACACCACGAAGTCCCGCTTCAAGTCGACGCTGTGGTGATCATTGTAGTGCATAGAGAGCAGCTCGCCTGTGCTGAACGACAACCGGAAGCATTTCAGACACTTGAACGGCAGCCACTCCGCGTCTCCGTCCTCCTCCTCCTCGGGCTCCAGCGGCACGGCCAGGGCCTCGCCCTCGTCCTCTGCCAGTGCATCGTCGGCGATCTTCTCAGGTTCTTTGGCATAAATAACAGTAAAGTAGCGGCCAAGCTTGCTAGCGTGCTGCTTCTTGGGGAAGACACCTGGGTGGCGTTTAATGTAGTGTGAAACAATGCTCTTCCTGCTGAAGGCCTGGAAGCCACACAGAGAGCACCTTCTCCTCTCCACAGCCAAGCGCAGTTCTTCACTCATCTCCGAGCCGTCGTTTTCGGGTGGAGGGGCGGCGATGACTTTGGTGGGCTTCTCCGTCATGGTCTTGGAAGCGGCCAGGCAGTGGGTGTAGTAGGCATCGATGTCGTGGCGCTTCTGGTAATGTGCTGCCAGGCCTTTGCGGATGGGGTTGGTGTATGAGCACAGGGCGCACTTGAAGACGTTGTTCTTGCCCTCCGGCTGAGCGCGGACGTTGTTGTGTTTGATGCGGTAGTGGCGAGCGATGCCCTTCCTGGTGGAGCAGAAGTACTTGCAGAGCTGACACTTGAAGACAGCATGCTTCTCCGACTTATTGATGGGTAACTGAGCGAGGGCAAGGTCCAGTTCGCTGACCTCCTGGACTTTGCCGATGCTTGATATATTGCTAGCGCTGCATTCGGCTACCGGCTCGGCTTCCTTGCAGGAGAAATGTGTCATCGAGGGAGTGAACATGTCCGAGGCCGACTGATTGTGGTACTTCTCGTAATGGATTTTGAGTTTCTCCAGTGTTCCATGCGTGTAAGGACACATTTTGCATCTGTACGCCCCGTAGCCCTGCCTCTGAGTTTTAAACTTGTCGTCGCCTTCGTGCAGCTCTGAGATGTGCTCGATATCATCCGCGAAGTCTTCTGCTGTGACTTTAACCAACGGGTGTCTTTTCTGGTAATGAGTTAGGACTCCGTGGATGCGGGAGTTCACGTAGGGACAGTGGCGACACTTATACACAGAGCTGGGGTTGATGTCGGCCTCCTGCGCGAAATCGGCCGCCTTTACTTTCATGCCGGGGTGCTTCTTTCCGTAGTGAGTGAGGAGGCCGTGGAGGCTGTTGTACTCGGACAGACAGACGGTGCACTGGTAGGCGTTGTTGGAGATGGAGAGGCGGGGGTGGGCGGGGTGAGGGTTGCTCTCTTGAGGCGGCGTGGCGATCATCAGCGCCCCGTCGTCCTCGATGGGCTGGCAATTCAGAGGCACCGGGTCGTTGGCGACCTGCTGGAGGCTCTTTTCGGCGGCGGCGTTCCCTTTGATGATATCCAGGAGCACCGACTCATCCCCTTTGATGGCCCACGGGTGGACCGCTTGATAGTGACTGGTGATGTCCCATATTGAACAGGCCTCGAAGGCACAGTCTCTGCATTTGTAATGCTTCGTCTCCAGGTTGCCGCCTTGATGGGTGGTCTCCGGCCCGGCCCACAGCTTACTCGCCATGTAGGCGTAGTCAACGTTATGCTCGGGGTGACGTCTTTGGTAATGGAGCAACAGGCCTTGGGGTTCAGCATGGGAGTAAATGCACCACTCGCAGTGGTAGCCAGCTTCCAGGATGCCATCTTGGTAAGCCCAATGGAGGATAGTCATGGCTGTAGCTTTCACAGTGGGGTGCTCTTTCTTCAAGTGTTTCTTCAGGGCGTAGACGTAGGGCGACGTGTAGGAACAGTGTCTGCACTTGAGGGAGCGCAGCGCCGCTGTGTTCTCCGCGTCCGGAGGAGCGGGGACCAGAGCGGAGGAGTTGCTACTTGACTGAACCATCTGCGCGCGCTCGCGCTGACTCCGGACGACTGCAGTGTGACGACGTACGAGGTCGGCGTTGGCCTTGGTTTCCCTGTGCTTTTTCTGGTAGTGGATGAGCACCCCCTTCACCGTGCGGTTGCCATAATCACAGTGCTGGCAAAAGAACAGCTCGTCCTCGCCTTTCTCGCCGCCGCCGGGTTTGGGGCTGGAGTTGTTGGACCCGTCGTGGCCATTGTTTTGAAACTGCTTCAGAAACTGTTTCGGAGTTGCGATCTGCAGCTCGTCCATTAGTTTCATCAAACCTGGAGTCGGAGCGCCGTGCTTGATGTACTTTGCCGTCACTTTCACTTCCGGGTGCCGTTTTTGATAGTGCACCAAGACGCCAACAACCGATCTGTTGCTGTAGACGCAGTGCTTACAGTAGTACATTTCTTCGTCGGACCCATACAGTGCTGCACTTGATTGCTTGGCCGCCGTCGACGACGACATGCTGGGGCTGAACGAGGAGTTGGCGACCGGCTGCGACTGATCCACCGAGATGACCTTCATTGTTTTCTGGATGCGGAAATAGGACGCCTTCTGCTCCGGATGCTTCTTCTGGTAGTGGACCAACACCGAGTGCATGTTGGGGCTCGCAAAGGAACACACGTCGCAATCGTAAACCACCACATTGCCGCCCATGGTTTCCTTGAGAGTCTCTGCTTCGGCACTCGCTTCGGGGGACTTGGAGACGGCTTTCAGGACTGGGCTGGAGGACGACCTGGACATCGACGTCGCGGAGTTGAAGTTCTTGGGCCCCGAGTTCAAGATCTCCCTCAGCGTTTGCGATTCCGACGTTTTGTGGGACTGCTCCACGATGTAGCTGGAAAAGATCATGGCGTTGTTGATCTTCACCGTGGGATGCATTCTTTGGTAATGTGGCATCAGGCTCCTGACGTTGGGGCTGGTGTAGGAGCAGAAGCGGCACATGTACAACAGATGCGGCTGGTTGAAGTTGAGCACGTTGCTCGCTTCGGGGTGGTGGTCCATATAGTGTTGGTGCAGATCGTTGTAGTTTGTGTATTCGATGTAGCACTCTAAGCAGCGGAAGACTGCACTCTGGTCTTCGGGGTCCAGGATGTACTTAAAGCTGAACTTGATGTACGGGTGCATCCTCTGGTAATGGGTGCTGACGCTACGAGCTGATTTGTTGTGGTAGTCACAGTGTTTGCAGTAAAAACGCGTCGCTCCGGGCTCCTCTGAATAATCCATGCTCTCCTGGATGCTGCCGTCGCTCGGGTCCACGGAGACGTTTTCGCTGTCGTCCGAGAGAGTCAGTGAGATGGGAATGTTTCTGGGCTTGGACTTGGGGTTGCTTTTCCGCTTCCCTATCCTGCCTCCTAGGTGGGAGGCTGCTGATTCGCCCCCGTGCAGTGGCGTGCTGCAGGCAAAGACCGGGTTGGTGTTGTCGTGATTCCTCCCCTCATCAGCGCTGACATTTTCTCCGACATCTTCATCATCCATGTCATCCAGATTTATGATCGTGTCCTGCTGGCTTTGGCTTATCTTACTTTGAAGGTTACTGGCAATCTCATCAATTCTAGTTCTCTTTTTGACTGAGGACAAATCCAAAGGCAAGTCATTAATGGACTTCCTGGCTCTTTTCCCTGTTACTAGGGGCTTTTTGGTGGCAAGTCCTAAAATGGATGTCTGGGTTTTTTGCAGAAAGATCGGAGAAGCGTCCGCTTCGGAGTCGGGCTGGTCTGTCAGCTGGGTTTCAAAGACAGTGGGATCGAGGTCGTCACAGTAGGAATGCTTATGCTGCTGGTGCACCCTCAGACCTTTCAGAGTGGTGGTGGAGAAGCTGCAGAGCGTGCAGCGGTGAGGGTTCTGCTGGTCGTTTGATGTGCTGGTCGTCTTCTTCCCGTTGACTTTCGAACTCACGCTGCCGCCGTTCACCGGCTCGGCGGCGCCGTCGCTCTGAGGTTCGGGACTGTCACTCGTGAGATCGAAGGTGTCTAATTCTGAGGAGTTGTGGCTCTGTTTGTGCGCGCCCAGCTTCAGGGGAGTGGTGCAAATAAACGGGCACTTGTCACATTTGTACACGGTGGTCTTGCCGGAGAGGTGGATGTTTTCGATGTGACGAGAGATACTCCGCCGATGCATGGTGAGGAAGGAGCAGAAAGGACACTGGAAACGGTTCATGTACTTCCTGAACGGAATTCCTTTCGTCTCCAGCAATTTATTATCCTCATCCGTCAGTAGCTGCTTCGCATCTGCAGACAAAGTTCCAGTGTAGCTGGGATCGTCCATGTCGCCCAGCTCCTCGTCGTCGTCGTCGTCCTCTAAGCTGCTCCTGGAGTCCTCCTCGTTCATCAGGCTTGCCTCCATCTCTATGACACTGTTGGACACGTCTGCCGATGACGCAAACCTCTTGGATAATATGGAGGAGCCTGTGCTGTTGGGAGTGACTGTACCCATCTGTGCGTATTGAAAGGAGGTGAGCTCCGTGACCGACTTCTCAACGGATGTTTCTGGGGATTTTTCTTCTTCCTCCTCTTTCCCACTTGTATCAGCCGAACTCTTCTTCAACCTGCTCGGGCTCGGGGAAGAGGAGGGAGAGTCTGCTTTGGGTGAGCTCGCGCTTGCCTCCCCTTCTATCTCTGCAATGCAGGAAACTATCTTGACCTTGTCGCTGTGTTCCTTCACCACGTGACTCGTCCAGCTGTCCTTCTGGTCAGTCTGATACTCACACCACTCGCAGGCAAACGTCCCCTTCCCGAGTCCACTCGCCGAGTCAGATTCATCCCCGGTACATTCGGCCGGCTCTCCAGCGCCGTCCGACTGCTTGTTGTGATACATTAACTGGTGTTTCACTATCCGTGCTTTGCGGGGAGACTTGTATGTGCAATACTGGCAGGAATACAATTTCGAATGGTCTTTGTGCATGATAATGGTGTAGCTGGGCTGCTTGGGGGCTGGTGAGGCGACGCTCGCGTCGGAATCGTCCTCTCCTATGTTGTGCACCTTTTTGGTGTGATTCCTCAGGAACGCCTTCGATCTAAAGTAACGGACGCAGAACTTGCACTGGTAGAACGGCAGGTGGGTTTCAGCTGTCTGCTTCTGAGATGTTTGGTTGGGACTGTCAGTTGAGGTGGGGCCTGCGAGAAGAAGCAACACGTCAGACATTTATTCTGGGGATAAGCACAACATTCATATTTTGCAAACCACGTTTACACTTTTTTTACAGTTTGTTTATAAATCGCAGCCAGAGCTCTCGCAGACTTTTTAATGCCGCTTAAAGAGATGTACGAGGATTTTTGATTTACACAACAATTTGTCCGTTAAGTCTCGATAAATTAACATATTCATGTGAATTAAAGTGATAGGCATACTCGTTCCAGCTTTAGGAGGTGTATAATCCTTGTCGTCCTTATCTTCAAACGCCCCTTCTTCACCTTCCTCGTCTTCATCCTCATCTTTCAGGGAATCCGACTCATCTGCGTCTGCCGGCTGCAGGAAAACAGTGTGCACTTCCTGTATGTGGGTCTTCAAGTCATCGTAGGACTCGGCGCGGAAGTCACAGCCGTCGCACTGCAACACCTCCATCGCCAAAAAGGGCTAGAAGTCCCTGGAAAATCAGGGAAATCTGCAGAAACACACAGAGGAGAGAGGACACCGTGAGGCCCGACCGAAGGTGGAGGCTTTTACAATCACAACTCCCACCCAGCAGGCCCCATTTGACCCTCTGGAGGCCCAATTTGGGCCCGCTCGCCATACGTTTGACTCCTCGTTGACATTTTTATACAAAGCAAACAAAACGAGCAAATTTTACAGTGTCGACACACTGCAAGAGGGATCCGGAAACATGCTCCTGCACCGCCGCTGTGTTCAGTGTAATAAGGACGCTCTCCCATAAGAACGAGCGAGGTGATGATCCGACATGATTACTGGTGATTCCTGCTGTGAACAAAGGCTAATCAGGTGCTGAATGGAAGACACACCTTCTCTCAACATACCAAGAGAGACAAAGGTTCAGGAAGAGAAGCTTTCGATTGCTGCTCCTGATTGCCCCCCCCCCCCACCCCCACCCCCCCTAAAAAAAACAAACCAAAAAGAGCCTCATTTGCTTTTTGGAGCCTTTTCAATTTGAAAGGTGCTCCAAAAGGGAGGCAGCGCGTTGTCGCAAATGTCACACAGCGAGAGGAAAATGTTTGTAATTTTGTCTGCCACATTCACTTGGACATTAAGACGAGATATCCCGGCAAATAGAAGAGTTACCCGATTAGAAAAACACTTTTTTTGCCCCCCTCATCATAACACCAAAATGAGATGACACCCTGAAACCAAACAAACAAATAACTGTTGTAAAAATGTAATTATTCGCAGTGGTTGGCGTATTTGAATGAAAAGGTCACAGCCAGGATATTTATGCTTGATCTCAGTGATGCTTTTGTTTTTGGCTATTTACTCTTGACATAAAACCCAGAAACATTCACAAGAACTGCGATAAAGTAAAAACAAAACAAAACCGAAGTAGGTCTTTCTGTCTTTTGCTGCATTTCAGAGGCAACGGACAGACATCACACTCAGCAGTCAGAACCGTCTCCAGGTGCTGGATAAAGTGAGAGAGCCGAAAGCAAACGCTGCTCCGAGGAAGCGTGCAGCTTCGATTGGCTGTCAGGGTCACGTGAGGCGCCACGGCGACATGAAAGCTCGGTATTGCTCATCGAGAAGAGATGTGAGAGCGACATGAAGGGCGGGGAAGGTTTCAGAAAATACTCGAGCTTTTCCAGGACTTTTGACAGTTTTTTTTTTTTTTTTCACATTTTCCAAATGTTTCCAGGACTGAGACATTGTTCAAACATCTTCCAGGTCCTCCTGCACATACACACACACGCACCACGCCTCCGTTGTGTAAACCGTTCCTCATTTTTTAGATCCCTCAGAAAAAAAAAAAGAATTTCAATTCATAAACAAATATTTCCTCCCTCTGAAATGATCCTTGTGCTCCACAGAGTCTGAACGAGAGCGCTCAGCCAGCAGATGCAGATGTTCGTCTGAACACTAAGAGGGTCCACGTTTTTTTTTAAAGCATGGATCTGATTCTAAGAACAATGGAGGGACTGAGGAGGGATTACAGGCTGATTTGTCCCCTTTTTATTACCTTGGGATAAGCAACAGCTGGAGAGCAGCTCCACAGCGCCGCATTAAGAGCCGACTCGTCCATCAGATTGTATCAACTGTTCGCAGAAAAAAAGATTGAACGAATCAACGGCGAAAATGAAAGCTTTACGTCTTTAAGGCTTTTTGGTAGGTTGGACCTGGAGGGGGCAGGAAAAATGGAGGGGCTGACGGTGCGGCCATCATTTCAGGGCTCTTTCATCATGGCTTTCTAATCATCGCTCATCTCGTCTTGAAACCACATAAAAGCTACCGATCGGACCGGGGCGCACACTGGTTATCGAACAGGCGGTTAGAGGGCACGTTTACAGACTGGAATTTTTTTTTTTTTGCAGCAATTACTTCTAAATAACAGGTAGGTCATTTTTCTCTCACGATGTGATGCACTTAATCGATTATTATTACTGGTTCACAGTGTGGTGTATAAGCATTGCTTTGGAGGATGAAGCACATTTGGCTTCGAGTCTTTTAAAACACAGATGCAAATTATTTGCCATGTTTAACATATGCTAAGCTGCTTCAGGACTCTGGTCTGAGAACCAGACTAGCAAATTCAGGTCTGATCGCAGCAACTGTGTCTGCTCTCTTTTGCCTTCTGTCACATTTTTGGCTGCTTTCTGCTTCGGCGCCGTCGTCCGATGGCGTGCGGAGAGACAGAAACCACGCGCCATCACCTGGTAAGGCTCAAACCGGAGCTGCCCGCGGTCAGGTGGGAGTCGGTCTCATGACTTCACCGTCGTGCCGTGTAACAGAGCACATTCAACACTTGCTATGACCCAGAGAGTGTGTGTTTGTCTGTGTGTGTGTGTGAGAGAGAGAGAAGGTGGAGAACAGAAAATGTCTTTAGGTTTGCTTCACCTTCACACCGCAGCTTCAAACGGGACAAAACATCATGCAGTTACAACAGCTGCTCACTGGGGCGCAGCACCGCCTGGAAGGAGCTCTGACCAGGAGGGAGAAGCAGCAGGAAGAAGAAGAAGAAGAAGAAAACGCAGCTCGTCGATTGGTCGAGACTGAACACGGAAAGCTGAGAAGGCGAGAGACGACGACGTGTTGGCGTGGTTACAGGGATGCCAAGCGACATACTGCATGTTGCTTTATTTATTTGCTTCACTGGACAGTCGGTTTGGCCTTTCACACTGTGACTGAGAAACAACAGGATCCACTCAGGAGTGAACAAAGTCCGGATTAGATAACAATTCATCTTGGCTCCAAGAAAATGATAGTTTTCTTCTGGTGAATTTTGGTGCCAATTTCATATCAAGTTTCCTCCCTTTCCTGTGAAACAGTGTCAAATGTCTGATGACTCAACCGGCACGTGAGGAAGATCCTCAGTCGGCATACAATGAAATGCAAAGGCAGCCTGGAGTGCGTCTCCTGCACACATTACAGTATCAGATTGGCCTCGACTGGAATGGGCGTGTGACATGCACCAACGTGATTGGCCGCTGACGTCTCAATCCAAAGAGGAACACACGCCCACCTGCTAGTCTGGAGTGTTTACACGGTGACAGTTCTGACAGAGAAGTTGCACCAGAAATGAACAACATTATTCCAACTAGAAGAAAACAGGCCCGGTGTGATTTAGCTTCACTAACAATGTGGTGAGCAAAGGACGAGTGTTTAAAAAAGTCATTAAATAGAAGACACGACACTGTTCACCCTGTCAGGTTGGATCTGAATGGATACCAGTAAAATACGGCTCCAAAATCACTGGCAATTTTCTCCCACTTTTTCCCCAAACTTCTCGTGAAATCCGGCCAGAGACAGTTGGGGATCCCACCCTGCTTCCCACACCCAACTGGCCGGCCAGTGAGGAGCAAAGCCAGCCGGCCAAGCAGCCAGCGAGTGTCCCTCAGCAACCGGTGGTGGTGGTGGTGGTGGGGGGGTTATCCATTGTTGTCCGGGGTCAGGTTACAGCCTCACCACGTGGCCCCACCCTAGCTCTCTTGGCAGTTGGCTCCTGTTTTGAACAAAGTTGCCTCCTAATGCCAGGTTGCTTGACATGGATATCAAGAGAATCCTATCGGAGGAGGAGGAGGAGGGCGTGAGGAATGCCCAGTGAGCGAGAGAAAGAGATAGAGAGAGAGAGAAAGAGAGAGAGAGACTGAAAGAAAAAAAAAAACCTCCTACACAACCACCATCTGCCTTAGACTTGGCTGAGTCTCCTCAGCCACTCAGTCCCTGCGCCACACCAAGTTAATGGGTGAGATTGTGTAACTGCTTTCATCTCGTCAGCTGGGGCTCTAACAGACAGCGACTGAGCTGCTCAGATCCTCCTCTGAGCCGAGCTTCAAGGGCAGCCATTTTAGGAGCCGACTATGTGCGCTTAGGTGTTCAGCCAGCGCACAACATGGACCCACGGATCTGATCCTCTTCCTCAAAGGCAGACAGGCAGACAGGCAGGCAGGCAGGCAGGCAGGCAGGC
>JAUESE010000098.1:10203468-10213593 GCA_032274725.1 Malacoctenus triangulatus
AAAAAGGTGATAGTGCCCCTGCTGCATCGCCAATGACCAACTGAAAACTCTCTTGATGGGATTTTCTAAAATAAACAGAAGAACCCCCCCCCCCTCCCCAGTGCTGGATGTTGGCCTGAATTTGCCCCGATTGGTAAAGTCTCTTCAACAATTGTGATGACTGAGAAGACTTGGAACTGTGTTGCTTGTCAGTATTTTTTCTTTCTAAAGAGGAATCCCTTTTCTCTTCATTCCCTCAAAGATAAACACACACACACACACACACACACGGAGCCGGCGTGCTCGTCACATTACAGTAGCTTCATTTTCGGGGGGCATTCTCCTCGCAGCTGTTCTTTACAAGTCAAATCTTGAATAGTGGTGGACACATGGGCCGCTTTGCGCCGCGTTTGGCTGGAGCACCATGAAGGAACTCTTCTGTTTTGCTCGTGTGTGTGTGAGTGTGTGTCTGTGTGAAAGAGAGAGGCAGAGCAAAGAAAGAGAGAGAAAGAGAGAGAGAGAGAGAGAGAGAGAGAGAGAGAGAGAGAGAGAGAGAGAGAGAGAGATGATGTGGGTCTTCATCGCCGAGCCACATTTCTCTCTCTCTTCTTCTGTCCTCTGTCTCGACTTCCACTCGGTAACTCCCTCCCTGTCTCGTTTTTGCCCTCTACGTGCCTTTTTTTCTTCTTCTTCTCCTTCTTTCCTTCTCCCCAAACTTCCCTCACAGAGTCTTTTTCCTGTGTGGTCCCGAGCACTTCTCCTCCTCACTTTCATCTCACTTGAAGAGCTAATGAGTTTGATTGCATCACCCGCAGAGTCATTTGTCAAAACTTTGGATTAAAAAAAAAAAAAAAGAAAACAGACTTTGATCGTTTGAAAAAAAAAAAGAAAAGAAAGAATCCCAAAAGGAAGAAGTTGTCAGGGAGAAATAATGAACGTCTTTGGTGCCACGATTCACCTACAAAACTTTTTTATTGCGTTAGGTTTATTTTTTGGGAGGGATTTCTTTAATTGATGTGTCATCTGTGGCATACATCTGCTGAGGACATGCTGGGCGTACACGTGATGTCAGTATGCGATAAGAGACCAAACGACGTGGCGCGGCGTGACATTGCTCCGCCACGCCGCTGAGCTGGAGCAGGTGCACAGCCACGAGCCAGAAGATTGCAGCGAGTTGAACACTGACAGACACTTCCACTGCGACAAAGGACGGCTGCTCCTGAGAGTTACGGATAGGGCGGTTAAAATGTGTCTCTCGTCTCTCGCTATTTTTTTTTGTTCATTCATGATGATCATTCTTCGTTAAAGCTTAAAGATGTGGTTGAAATACTGAGGTGTCTTCATGAATGGTTTCCTCCAAACACGCCCGTTCTTCCTGCGCACACTGACGTGCTTAAGTTGTCTGCAGTGGAACGCTACAGTTTTCATTGGGCTGCGGTGGTCCGTGCCCTTTAATGCTGCAGTGTGCTGGAGAAGATAACCTGTCTGAGGAAAAGAAAAAGGACACCTTGGTGCTTGGAGAGAGGGCAGACTCACAGTCAGACGGTAGAGAAGCACACTGAAGTAACCGGATGCTATGATGGACAATCACGGACAGCCCCTCCACAGCCTAAAGGGTAAAAAAATGGTCAATTACACTCTGAAAGCATCAAGATTTATTTCAGTTCCATACTTTGCTTGGCAATGGGGTTGCCAGGTTTTACTTGCTCTCATGTCTGACAGCGTTGCTGCCATGTGCTGGTCAGTTCTGGCTCTCACGACTGAGTTACATGCTCCTCTCTGACTAAAACAGTTTTATTCTCCAATGATCAAATTAGGAACAAAAGTCAATTTAACTGAAATTGTCCATCGTAATTTTTACTGTACAACACGTTGACCTTGTGGGCTGGATAAGACCCCTCCATCTATCCATCCATCCATCCATTCAGGTGAACACAAAGGAAACGCCTGTTTCTCCAAACAGCATTATTCCAGCGGTTACAAGGTCGTACAATCCATTTTTTTTTAACAGCTACTAATGTTATTAACAAGTTCTGCAGTCACAAAGCTGTGAAGATGCTCTCAAGATGTGCTGCACATAGAAAAACCTCGGCGAGAGAAAAAATCTGCGAAGGTCGATGCGGATTGTGCGGCGGCTCTTCGGTCGGACTTGGAGCAGTCTGGAGTGGTGCACTCAGACTGTACCATTCACAGCTCACTAAAACCAAGTGGAGCTCCAAGGAAACACTAATCAAAAAGTGGACAGCACTACTGACACAGAGACACAGTAAAAAAAAAGAAAGCGAGAGAGAGAAAGAAAATATGTTTGCAGAAAACTTTCAGATACTTCCTGTACAGCTTCCTTTAGTGGAGACACTACGTACATATACAGAGTCATGGCATGAAAGTTGTTCGAGGTCAATGTCTTTGACCTTTCACTGTATTAATGAAACAAAAGGCCAACATATTCAGATCGGCAAGGGAAAAAAAACGAACAGTCTCATGAAGCCTTGATGGTGCCATTGTCCTCCTTCATTTATTGCCCAGAGACTGCAGGTGGAAATTAGCTCTAACCTTGTCCATCGGATCCCTCCTCATTTATAGAGTTAATGTTTAATGTACCTCGTCCCCACTTCAGATAAATAAATCACTCGCTCTTCTTTACAGTCCGTTCTTTATATCAAAGCATGAGAAGAGCAGTGAGATGTGAGAATTACCAAACATTTAAGAGTCAAATGAGCTACTCGGTGTCAAAACAGTACTTTGAGGTCAAGGTCTGCGCTCTTTGAGAGCGAAAACAGCCAGAAGTACATATTCAGCAGCACCAAGGGCTGGCTGGGAAGGAAAACTTGGGCTTGCCAATTATGAGCCTTGAAAAACCATTGTGAAGAATGTAAATTCGCCACTGCAAAAAGAGGACTTGGAGACTTTGAAGAGCCTCAATGCACAACAAAGGAGAGTGGCACAAACTCAGCAAGACGATGATCGATGATGAGTCACTTTGACAAACAGCTGTTGGAGGAAAAGGTTTTGTATCCAGATATTTGTAGAGATTGTCTATTGTTGAAATATCATGCTGAGTAATGTTCATTTGCAAAGTGAAAATTAGGAAAATTAAAAGCAAAGAGCGACACATAAACAAACTTTAAGGCTGTAATGGACAGTAGCAGACTGCCCCTCCACAGCTGTGGTGACAAGAAACGTATCATAGTACGTACAGCTTATTAAACCCAGTCGCAGACGATCCAGAACGACAGATTATCACAATGAATCTGCCTTGGTTCAGCCAGACAACTGAAACTTTTGGCTGCAAAAGGAACATGTTGGAAAAACACATCCTGGCCTCGTGAATCTCTAAATCTGGTGGAGCTGCAGATGGCCCGGCCGGCTCCTGGCTCCGGCAGCATCAATTCAATTCATGGACCAAACCTGCCTCGTGTCAACGGTCCAGCCTGGTGATGATGGTGGCGTAATGGGGTGGAGGAGACTGTCCCAGCGCTCCTTCGTAGGTCTGTTATCATCACCCGGTCATTGTTTCGGCGCCATCGCTCGTCTGAGTGTGGATGCAGGAACCTAAATCCAGTCCTCAAACAGTTGAGCCTTCGTTCAAAGCAAAAGGAAGTCCGGGCCAGTATTGTTGTGGTGCTCCGACCAGGATCCCCGATGGGCGCATTGAACTGTTCCAACACAGCTCCACTTAAAATTCGGACGAAGCATATGCAGCGACAGCAGAGGTGTGAATGTGTGAGCGGCTTGTGTTTGTTTTCTGTGGAGAAAGAGGAAACGTGATGATGCACTCTGGGCTTTCTGCTCCATTTGTGGGGTTTTGGAGATTGTGCGTCTATGATTAGGTACATGTGTGGGGTTTTTTTGGTTTGTGTGTGTGTGTGTCTCGAAGCCCTTTGTGCCTTTTTGATTGACTCAGCCTTTGTTGCCTCCCTTCATGTCACATGCACCAGAGAAGACGAACACACACATGCTCATACACAGAACCAGCTTGCTGTAAACAAGAGTAGTTTAGTTTAAATGTTTTCCTAAACGCAAACATGGAAAGTAGTGTGCTTCATTGTTCTACCATCGTGCGAGACATTCATGAAGATCCAGGTCATTTATGAGAAATCCAAAGAATTCAAACAAGCAACAAATATATTTTGTCTTCAGAACTTCCACAGAATAATTTGAATCCATCCGAGTGTTTGATTTCTCATCAACACACCGAACAATCTGCTTTTTCCCTGCAGTCAGTACCTTGTGATCCACAATGTCCCCACAACATGGGCCATCTCTCCGTACGCAGACCTCACAAGCACTGTGAGACCGGACTGCACACCCTCACACACACACCGGCAGCCACCATTGGCTCTGCGAGGAGGGTCCCCCTCCTGTCCCCATCCTCTCCCGCCTGCAGCTGCCCGCCAGCCTGTCAGTTCCCAGGCATCAGGCCATCAGAGATGACGCCTCCTCACGCCACCAAGTGGTCATCACCTGCCCTGCACCTTTGGAAAAAAAAAAAAAAAAAGAAAAACTATCCTCAAGGCATCGATGGAAGTTTGGACAGTTTTTTATGGGTGAACTCTGGGAGTGAGAGACATGTATGAGGGGGAAATATGATGTAATTAAAACTGTCATAAAACTATATCGGTTGATCCGTCCTCGTACACCTATTAAGTCTTTTAAGGTGTCTGTGGTTGCAGACTGCAGCTTTAAACACTTTAAAAACTCTTGTGGGCAAAGTTAAATATGTTGTTCTCCACAAAAAATGTATTTTTGAGCAAAAAATAAATTCACATATAAAAAAAAAAACAAAATACAACACAAGACAGTCATTTGTTCAGAGTCATTACCAGCAGCAGATCTGGGACACTTATGACTCTTTATGGCGGCAGAGTGGTGTAAATGGGATTGCTTTAAAATTAACTACAGAGCTCATTTTCATGGTAATAAAGAGGCAGGTTTGCTTGTGCAACAGGGTGGCAAATTGTGTTTCAGTGGCTTATGGGTGGAAGTGACGCAGACGAAACCGGGTGAGTTTGGACTTTTTATTAAAGAACGGTGTTTCCTAAATTGTCATTGGCATTTGTATGATGTGGATTTTGATGAAATATGTATGCAGCAATAAATCAGGTCACTGGCTGTGGCCGTCAATGTCAGACTTACCCCCACCCCCCCCGCCCCGACGGCCTCCAGTTTTTTCCGCCAAACTGTCTCCCCCTGTTTGTGTGTTGCTGGTGCGCTACAGTCCTGGTTTTGCCCCTGACCTCTACTCAGTCACTGCGGGTTGAAAGTCATGCTAAAATATGTATAGGGATGTCAGTGCGTCGCATCCGGGTGCATAAATTGGGTTTGTGCATGTTTGTGAGCCAATATGTGGATGTTTGTAAACCACATTATGCTAAATCCGATCCGTGACTTTTATTTATGTTCAAAGTCATGTATGGAAATGTGTGAGTGTGGCGTGCGTGTCAGCCGTGTGTGTGTAGGCCAGCTCGTGTGCACACGTTTAAGGATTAGTTCTCTGTACCTGACAACATGGGAAACAGGCAGCATTGAGGGGATAAAGAGCGTCGGAGGAGATGTGCTGCAGGGCAGGTGGAGCACAGGAGCCGGCCGACGGAAGCAAAAAAAAATAAAAGGGGGTGGGGGGGGTTTGGTTCTTCGGTGGGGGGGCTGTTCAGTTCAGCGAGTAATTGTGGTGGGGGTCAAACAGGTCCGGACCTCATTAAGAGAATTGTCTGGGAACAGTCAGGCTCTGAGCTGTTGTCATGTCACCTGCCTTCTTGTCATAAGAGGCAGTGTAAGGAAAGCAGCGGCTTAATAATGTGTCTTTCAGTTTTCCAGGTCACACAGTTCACCGTCAGAATTGGGGAAGGGGGGGTGCGGGTGTGCTTGTGTGTGTCGGGGGGGTCGACACGCGGCCCCACAAAGCAGTTTTGCAGCAAACACTCGCAGATACAAGCCGGTAATTGACATGCATACATCTGACATCTGTGGACTGGAGGCGCTTTAAAGGCAGGTACATCATCTCAACCAGCATCGCTTTTGATCGTCTTTGAGCGTCTTCTCTTTTTCCTGCTCGACACCCACCCTCTGTTTTTAATTTGTATTCACGGGGGGGTTCTCCGCCGTCTGACGTTACACAGACGAGAATTGGGGGGGGGGGAGAGGGATTTAAGGGGATCTCTCTCGAGCAGCTTTTTAAAGAGGGCGAGGTATCAATCAGGTGCTGATGTTACACTGATGCAACGCTCCGGCCTACGGAGGGGCTCACTTCTGGACGCCGCGCTGCCTCAGATCAACTTACAAGCATCTGAAGTAGTTACCACTTATTTTCTGACACGTGACGCCGTCAGCTTATGTAGTTGAGCGAGTGATGGGAGTGCAATTCATGGAGAGGTGTCTTCTAGGGACACGTACGCAGGAAAGATTTCAGTCGGGTGAATACTATTTAGGAGGTCTTCCCTGATGAGTTTGGAGCTAAAGGATGGGAACTGAAGTTGTTGATCCTAAAATCTTTGGAGCTGCTGCGAGAATCTCTACAAATTAAGTTTGATCGATAAACTTTCTCTTGATAAACTTCATCTTTTTTAATTCGTGCATGAGAGAAATCACAAGAGCTCGTTTTTTGGGGATCATTTACGCTTGTTTATTCTCGTGCTTTCCACCGTTATTCAAAGCATTCACCAAAGGAACCATAATACAACTGTGTTCCTTTTCAAAGTGTCATACATTCAAGAGTGCAATTAGTATAAATAGGAGAAAATATCTGCATTTCATAGAATATATTTTTTTCTTTATAAATGTAATCATTTCAGAGTAAGAAAATTCAGCATTCACAGGAAGCGCCATGTATATATACAGAGAGAGAGGAGGACGTACAATCATAGATCAGCAGGTGCTCTGCACTGGTCCCTGAACCCACTCATTTAAGGATCAACTGGTTGGTTTTAGTACAAATATATAAAATAAAGTGAAGCTACACTCTGTACTGCAAGTGTGCAAGAAGCCAGAGGATGGTAGGAGGTTCTCATCCGACAGCATGGATAGTACAGTACTTTGAGGGCGGGGCCTTTATCACAGGATAACGGTGCAGGCCTGGACGGTCCGCGCCGAGCAAGAGGAATTTCTGTTGGCTCGAAGATGCATCCCAGGAAACGCCAGAGAACAAAGTGGAAACAAAAAAACAAGATGCATTCAAGAACGAAAGGGAAAAAAAAGAAGACAAAACTTGAAGTGAACTCGTGACGAGTCTGACTCAGGAGTGACTCCGCGAGCTGACTAGTCGGTCTTCTTGCCGTCCGCTGCCTCGTCGCCCCCTCGGGGGGCCGGGCCGTGCTGCTCGCCCGACCCGTTGGGGGAGGACTCTTTGGCTGGGGCGGCGGCGGCGGCGGCGGGCTTCCCGGTGGTGCCGTTGTCGATGCACGGCTTCTCCGTCTCGCCGGTGAGGGCGGCGTACGGGGAGCGGCCGCTGAACAGCGTCTTGTAGACGGCCGACTCGATGGCTGTGAAGGGCGAGGTGGACGAGCCCGTCAGCATCATCCTCGACTAGAACAACACAAGGACAGCGTGTTAAAGCCGAGACACGATAAGAAGTACGAGATGGGAACAATTTAAGGCAATGAGAATAAAGTCTGTCTAACGATGTGTAATAACTCGTCACCTAAATCACACGACACTGCAAGAATGGTCCGGTTTACCTAATAAACTGCTGTGTAAAGATGCGACACATCCCTATTGACTTCTAATTAAGGGGCTGACGCCGTCTCGTCATGAATCCAAATAAATAGCAGGGGGTTTTTTTGGACACAACTCCTGAATCTGATGAAACGCTTCGCCGTTAATTTGACAGATCAGAGTCGGAGCGAGCGAACAGAACAGGAGTTGAAAGAAGACGTGGTAGATTTATCTGTGTCTCAGTCAAGAGCACAAGTTTCCCAGAGAAGAAAAAAAAGGGGATGATGCAAGCTGATGAAAATGATGCAAAAGCCCCAGCCCTGCGGGTAATACCCAGCTAATGTGAGTCACCGCGGCGAAAAAACTTCAAAAAAGCAAGACGGAGAAAGGTCATTTGGAAGACGAGACGCAACCCACGAGAAGGGGAGCTGTGGCACCAAACATTTGTTGTACACCACTTAGGAGTCCGAGCAATACAAAACAATGCAACGCGCTGATCAAACCGACACGCGTGCGTGACACCCTCCGGTATCTTTCCTTCTCGGAGCTCCAGAGTGGAAGCGCGGCAGATACGGCCGACTGACCTTGTTGACGACGGTGAAGGTGGTGTAGATGAGCATCAGGTGGTGCTTCTGGAGGGGCAGGTAGAGGGTGTGCTGCAAGGCGAACAGCACCGCCCCGATCAGGGTGATCTTGGTGGGGCTGGACAGACGCACAGGCAACGAGAGAGATCAGTCACGAACCTGCAACTTGTGATCACAGCAGGCTACAGTGTCTGCATCCAAACAATGGTGATGCCGCACACACACACACACACACACACGCACACTGAAAATGCAACATACACAACAGTGTAAAGGTACAACGTTTGATCTGCATTGGAAGGCACAAATATCTGACACAGGTGACACAGAACAGGTTAAATCAAATATTTATGCACACAAGGAGCCAATGGTTAAATCCTCTGGCTGAGATTAACTCTGAGTCGACTCTAAACTGTCTGAAAGTAATACAGAAAATGAGAGACCGGGAGTATCAGAGACTTACTAAGACATCTTGAGGAGCTCGTTGGTCTCTGGTTTCCACACACCTCGAACAAGCTGCTCAAAGTTACTGATCAGACCCCCTCCAGCACCTGATCAGGAAAGGAGCGATACGTAAGGGAATAGCACAGAATGATGTGCTTACAAACAAAATCCACAAGACACATTCAGAAATAGCTGCTGACCTCTTGCCCAGCCGACAGCGATCATAACCAGCAGGCCGTCCTTGTACTTGTTGTGGGCCTGAGTGACCCCTCCGAGGACCTTCCATGTCCGGGTGACCTCCTTCATTCCTGACAGCACCAGCCTGAGGGGCAGCAGGGCCGCGCAGCAGTACACCAGGTCCATGGGGCAGTAAAACACCAAATACCTGCACAGGCACAAAGCTGGGAGATCAGTGCAAACACACACACACCAACATTTTAGCTGTGTGTACTTTATATGGTCTCAAACCAGTCAAATATATTTTAGGAGTATCCCAGATGTGCCCACCAGAGGGCGCTGTGGGGTTTTAATGAGCGCATTGAAACGATATATACAAGCTACCACCAGAGGGCGCCAAATACATTTCAAAACGAGACGGCACAATAACTCTTCTATTTCATCATGTGTCTTCAACAGTTCATGGTGCCTTCACAGACACATGACACCAACAATGAGCTGTTTTTCATCACTGGAGCAGAAAAAAGCAAAGATTTTCCAGCTAAAGCTTCTTCTTCTTCTTCCTTCTACGTTTGTGATCGGCGTATCGAACATTTTACCAGACGATGGACGCCAGCAGAACGCTGGTGCTGTTGGACAGCGGTGCTACCGGCGGCTCGGCCAGCATGATCCCCGACAGCACCGCTCCGCCGAAGCAGAAGAGCATGGAGCTGAACCAGCAGGCTAAGGGGCTGACCCTGGACACCTGCAGAGCGCCTGCAAGGGAACACAAGCACATCTGTCAACATGGAGCACAGGGACGTCCCCTTTAGTGCCCACGTTTGTCCTATATAGTTCATATATCAGGATATGAGCACTCCTTCAGGGTGCAGACGGTGGCAGAGTTTGTTTCAAAGAGTAAAAGCCACCTGAGAGACTCTGTTGGTGCTAAAATCTGAATGAACATGACAAGGGGAAAAACGGAGTTTAAGAGCAGCTTGCACAAAAGTTGAACAGGACATTATCTAAGTTTCTGCTTTTAGCAGAATGTTCATAACCCATTTATCACATTCTGAATCATTGCGTAACTTTGTACACTGATAACAGAGTTCTGAGAACAACTCTAACCACAGAAATGTCCTGAATCTTTGAGCAATTAGTAAATGCACGAGACAAACGATTTCCAGCATGCAACGAAACTCTTATTTTGCCTCCCAATCAAAAAAATGCAGTTTTTTCTAAATGTTTACTGCAAAACTCTCATGATGTTCTACTTACAAATCTCATCTCATGTTGCTGCATTACTTTAATG
>JAUESE010000098.1:10213693-10223881 GCA_032274725.1 Malacoctenus triangulatus
CACACACACACACACACACACACACACACACACACACACACACACACACACACACACACACACACACACACTATGCCTTGTAGGGACATTATCTTGACTTCTATCTGTTTCCTGCAGACTGAGTCTCAACTCAGCTCTAACTGTCTGAACATAGTTTGACTGTTGAAGCATCTTTTCACCTACAAACCATGTCCGTGAGAAAACACAAGGCTACACGCACACACACACACACACACACACACACACACACACACACACACATACACACACGCACGCACGCACGCACACACGAGCATGCGCATGTCAGTCTGACCACACAGCGATGCAGGGAGTCGCGAGGCTGGCGTCACCCTGTGGTAAATTAGTAGTCAAGTTATAAACAGATTATTTTAGTCTCTGATTACGTGCGCACCAAATGACGGCTTAGCCCAAACACCACAGACTCTGCCTGAGCGCTCCCTCTTTGATTGCACAGACGTGGTTTTGACAATAATTATCATTCTAAAGTGCATTTTAAAGGAACGTCAACCTGACAGGAAAAAGTTTTTTTTCTTTTATAAAACTCGCACTACTGAATCCTTTAGAAGTTTAACTGAGATATTTGTTACAGGGCTAAAGAATATTATAAATAGGCAGCAAGTTATCAACCTGTTGCATTAAGAAGCAGGGCAATAGAATAAAAAAAAAACTCATGTCCTCCCTGAACAAGTTTTCTCCTCCTGACATCTCACATTCCTCATAACAGAACCAGGAACAACTCAATAAAACTACTTCATGGCCTCATCTTACATAAAGTAGTTCTTACTACATTTTACTGTAGCTTGATATTCTTCATGCTTTCTCAACATCCGATTTCACATAATTCATCGTTCGAATTCTGCTTTGTCTTTTGAATGAATCACCGATCACAATCTTAAGTGTTCCCTTTCGCTCCGGATGCTGCTGTAGTTTGTGCATACGAACAGGAAGCCAGAAGACTTAAACCCTCCTCGGTGTGCCACGCTGTAAAGATTGAACACACCCTCCGTGCCCAGTATTCTTTGCTGGAGCACACCCACCATATAAAACAAATAAAAACCCATTAACACCGCAGTCATCATGCACTCAGACACACGAGGGGGGAAAGGGTGGAGGTGTAACTACACCCTCCTCACAAATCCCAACCAGCCTCCTCTTGCGCACGAGCTTTGCAATCACATCAAACCGTATCATTTTCGGGACAACCAAATCTGGGTGTTGTCTGCTGGTGAAACCACACATAACTGAGACTTTGGTGGAAACGTCCTAACAGAGACTGTGGATGTTTACGTCCGTCAGCGGGCGAGTTAAGTACAAATCCAAGTGGTGACTGCGTAAAATAAAAAAAAAAAAAACGGGCTTCACCCAAATCGAGTATGTGATTTTTACCCTCCAGTGTGTGTGCGCGCGCGCGTGTGTGTCCTTTTTTGATAATGATGGCTCGAGTGAATCCTGGAAGTTTAACGATCAGACACGTATGAAAGTGGGCGCATAAAACACTCAGGCATGAAGGAGGTCAGACCTTTGACATTGACCTCTCACACTGACCTTTAGCTTGTTGACCGGCGGTGGGAGAAGAAGACCCACAACACTGCAGCATGGGAATGGAGGGCGCGTTCCCATGACAGAGGCCCACGAGCCCCCTTAAATTATCTCACCACTCAATTTTCATGCCAGCTCAGATCAGTAAATCACACTTTTGTTTGACAAGACGTTTGCATCCCACTTCAGATTAAATAAGCTTCTTCATCCATCCATCCATCCGTCTTCCTGCAGCTTTTCCGACTTGGGGATTGGACGGTGGCGGAGATGCTCTCAGCCACACACACACACACACACACACACACACACACACACACACACACACACACACACACACACACACACACACACACGAGCAACTGATTCGCCCACCTTTCGAATGGAACATCGTCTGTCCACTGCATTGTGCAGTGTGACCACTGCATTGCCAGTAATTCACTTCCACACATGGTAATGATGACGGTGAGTCAAATACTACATAAAACTACGTTTGACTTTTCAATAATTATCTTTTTTTTAAGTGTAAGCAGTAGCGCACAGAAGTATGAAGCAACAAACTTGTAAAATCAGCTTAATGACAGACAGTATTGGTGGTGACAGAGAGCAGGAGGGGGACAGATTAGCAGGCTGTGATTAACAGAGTATCTGGGTTGTGTCGGACCAGCCAGTCGCCAGATGCTGCACGGTGTCGTCGTGTGCCAACTGGAGTGAACACAAAAGCGACTGACGCGGGCGTGGACTGCTGTTGTTCTGGCACAAAATCGGGGTCTAAATGTAGGTTTCCATCACCTCATGTGTACCCTGGGGTTTGCTAATCTTTGGGATGAACTTTTGCTGAACCTTCTCACTCGAAGCCTTTTCCACTCACATCATTGCAGCAACTCATGTACATAGGAGGCCCCAATTTAAAATAATTCAGCATAACACGTACTAAAATGCTTTGATGGCACTTTTGCTTTTTGGATGATCAGTTAGAATAAGAGTATGATTACAACACATACAAGAAGGAGTTAAATGAAGGTTCTGTGTGTGTTACTGTTTACTGTTTTAGAGTGTAAGTAAGCATGGGAGGAAATGTGATGATGTCAGTTATCAGGTTGTTCAGCATTGTGTCAATATCTCTCACAATGAAAAAGGAAAAACACAAACAGGAACTTTGCCAGATTTACAAAAGAGAAACTATTGTTCAATAAAGTCAAAGTAGTGGGTTCAGCTATAGAAATTCCACTAGATCCATTTCTCATATGTTCAACAAGTTTGCAAACATTTTTTGCACATGCAAACTTTTAGTGGGTCAGAACAGATGCAACATGTTTTTTTTGCAATTGAAATATCGATACAAACAACGAAGGCTTGCTCATTCCTGACTGTCTTCCAGATTGTCTAAAAAGCTGCAAGGCTGGTTAATTTAGTATCAAACAGAACTGATGTTGACCAAAACAATTGCTGCTGTTTTGCAGTCAATTTGGACACTCTGTGAGCTTAATGCCACCTGGCTGCTGGCTCTCGTCCTCTCTAATTATCTGGTCTATCCTTTGCTCTCTCCCCCTGCATTCCCCGTTAAAAGGGCGTCGAAACGCCAGATCAATTCAAACTGCTAAATCCACTCAGACTCAGCCACAGTCTCTGCCCGCTCTCTGTTTGCTTTCAACAGCTTCAGAGAAAAGCCGGGTCGAGTTTGTGTGTCGGGGACGGATGGTGGGAAAGACGGGCGATGCCTTTCACTCTGAGAAAAACCAGCCGGGGCCCTCGGCGTTAAAACCTCAGCCGAAGCTCTCAAAAGCCTGCTGTCAACATCACTTTCGAACTAATTGCGTCTCCTCAATCTTAAGTGACACAAACATGTTTATGACGGAGCCGTGATTGCCAGACGACACCAATAAACATGCTCCTTTATATCTTGAGGGTAATGAAAACATCGGTGTGATGCAATTAGCATCATTTCAAGTTACGTCTTATAAAAGAAACTTAATTGCCTCTTCTTCTTTCTTTTTTTTTTTTGGCGTTGCTGCTAATTCCTCGCGCTGCCTCAGACAGACAGCTAGATTAATCAAGCCTGACTCGAGCGGCCGTCGTGCTGAGGAGGAATTCTCCTCCCGTCTTCCTTCGTCTTTGAGGATAATTGGTACTGATTACCACCTCTTACTGTGTGTACTCAAGGCTCACTGATGAGGAACGGCTCGAAAACACAGAGATGCTCACAAGCAGGCTTTTGTGCGTCTGAAATTAGGTGCAGAGACAAAAGCAGACGCAGACGGTTCCTCCAGAATGTGCAGCAGCACATACCTGCAGAGGACGGAGCGTGTTTGTTCGAGGTGTTATGTCTCTTAAAGGCATTCCACTGTGGCTTTTCCCACGCTGAGGGGGGGTGGAGGCGGGTGGAGGTGCACGGGGCCGGAGGCTGCAGACCTTTGGGGACTGTGTGTTGATAGTTGGTGCATGAACTGGCAAAAATGCCTCCTCTGTCTGTCCTCCATTCATAATCACGCATTCCTCCGAGACATGTCCAGACATGTCGGAAAAAGACCAAGCAAGGACACTGGCACTTTCTCCCTGAGCCGGTTGGTTAGAGAAGGGGATGCAGGGTTTACGCCCGAGTGTACGTGGAGGTATTCGGATGAGGTCGTTCTAATGCTGTAAATCGGTGATCTTGTTTGTCTTGTAAACTTTTCAAAGCACATTGGTTGGAAATACTTTTAAAAAAGGTCAGTAAATGGAGATGTCAAAAAACAGTCACAGAAGTAAGTTAAAGGGTTGACAAAATGACGCTATATAATGATATTACATAAAGCCTTGTAAGGTTTAAAAAGAGGCAAGCAACAGTGATGCTTTGTTAGAGAAAAAGAAACGCTATCATTAGAGACTTGGTTAAAACAGGAAGGAGCAACCCAGTGAGGAGTTCATCCTGAGCTGTGTGGCTCCAGAATAGATCTTATCAATGTGGCTCCTGTTGGCAGACGGGGGGTGTGATGAAGCACAACGGCTCGCTCTGTCTATTTATGCGTCGACACAGACATGGGCACCTTTCACCATTAAGTTTCTCTCAAAGTCTTAATGTGTACAAGTGGACGTTTTTTTGGGGGGGCCAAACCCAGAGTCCCTTCAATGTGATAGAGACCAAAGAGGAAGAAGAAGAAGCCCACCCCTCCCTCTCTTTCTCGCCACCACCAGCTGCCAGAGAGGGGCAGCTCTGTGCCCTGGGTGACTGATTTACACCCTGCAGGTGTCTTGCCATGTTCATGCATGCATAAGTTCACACACGTGTGATGTCGGAACAAATCAGCCCCTTCAGTCGCGTTTCACTCTTTCGCTGAGGTCGCGAAGTGAAACGCAGAGACGGACGCTTCCCACTCTGCGTCCGCCTCATTAGCTCTGCACAGTGAAACGCCTCCAAGAGCCGTTTTTGCTTGTGTAATGACAATCAAATTTAGGAGGTGTTTGTCGCCTCTCTATAAAAGCCTGTGATAAATTTCGTTTCGAGGCCACACGGCAGTGGATGGGACTCTGTATCAGGTACAATGTGAGAGTTTCTTATAAAAGGGAAATAAATATAAAGAGTTTGTGTAATCGTTGACACTGCAATCCACGATAAACGGTCCCTGTACCGACTTGTTGTTAAATCACAACACAGGAGCAGAGGGCTTGTAGGGAACAAAAGTGCTTCTCTGCATTCAGATTATGTCCTTGTACATGATCAGACTATCACAGGGTGTTTTGCCATGCAAGAGTGGACCCCGACATCAGGTGTTCAGATGATAAGCCTGCCAAAACATTTAAATGTTTTCTGTTATCAACGAGCTGCATGCAAACAATGGTGCTGATGCCGATAATGAGGGTCACTCATGTAGCCAGAAGCCGATCCTAATTGCGAGCGGAGCGTGATCGCGCTCCAGAAACCGCAGTAAACACGTGTCGCACGCGGTCACACGCTGACGCATTTTAATGAACTTTAGCAAAGTTGTTTTTCCTTTTTTCTTGCTTTGCTTGCAAGTTATTCACAGAGCCAAAAGGATGTGTACAAAACACCTAACTTACATCCCACAAACTCATTTTTGGATCTTTCAAGTAGTATTCGCACAATCTGTAATTCACCTTTTCTTACTTCTCCAATCTCTGCACACACGTTCACATTTCTGCCTGCCGAAAGCTCCCAGACACTGAGTGTGTACCTGCATGATGATGGAGGTCACAGGATGTACAGAGTGTATGATGCTGTGGGCTCGCTGATGTAGATAAATGAAGGCAGAAATGCAAACAACCTCTCCTCCTCGAGAGGTGTTGACAAGATTATCATCTAATTACATAACGGAGGATCTGTTCTTCAGATTTCATTGATTGCATTTTTCCTGTTTTCCCAAAGAAGCCCCTGTCTCTGTCTGTATAATCCCCCCTCCTGCCCCTCCCTGTGGTTTGCACTTAAAAACAGCCCCTCCCTCTCTTTACCAGCCGCACTGTACGCTTCTCTCGTTACATGTTCCAGGACAAAGACGTGATATCCGCGGCGCCATCAGAAAAGATGCAGAGAGAGAGAGAGAGAATAAAAGGGGGGAGAGGATGAAAAGGAATAAAGATGTTGCGGTGGGCAGCGGCGGGGCGTCGGAGGGTCTCAGGTCAGAGCAAAGTGCTGACTCAGCCCGTCCCAACACCCATCACACGATCTATTCCCGAGTCTCCCCGGGGAGCAGTTATGTTCTCATGGCTGCACTCTCTATATAACCTCAGAGCTCACAGGACAGACAGCACTTAGCGACAGGGATCACGTTACCAGGCTCCGCATAACTGCTCATATATCCAACAATGAGTCAAAGCATAAAAACAGTCCCGGCTCATGTGATTTCGGACATAAGAAGAGGTGCTGTGTTTTCAGCTGTGTCGCCATGGAGCCATATTTCCATCCGTCCCAGAGGAAGCACACGAGTTCGAACGCTCTCAGATATAACATCTTCACACATCTGTCAAAACATTCCTGTTTGTCCCCGGCTCCGTCTTCCTTGCCCCCCCCCCCCTTACTCGGCCCACTGACTGCACGTGGACCCTCAAACAATGGAGAGAAGCCCGGAGTAGGTCAAGGCCATTGCAGGTCTCCCTCAAAAAGCCAGCTGAGCCGACCGAAGCAGCCGCGGCCTCGGAGTCCTCGTTTCTAATTGGCTGACAGGAAGGAAGCGGATGAATGCGAGGAAGTGAAGTCCACTGAAAACACCCGACGGCTGCGGTTTGCAGCGGCGGCGGTCTCGCCAGTGGCATGAAGGGGGGGGAGAGAGAAAAAAAAAAAATTCCCTGAGTCTGCCCATGGCTGGCTGCTGTTGCTTAGCAACAATGATTAGGTTCAATCACTGGGATGATCTTCACGTGACTGCAAAGTGCAAACCCCTGCTCTTTGGAGAGGTGAGCCCAGACCTGCGTGGCGCCATGATACTCTGATGTGATCGCAGCATGACTGGATCAATTAACCATTCCACTTTATCAATGCTGAGAGAGAGAGAGAGAGAGAGAGAGAGAGAGAGAGAGAGAGAGAGAGAGAGAGAGAGAGAGAGAGAGAGAGACTCTCACCCTGTCTTAATTGTAATCTTAGCCTTGAAATCACGAATTAACTTCAAATACTCCTAAAACGTTGAGGGAACTGGGCAATTATCCCCTCAAGTGTCTCTGTCTTCATATATTTGTGAGACCACACACACTCACACACACAAAGGGAGAGTATGAGGAGCCAGACTGCTTGTATCACGTGGTCCTATTATCCATTTTTCAAAAACACATTTATTAAGAGTGTCTGAGGCTCCACAAGACATTTGTTATAATCAGCACACCTCACTTTCTTTTCTCGCTCCCCCTCGGCTTCATCTCCATGTTCTCTCTACAATATCCTGCTCATCTGAGTTCTCTTTCTCTCCCCCGGTTGCATGCAGGTGTCTCACCTTTCATCTTCAGGCTCAATCTTTGTACTCGTCTCGAAACAAGTAAAGACTTTCTTTTCACTCTCGGGGTCCTCCGGCCCTGTAAGAGGAGAGCCAGGGAGGAGAGAGGGGCCACGGTGCCCCCGTCCAGGCCGTCAATAATTCATCGCAGGTTCAGATGTGTTTCGTTTTATATTCATGCTGAATGTGGGGTGGCTTTCTGTTTCATGTGAAAGTGGAGGAACAAAAGGAGGTGAAAAGGAAGAAGCAGCACAGGAAGGAGAGTTTAGAGACGAGGCTCGAGATTAGAACAAGTTTTTGGTTTACCCATCGACCATGTGACTTTTTCTGTCTGACACACACACGCACACTGCATCAACACTCGGTGCCACAGGACACAAAGAGACAGCTAAGAAAACCACAGTAGTTATTAATCAGCTGACTGATACGAGGAGACAGATGGTAAACGAGTGTGTTTGTGTGTCTGGGTCTGTGTGTCAGACAGCTGTAACTGTCGAAATGTGTTTGACGTATATCTTCCCAGGTGTTGCCTCCGAGGGAGCCGCAGTGGGTGCTGCTTCTTTTTCTTTCTTTTTTTTTTCCTACTCTGTGGAAGCGTGTTCCTGTGTGAGTCTGTCTGAGGGGGCACGGCGGCTGCGTGTTCTCCGTTGTTGCACGCGTGTTCATGTCATGTCATGCCTCCGTCAAGGCCGGTGTCGGAGGTAGATCTCCTGCCGGGCCTCAAAGCAGCTGGCACGGAGAGACAAAGAGACAAGGGGGATTTTCTTTGGGCTGAAGCAGCTCTCACGTGTGCATTCTTCTCATACCAGAACCCAGTCAACGCCTTGATTAAACAAAGGAAAGATATCTTTTACTCACTGTATATTTGTTCAGGAACTCCCCCCCCCCCTTCAGGCTGAAAAGGTTGTGAGATAAGCACAAATTAAAAAGATAAACAAATGGGAGTTGTTGTTTTGTCAGACAGATCTATGAGCCACTGATTACGAGGCGACTCGGCAACAGAGCCGTCGAGATAAAACTGCAGACGGTGAAGCTCACAAGGTCACCGGTGCGACCAGGCGCTGTGGACGCAGGCTGATGATCGCGTTACTGTCAGAAATCCCAAATTACATTAACGAGGCATCCCTGCATCCAACAGGAGTTTAGTGAAACAGCAACAGGCTGCAGGGTGAGACAGCAGCTCTGCAGCTGACACCAATCGGAACTGCAGTATTTCTCAAACTTTTTTCGACTGTATTTCCAAGTTATTGGGAAGATTTCACTGATTCTTCACATTTTGCATGTCCGCATGCACAGTAGTCATGGCAACATGACGCTCCACTTGGTACAGAGACCTAAAAAACTATGTAAAAGTGAACCATGCCAACTGAAACGGCTCATTTGCATCGTGGTCCATCCTGAAAGTGAGCTCTGATGTTTTTTTCTGCTCATTTGACCGTCTTGTGACTCCGTTCTTGATATTTATTTATCATTAGATTCCGGTCAAGTGTCGCTCACGTCAGTAAACCAGAAGAACGTGGCCGACGACTGACGAGAACAATGAGCTCGGACCTCGGACCGCGATGTGAGCGGAGCTCGGAGAGAAGCCTTCGTCACCTGCTGTCATCGCACGCGCAGGAAGCACGAGGCCGCCTGGTTTCACTTCCCCCTGCCGCCTCAAAAGTAGGAAGTTGCACTGATAAGCAAGAGCGACCACAGAGAGGGCCCAGCCGAGAGCAGCAGCGACCCAAACACTCATGCATGCGCGCAGGCTTACTCACCTCACGCCGCGTGACGAACCTGCGACTGTGGCGCGATGATGAAAACATGATTCATAACCAAAGAAAACTGCTTGCGCTGTTTTCCTTTGTGTGCCGCGCCGCTAAATGAGCTTATTGTTTTCGCTATCTGCAGAAAGAGGGAATGAAAAAAAAAAAAAGAGACAGTCGGCAGATTCCCTGCGACGACTGAAATTCATCACATTTCCCAGAAAGTGTTTCCTCATCAGAAAGGGGCCTGAGGAGAAAACAAAGGGGCCACTTTCTGCACGTTGCCATTGAAACGAATCAGCTTTGAACGGCAACGCCGCACTTTGGAAATAATAACTCTCGCTGGCACACACATCCAGATTATTCCCAGGATTAATGAGAAGCTCAGGAAGCACCGGGATGGCCGAGTGCACTGGAAAATTCTGTGACCTAATTTGATATTTTTGTGAGTGAATGAATGGAGAAAAAAGAGAGAGAGAGAGAGAGAGAGAGAGAGAGAGAGAGAGAGAGAGAGAGAGAGACGTGTAATCACATGCAGCTCGGTGTCTCCTAACATTCAGAAAGTCCCCAAAAGCTCCACGCAGCCTCAGGATGTCCTGCAGATAGTGACGCTTCCTGACGGGACGGGAGTTCAAAGGTCAGCACGGAGCCAACCGGAGGAGGAAGTCGGATCTCAGGATGAGGTGGAAACCGAATCCTTCCCCACAAACGGCCTCGCTGTCACGGGTCAGGCCGCGACACATCAGCGGTTGGACACAGAGGGCCTGTGAAAGTGGACACTGCTAATAAAGCTTTAATGAAGCGCAGCTCCAGTTTGGAAGGATTCGAGTGAATCCAACCGTCCCGCAAACATTCTGCATTGTCGACGCTGTAATGAGTAATGTTACGGTCTCTCTCTCTCTCTCTCTCTCTCTCTCTCTCTCTCTCTCTCTCTCTCTCTCTCTCTCACACACACACACACACAC
>JAUESE010000098.1:10327877-10337964 GCA_032274725.1 Malacoctenus triangulatus
GTGTTGTTTTTTTTCTTTCCTGGACCCCCTGGAGGTTTCCGATTCGCGAGAGGCAGAAACCTTTTCTTTAAAAAAAAAGCCCCAGCTTCTGGGTTACTATGACAACTACTACGAGACTACTTTTCCCGCTGAACTCTGAGGTTGCAGGGGGATAAACTGTGTTCATTTCTTTCTTACAGTACATAAAACACGAGCGAATTCTAAAGTTCCCTTTTACGCAAAACGTGTTTTGTTTTTTTTAATTCTTCTTGTCGTTTGGCTTTTCCACCCTTATTGTGCACAAAGATGTATGTGCAACCAAGGACAATGGCTCCTCACAGTCGTCTGTCAGAGACTGACAGGCTCTCTGTGTTCGCCGTGAATCTGGTGGGAGGATTTACAATATGAATATGACGTCGTGACGTCACAATGGGAAGCGATAAAACAGCTCCGGAGTGTAACGGTGTGTTGTGGAGGCATCTGTGGTTCACTCGTCTCTTTCAGCCCGGACTTCAGCATTGTTTAGAGGAACAAGCTGTCCCACAGTCATGAGAGCGTCTTTCAACGGATCGCTGTTTGAAAAAGGCAACTGCTGCAGACAGAAAGTAACTTTTTGACCTTAATTCCCCCCAATTTCCTCCGAAAACTGCTCTGAAGCTCCCATCTTACTTTTGATTCTCCAGAATTTTACTTTTGAACCAAACACTGGCATGAAAAACCCGTTCTGATTAAAGCAGGAGCCTGCACATTTTCTTTAACCTGCCTTAAAGTGTCCAACTGTGGGTTTTGTTGACAACCACGAAGCAGGCAAAGCCTCGGGTCTCCTTGTAACCTTCTGTGGCTCTTATTAAGGGGGCCCCAGGGCTGGAACGCCCCCCCCTCCTTTTTAATACAGTCTTCTGAGATTATCTCTGAAAAGGCTGTAGCCCCCCGTCTGATCTGTAAAAAACATTGCAGGGAACTCCCACCAACATAACAAAACAGGAACCTTCAAAATAAAAGAATTCAAGAAAAATGTGTGAGAAACAACGCATCCAGTGACCAATTGCATGCGATCAGAAAGATCAGGAGTATTTGTGAGGACCTGAGAGGAGATTTTCACGAGCAACGGTGCTGAACCTCAAAGCACACATGAAAAGCTACGGAAAAAAAAGGAAAAATATGACAGAAAAAAAAAAGCATCAAAGGTGAGAGAAAGGAGCATTCACCAGCTCAAAGAGGAACCTTTGCACACACTTGCCCCAGGTGTGCAAGAGCTGCTGATGAGCCACTCATAGGCTAATGATCCTCTGCTCCGGCCTGCTGCAGACCCTCAGGAGGGAGCAGCCAGGTTCCAGGCCGACGAGAGACGTGCCACGGTCGGTTTTAATGAGCCTTTGAAAGGTGCCTTTAACTGCAGTGGGTGATTCCCGGCTCTGGTGTGTGTGTTTGGAAGTGTCCTGTTTGTGTTTACTGGTGAGAACGCATCCAGGAGCAGGCTGGAGTTATGATCTCACCGACTCTCTGATATGAACTGCAGTGAAGGTGCGAATCTGGAGTAGGAGTGACAGAAATATTGTGACAGAGGTTTAGTTTGGATAGGCGCTGTCTGGGCCAGCACAAAGTTCTGGGACCCCCATGGGTCAGTGCCAAAGATTAGATTTGGGGGCAAAGCTTTGGTGTCACTTTGAGAGTGTGTTTTTTTTCTGCCAGTGTTTGGTTTCACTGTAAGGTTTTTTTTTTTTGCAAATGAAAGGGAGAAGAGGGAGTCAGTAGCCTCTGATTGATATAAATCAGCTTCAGCAGGAGGAGGGAGGGGAGGGGTGCGGTCTGCAAACATGGGAGGGGAGACAGGAAGGACAAGAGGACAGACTGTTTAGTGTTTTCCAAGCATGATCAGGATCAGGAAGGTAAATGAATCAAAAAACGTTTGGTTTGGGCCTCTGTGTGTGTGGAGCTTGTATGTTTTGTGTGCATCTCTGTGTCTTCCTTCGTCACACACTCTGGTTGGCTTAATTACTGAGTTGAAATCACCTGTTGAGTGTGTGTGCATAGATGATTTTCTGTTTCTGAGAAAGCGTGCACATTTGCACACTTTTATCTAGCAGTGGTTTCTGAAGTTGAAGGTTAAAAATGAGCCACAGACCAAGTGAAAAGCAGCTGTGTGTTTTCTCTGCACCCGGGCAACAAAGCCAGACGTTCCCACTCTGTTGTTGTGAGGCTTCTTTTAGTTTTGAAGCCTCTGAAATCCGGTCGGATCGCTGGTGTTCCTGCAATCAACCCGAAGGTGTGTGGGTGTGTACGGGCCTCTGGAGCATCACTCCACTGAGCTCTCCTTTAACAGTTAATGCTTGGGGAAAAAACCCCCAAAAAAACACTCCAAGCTTGCCGAGAATAACAAAGCAAAAATGATCAAATTGGCATTAAGCAAAACTGAATCTCAGACCAAAGAAACCCCACAACTGACCAAATTTATTGCTCTTAGCATCAACACAGCTCATCTTAACGAAGATATAAACAATACAAAAGTGTGCAGGAGCCTAAGAAGTGTTAGCGAATCAACTCCTTAATAGTTTCATGCAGCTTGTGAGACTTTCCTTGACATGACACTCCGTCTCCGTGCTGTGTCCACGCTTTTTGTGCCATCCGACATACCTTGTAATGAGCCCCATATCCAGGCAACAACTGGGGGAACACGTTGGAAATATGTCCTCTGAGGAGCGCCATCATGCTCCGTTAAGCTGGCTGAATTGTTTTTTTTTAAAAGGACGTGCAGGGGGGGACCGGCGACCTGTCCGGCATGTGCAGACTTTCATCTGTTGCCAGCTGGGACCGGCTCCAGCGCCCCGAGAGCCCCGCGACGCCTGAAGCGGGGCTGGATGAGACGGATGGACGAGTGTGTGTGAATGTTCACAATATGATTATTGCAACTCCTCCCAGGGTGAGGAGAAGCGTACTTATCCGCGCGCGCTCACGCTGGGGTTGTTTTGATTTGCGCTTCGGATACTTTTCCAGCGTCTGAGCTCGGATTAGGATCGCTCCTATAGTGATGGAGATGGGGCGTGACGGAGGTATAGAAAAGATAAGGGCGAGACATATGGCGGTGGTGGACGGACGGGTGTCCCTGTGTGAAGTCTGAGACGCGCAGAGGAGGGCGAGAAAACTGAGAAGTAAGGAGTGGTGGTGGTGTGAGGCGGGGGGGGGGGATGAAGTGAGAGACACAGACAGATAGACAGAGAGAAAGGCAGGAAGATGGAGAGAAAGAAAAGAAAGTCGGGGATCTGCATTGTGGCCCAAAGCTGAATGCTGCCTTTATGAGCGATGGTTAAAAGGACACTGAGGCGTGAGTCCCTGTAACCATAGCAACTTCCCAGGAGCCCTGTGACGGACGGATAATAGAGTGAGAGAGGAGTTCCTTTTCTCTTCTTCAGCCCTCCCTCCCTCCCTCCCTTCCTTTCTTCCCTCCCTCTCACTTGTTCCCACTTCCATTCCTCTCTCGGGCAGTTTGTTGGATCCTTGCATCTTACGGGAGTTTCCTTCCCCCTCCTCCTCCTCCTCTTCTTCTTCTTCCCTCTCGCCTTTAATGTGCCGTCTTGAAGTTTGAATCCCAGACCGGAGACCGGCAAAAAGGCTGCTCCCGATGAGCGCCGCCGTAATTGCCCGCCGTTATCTACCCGAGCCACTTTTATGGACTCTCAGAACTGTTTGAGGACTTTCCCGACGCGCGTCCAGGAGGCTGCTTCACATCGACACAGGCAGCAATGTGCTCCAGAGGGACTGTCTCAGCCCGTGACTCCTTTGTCTACATTTCAGAGGCTGTGCTGTCAAACCATGGTGCTGCCCCCGAGACCAATCGCCCCGAGAATATGCAATGCTTAACAGTAAGTCTCTCAAATCTTCTTTTATCTTCACTTTTTTTGTCCTGCCTGTGTTTCTTTCTGCTGTGACAATGCATGCAAATTTGACACTGTCTAGACTAAATATTTGCAAAGTTGGCTTTTCGAGACATGTATGCAAGTGTGAACTGCTGCTGGTGTCGCTGTGTGTTGGAACTTCTGGTCAGTCTTTGCATCGTTGCTTTTTAAGGAAACAAACTGTCGGCATTTGCATGCATTATTTTTTGGTTTTTTTTCAGTTTGCATGTTCGTGCACACTGAATGGAAAAAGCCTGCCGAACGTGTTAAAAGGAGTTGACCCGTGACACTGCACTATGTCCACCAGGTCTCATCATGCATAAACATGCCTTCAGTGAGAGAGTCGCTGCATGGATTCCATGTTACGCATTCTCAGCAACCATGGCAACTAATTGAATCATGCGGCGGCGCTCGGAGCGGCGAGCGGAGCAAGATGTCATTTCTTGAAAGACAATATTTGTCAAAAGGCTCACTTGCATGTGAGTCACATGTGGAGCAGAATGATGGCTTGTCATGAGAAGGGGGTGGGGGGCAGGGGGGGGTGCTGTGCAGCCAGATGTGAAGTGTGTCTTTTTTTTTTCTTGACTGTTAATGGAGACGAGGGATTCTCGTCGTGTCTCTGCTGGGTTTGTTCTTCCTCTCAGACTCACCTCGCTCCAAAGTAAAATTCATGACTCTGAGCTATTGTGCGTTATTGAAATATAAATGAGGAGGACCACTTAGACTGTTTACCGAGACACGAACGAATGACGGATGATACTTCTACCCACCGTGCAGCAGGGGGGGAACGGAAACGCTGATTAATTAGGTTCCTTTTTTGACAGAAAAAGCAGCAATAATGACAAAAACACAAACATGTTTGTTTTTTGGAAGTAAAGACCTGCTCACTACACTGGTTATAAGCTAAACTTAATGTTCGTATTGAACAATATCCAGTTACTCACGCTGTTCTTGGCGTTTGTTAGCTCCCTGGCTGTTTAGCATATGGATGGCATACAATTTTTATGAGCCTCTTGTTTGAACTGACGAGTGTTGAACTTGAAGGTGTGTGTGTGAGAACTTCACCCCCTCCGGTGACCTTTTGAACAAATCTTTGCTAAACTCGACGTTAGCAGCCGGGCCAGTCGACCGTCCCTGCACTTTGCACTGGTTACACAAGAGAAAACTTCTGGGAGTTAAAGTCACACAGGCTGCCCTTGGAGAGGCTCCAGAGAAAGAAATGTCCCATCAGTCCTCGTCAAAGACGCACTCGACGGCTCACGCTGTTGAAGGACTGAAAACCTCGGTGATCTGATCCTTTGGAAGCATTTCAAGTTCTGAGGAATAGTTATGAGAATATTGTTAGTGAAAACTTGTCAGGATAGTTGACGGTTTGATGTGCATGGGCTGCATTGACACATTGCTGAGGCAAGTGTGCAATCAAGAAAACATATTCAATGCTTTAAATTGGATCAAAATTGAGATATTTAAACAGTTTTTTGCTGTAACTTGGTATTCTCTCGTGTGATATCAAGCGTGTGAAAACTCTTTCCTCAAACTGGGAGGTTGCAGATTTCAAGGAACTTGGCTTCCTCAGTTTTATAAAAGGATCAATAAAGTATATTTATAGTCAAGGCTTGCCTTGCATAAATGATCTGCGATGCTTCCTTGATTGCTTACTTGAATTCACCCTGCGTGATGCTTGTTGTTGATGGTGCTGTTGTCAGAATATGGAGCAGAGCACACAGATGTGATAAAAGACAACACTTGCACGAGAGGGTGTTGTGCTGCTCTCAGTCCAGTTATGCAACTCCTAAAGAAAACCCTCCCGTACAGCACATCAGCCCGGGCAGCGTTTTTTAATAAAACATGCAGACGGGCTGCGAGCTGCAGCACAGTACGGACCACAACCTCTCGTCGCCGTGTCTGCAGCTGCAGGGACGGAAACGGCCCCGGTCTGCCCCAAATATTAACGAGCGTAACCCAAAAGCTTCAGCTTTTCGGTGAAAGTGATTCCCAAAGACAAAACCAGGTTGGTGCTCCAATTAAAGATCCAGTCATGCAAGACTGAGGAGGAGCCAAACGCCAACGGTGGGGAAGGAAATCGGTTTAAATCAAGTCACTGATGTCAGCATTCAACCAGATTTATACTCGAATGATCCAAGCCTCCTCTTGACAATTTGATGGGTTAAAATTTTTGCATGGAAGCCAAACACTTGTGAAAACGATAGAACTCATCAACACACAGAAAAAAAGGTGTGAGCAGTTTCTTCAGTTTGACCTAGAATCCAGAAAGTGTCTTTTGACTCTTGGTGGTCGTCTCTTTGTCACTAAAGACACCAACAGTTGCTGTTTGTGGTCATCTTGTCGGCCGGATTTGATCTTCTGGTTAGAACTTTAATAGTCATACATGTATAAATAATGTGTATATTTGGTGCATAAAGAATTTCAGTTGCTTTTTGTCATGATCAAACTGTGTGGAGATGAACGAGAGCTTAAACTGCTAAAACTGTTGGCTTTACTTAGAGTAATTGTTCCGTGTTATTGCTAAGTAGCATTGAATTGGCTGTGGCTGCCCACAAATGGCCATCACTTTAAAAAAAAAACAGAAGTGGCCATTACAGCATGTCTCTCAGGCTCCCGGAGCGGCTGACAGTTGGAGCTATTCAGCAGAGCAGTATGACACTGAAACATATCCGTAGTGCTTTGGAAAGCGTCCAGGACGCCAACTCTGCGGAGAGCTGTGGTTACGCGGAGCTTCTGGAGCTAATAGGCCGGCCTGTGAAGGATTAGAGCGGAGGAGCTCGGCCCCACCGCCGCACGCTTCGATCTTTCAAACATATTGCAGATCGTATGGAGACGTATCGTGTGTTCATTGCATTTCGGAGCCGTTGCATCAAGCTCGATTGATTTTTTTCCCTGAAGACTTGTTGGAAATTCAGCTACTTGTCTAACGGCAGCCTTAACCTCAGTTTGACCTGAAAAACATGTATTCTGGTCGTTTATCATTATGTTTTTCAAGGACTTGAAATTTGCCCATTGAAGGTGAATAATTTTCTGCTTTTTGTGTTCGTCTGCAGGGTTACTTAAAAGCTTCTCGACAGATTTAGAGGAAATTGCAGGATGATTGAGGGATGGAGCAAGAGAATTGGGTGTTAGTTGTGATCCGAAATGGCATTTCTGTGGTGTAATAACTATGTGTGGCCACTTGGCGGAGGTTTGCGCACTCTGAGTGCTTGTGGTTTCTTCATAAGTGACAAGTCCCTCATATTTCTAGCTGTATGATGGTTCTCCAGCCATGATGGCAACAGATTTGAGTGGCTTTTAATGTCCCGGATGGCAGCGAGGAGGGCAGCAGTCATGTGGAAAAGTTCGACATCCGTGTTTGTGAATGGTCCTTTCCTTTTTCTCCTTCCCATCCCCTCCCTCCCTCCCTCCCTCCCCTCTCCTCCTCCTTGTTCTCTTTTCTCTTCCTCTTTATCTGCGGGTGAATCAGAGTAACATTGTGTGGTTTGTGTGGGACACTCTCGGGGGAGAGTTAAGGGAGGCAGCAGGGGGAAAAGCACATTCACCGGCTAAATTAGGGGAGAATGGAAAACCTTTTAGACTTTCTCCCTTTTTTTTTTTCTTTCCGAGGCCTCCTTCCCCGCTCGCTTCCTATTTCCTCCCACCGCCGCCGTGTCCTCCTTCACCTCCCTCTCCTCGCCGTCACCCTGACCAGATAAAGTGCTCTGGGCTATCATTAACTGCCCACTCTTTACTGACACCAGCATTTTTCAGGGTTTGACCGCGGCCTCGCACACGAGTCGTCTCAGTGATTTACTCTGGACTCATTAAAGGCTTCAGATGTTGGTGGAGATAACATTTGATACCCGCAGAGGAATGTCCCTCACAGCACCGCCGCGTTATTTAAGGAACATTTTCTGTCCTCTGACTGTACTTCTACAACTTCCGTGAGCAGTTGGCCTCATCAGCTGTCCGTGTGTGTGCAGCTCAGTGCGACACACACCGGGGGAGATAAACCGAGCTTTAAAAATGCTGCGTCAATCAATTCCTGAGTCACTGCGAGCAACAGGCTTCGAGAAAAAAAGACATTCAGGCTCTTTAGGACGGCGTCAGTAGGTGTTGTTGACATTTGGAGTGGCATTTTGTAAAGACAAAAACAAGTGCAGCTCTCCATCAGCGTGACATTTAGGCAATATTCATTCTTTATGAAAGCAGAAATAGTTTTTTTAAGTGTGGAAATTTATTTCAAGGCAAGCATTTATCATTATCAATTATAAAATTATCAAAAAACTCGCTCCCTCAGATGCCTCACTTCATGTTCTGCTACTGAAAGGCTGAACTGAACATTTTGGGGTTCTTTCTTTATTATTCAGTGGAAAAGATAACTTTTCCCTTCGTGTGCAAACCAAAACAATGGGGCGTGCGTTCCAGTTGTTTTGAAAACACGCAATTACGAATTTCCGAGTTGGGAAGTGAAAGTTGCAAAAACATGCCCATCACAGCCACTTTAAAACTCGGAACAACTTTCAAAGGCACCATGCAAAGTTTGTGAAGGTTAAGTTTAAAACGCAGGCTGAACAAGAAGAGAAAACGCATCACACTGAGATGTTTGTGGACTGTGAACTTATAGCAGATTTAAAGCAGCCACGTCAGCATTTATTAGTGTTTTTTTTTTATTTCCAGTCGGAGCTAAACCTACAGAGGTCTGTTTATATCTTTGGCAAAGAGCACAGATTTCATGAATATTAACAATAGTTGCGCCCCGGACAGCGTGTCCCCTTGCATCATTTTGCTTGTCGGCGAGCATTAGCCCCCCAAACCGTCGCTGTGTAAATGGGTCTGACACTTCTGTCCGATGGGAATGGGGGGGTGGAGGTGAGCTGAGAGGAGGGCGGAGAGGTCAGATTTTCTGGTGGGCGTCTCGGAATAAATGAGGAACGGTGAGTTTTACTGTCGAAACATGTTATACTCGGTGTTTTGTGACGCGGCTGCTTTGAAGCACCTCGACTGCAAGATGCAGCCAGGAAGCGAGCATCAAGTCAGCGTTTTTCATCACTCAACCCACCCCAAAAAAGTTTCTTTAGAAGAGGCTGTGGACCCTCTCTTAATTTGATTTGCCCAAATATTACAGTGGAAACAAACACTCGCCAAAATAAAGCGGCAGGAGCTCTCGATATAAAAGCAACAGTCAATTTCCTCACTCAGCTCTAGATTTCTATTTTCAAACAACCTCAGAGTAGGCAAAGCCTCGGACTCCTCCCCCCCCCCTCCCAAAGGGCTCCTTGACCTGAGGTTGAGAACCTCTTTACAAGTCGTGATGTGGACCCCAGGAGTGATATTTCACTAAAGATCACACATTTTGTGTTGAATAACCAGCCATCTAAAGACATTTTTGACAAATCCACAGTCTGCAGACATTCATCGGAGGATTGACTTGAATTTGCAGAAGCTATCTGTAAGCAGCACCTTAACTCTCCTTTCCAGGTGGCTTGTTGTCGCCTAAACTCTCCTACTGCACGGTCCCTCCTTTGAAACGGTGCGTTATACTTATAAATCTGTCCACAGAGCTTCTGCCGTTTTTCGAACTTTGAGTGCAACTTCATCTGTGACCCTGAACTTGGCCTTGGACCCATCTCGTGTGTTCACTGGCTCGGAAGACGCCTCCTCCTTTGATAGCTGTTTATTCAGGTCAGGGCGAGAGAGAGAGAGAGAGAGATGGATCGAAACAGAAAGGGAGAGAGCGAGAGATCCCACACTACTATGAAAAAAAAAACAAAACAGATTGGCCTCATCTGGCTCCTCGACAAGCCATTCAAAGCTCTTCTTTCACTTCTCTCCCTGAGACATGCTTTCTTCTCCCCTTTTCTTCCCGCCCTCTAATCCGTCCTTCTGCCTATTTAGAGGTGAACAGCGCCGCTTGAAAGCGGGAGAAAGTGTTTTTTGTGCGCTTGACGGGTAACCCTCGCCCCCTTTGAAAAGGCCAACAAGGAAAAGCTGCCATTACGACTGGCATGAAGGCATCTTAAGACAACGGGCCTTTCTGCCACTTTATTAACATTGTACAGACCAGTGCGGCGGCGCTCCTCTTTCACCCCTAGCTCTTTCTCCGTCACTTCTCCGTCCGTGTTCCCTTCCGTGAGCCAGACGTCCAAACGATTATGAAAGGAAAACGACGCGCTGGGAATTACTGGAGGAGGAGGAGGGGCGGGGGGGGGGGGGGGGGGGGGGGG
>JAUESE010000098.1:10338064-10348352 GCA_032274725.1 Malacoctenus triangulatus
CCCCCCCCCCCCCCCCCCCCCCCCCCCCCCCCCCCCCCCCCCCCCCCCCCCCCCCCCCCCCCCCCCCCCCCGAGACTGGACCACTCGTTCGACTCGACAGGCTCTCTCCGAGCCGTTTTTTTTCTGCGAACGTTTCGCATATCGTCACCTTTTTTTTCCCCGGACATACGGATATTGAAAACAAAAACAGAGTCATGTTATGAGGGACGGGTCGAGCTGTGAATTTCCCCCTCTGTGTGGCTGGAACTAGAGAGTAGAGTGGGTGAGGGGGAGGAGGAGGAGGGGAGGGGGGGGGTCAGTGAAAGGAAAAGCAGAGGAAATATGGAAGCTGAAAGCATAACAAACAAGCATAATGTCTGGACGGAGATCGGGGCGCATGGGAGCCCCCCGGTGGGAAAGAGCCTGATGAGGTGTTGAGTCTGGCTGAGCTGCATCGGTGTGTGTGTGTGAGAGGGAAGAAAATGGCGCAATAATTGAACGTCTCCGTCATTGTCCTTTTTTTTATTTCTTGGGAAACGCGGTCGTTAAAGTTCACCTCGATGTCCCGAGCAATCACAATCGCTTCCTCCTTTATTCGGCGCTTTATCCCGACGCTTTCGGCCTCTTCCCACACCTCCTCTTCGCAGCCTTTCACACACTCGCGCTCCTGCCTCCGTCGGGCCACCTGCATTAGTCACCCCGCGGTGTATTTGCAGGGGGGGGGGGGAGGGGGGTACCGAGGCCTGCAGCACCTCTCACGGCTTCAGAGTGTGGACTCAGGAAGCAAACTGGCCTTATCGGGGGCAGACACACAAAGCAGCTCTGGCCGTAGGATGGCGAGGTATGCATAAGCGCATGTGTGTGTATGTGTACGGCCAAAAAGGAGGGAGGGGGGGGGTGAGTGGTGGTGGTGGGAGGCACTTCCTCCTATTCTTCTGCTGTTGAAGAGTTCCCATGAGCGCCCCTGCCAGGAGCGACAGTGTGGCCCGAGCAGGCCGAGCCAGCGCCAGTCTCGCCTGCGTGACGCCTCCTCGCGCTCTCACACAGCTGATCTCAGAGCAGGACCCCCGCCTGCCGCCCGCCGGAGCCGAGCAGCGAGCGGACAATCCCAGCGCGAGGGGGAACGGGCACGGACACGAGGGGGACAGAAGAAGAAGAGGTGGTGGAGGGGGGGGACGCTGAAGCTGCACGCAGGAATATGCACGGATGACCGGAGTCATTACCAGCAAAACTTTGTCTTGGGGGGGGGAAAACGAATGCGGCCGGAGCTCGACGGCAAAGTGAGGCCAGTCCTGCAGCGAGGAGGAGGAGAACTGAATCGAGGCTCGTTTAGGAGGGAAGTTTGTGGCCAGCGAGGGTGAAAAGGACTTTTTTTTTTTTGAGAGACGACAAATTTTGTTTACTCTCCTGCAAGGTGAGAAACTCTCTCATCATCCTGCCACCTGGACACTTCGACACTACGCCCCCCCCCTCCACCTCCTCACCTCCAGCAACTTTATTTCGGACATCGAGATGATCCACAACACGCTGAAGTCCGCGGAGTCCCCGGAGCGCAGCCCCAGGAGGACGCAGTCGGCGGCGCAGAGGAAGCTGTGGCGCTATTCGGGCTGCCGGCCCGCCGGCCAGGTGGAGAACCACCACCACCGTCGCAGCGTGTGCGTGCTGTCGGCCGACCTGAACCCCGGAGAGGGTGGAGGAGGACGAGGAGGAGGAGGGGGCGGGGGTGTGATACACACCATCCACGGGCTGTGCCACCTCTGCATCGGATGTAGGCTGCCTCAGGTGTGTGTCTGTTTTGAGAGGGAGAGAGGAAGGGGGTGAGGTAGAGTGCGAGTGCGCAGCCGATGAAAAGTTTAAGACTCACAATCTGGTGTTTTTTCTCCATTCATCTTTCAAATAAGTCGCGTTTTTCGCACGGCAACAAACGCATTCAGCTTGGAAAACTCTCTTGCCTCAGTGTTTGTTTCCACTCCGCTGGCTCCTGATGTTGTTGCGCAGAAGAAAATGAACATTCGACCGGATTTTCCAACACTGCCGGAAAACTGCCCGAAAGCGATTGAGCGAGATATGAGAGAGAGAGAGAGTGTGTGTGTGTGTTTCCAGAGAACCAGCTGTCTGTCCTTTACATTATTTACCCTTCACATGGCAAAAGGAGAATATGTGACAGAGACCGAGAAACGGATGGAGAGAGAGAACAGAGAGCAATATTTCCAGTGTTATGAATCGGTGGCACTTTGCTCTTCTTAAACCGCTTACAGATAAGAAGTATCGAGCTTTAATTGCTCGTGCATAAACAAACGCAGACTAAAATATGACGACAGTCGACCCTCGCTTGTGTTCATGAGACGAGCACGCAACCTGACACAAACAGTCGGATGCGCTCGTGTTTCGCTGCCGGACGACCCACATAACGCCGTCTGGTCACGCGAAGGTTGCGCGTTGTTGTCTGCGTCACCGTCGGCAGGTTGTACTCGCGCCGCTCCACCGGGAGACGCGCGTCGTCGTCATCGGACGCCGCTGCTCGTACAGTCGTGTTGAAAACCGATTGACGTCGGAGCGCTGAGGCGTGACTGGAGAGAGGCAAAAGCTCGGTCACAAACGCGTAAACACACACTGTACACACACACACACACACACGATCTCACTCACTCACTCACGGGGTCCACAGCTTTTCCTTTTGCCCTTGGCTCTTTCTAAATGCCTCACTAATGAATGTTACTCGATTCCATCATAGCAACAACAAGTCATCGGACTCCATATGAAAATTAATCCAAATAACCGAAGGCTTTCTGATTAATTATTCACACTTTTTAATTTTTCATTCATGTTCACTCACTAGTAAAAATCCTGCTTCAGCGCACGCCGACGTTTCTTATCCATCATCTTGGTTCATTTCAGATTCCCGTCTTGGGATCGAAGAAAATGAGTCTCAAATCATTGGTACTGATGTGCTGGATTAGTACCAGTCTGGTCTCCACTTCCTCCTTTGAAAAATAACCCGTCTGAAGTAGGGGGGGTGGTATCTGACCACTTTCTCCCTGGCAGCCCAGACGTGGTCCCAAGTGCTTGGACCCTTCTGTTCTTCCAAATTGAATTAACACTCTCGGAGCTCTGTGTTTTTGGATGAATCACTCCAAATTAGGCAGCTCCGAGAGCTCCTCTTTTAAAGCAAAAGGACTCGCTGTCTGAGGAAAGCGCCGGATGAAAAGGCGCAGGCAGTCGGATGGGGGGGGTGGGGGGGGTGATTGATGGATCCCCGACGCTCCCTCTGTTCACTTCCAGTCACGGCCTCGCTCTCTTCGTTCATTTGCGTCACGTTTTCTTCAACTCCGAGCCCGTCTTTCAAAACCGTTTCATGATTGTTCTGTCTGTGTTCCTGAAATCCAGAGAAATATTTTTGTTTCAAACCATCTGTTTGTCATCTGCTTTATCCCCGCCTCGCTCCCCGCTGCCCTCACTCTGCTTTATCTGTTTATCTTTTCATTTCTCTTTCATGTCAACCTTTTTCTCCCCTGATTTGTTCAAAGAAGTCCTCCTATTTGGACTCCAGGATCCTCCTGTCACCAACTTTTAAATACAGAGCACACATTTGGAGTCTCTTGCAACAGTTTTTACATGATAATTTTTGCTTTTATTGATGCCGACGTTTTCGTCTTTTGCAGTATTCTCTAGTAAAGACCCTCATTCATTGTAGATGTTTCTTTAGTTATACATGACAAGTCCACGCAGCAAGTTTTCGACAAACGCATGACGAAACATGACTGCAAAGTTATTTTTCTGCGCTGAGTAACGAGCTCGGCTGTCTTGCGCCACGGGACGTTTTTGTAGTTCTGTGTACAAAAAAAATAACGCACAAATTCAAGACAGCAAAGGTTGGAAAGAGCGCAGTTGAAGAATTGTTCCCCCCCCCCGCAACAATGATGCATAGGGCACATGAAGTCAGTGGACTAGAAGGAACCGCAATCGCTGGCGACATTTTAGGGTCATCGCGGGCTTCAGGGTCCCTGAATAATCACCATATTGCTCCAAGTTGCTGCCATGTTGCTCGTGGGTGGTGTAAAGTCGGAGGTTTTGCTGTGGACAGCGAGCGAGCGAGAGAAAGAGAGGATGTCTGTGTATTTTTCGGGGCCTCTGGTTGTCGGCAGATGAGATGGAAAGTGAGATGTTTTGGAGAGGTTTTTGTTGACTTTGGCTCAGACTTTCAGGCACAGGTACCGTATTGTTTGACGTCGGGGGAGAGAGAGAGGGACAATGGGAACCAGACAGCACTGTTTATGTGTGTGATAATAGGGTGAATTTGCACAACGTGTTTATTTCTACAGGATGTTTTTACATTTTCGATTTTTGTAATGGCCTTGTTGCACCATTCCATCGAAAAAAAAAAAAAAAAATTCCCCCAAGTGACCGGCTTCATCCTCTTGAATGTGGAATATCAAAAGAATCGGTGAGGAAATGCAGCTTGTGCAGAGTTCACAGGAAAATCCTTTCAGACCTGATGGACGCCAAACAGTCGCAAATCCATAATCCTCCCAGACACTCACTCTTTGGTTTACATCAGTGGCTTCGAACCTTTTTTCCCCACCTTTGTAGCCCCCTAACTTGCTTTAAAGAGAGGTTGTGGACCACCTTTTTCAATCCTTGTTAAACTCAACCCAAGGTTAAGGACCACTCGTCTCAATTATGCCTCGATTTAATGCGTGTGTGTGGCCGCCCCTTTTTTTTTTTTCCTTCAACAGTTTCCACTTATAACTCAGCACCAAATGGGCGCTGTCAGACTTCATGTATTGAAGTGGACTAATAAGTGTTTTAGTTCTGAGTCCGATCCATTTTTGCCCGCTGGTGGACAAAGAGCGCCTTTCTATCTGTGGCGTTGTTTCTCCTGCTAACTCGCCTAATTGGGTTCGGCAGGAAGCTGCTGTCAGGGCAGTTTTAATGGGAAGCCGGAGCAGAATACAGATCTCCTTAATCGTTGCTGTCGGAAGGAAGTGGATGATTTTTTTTTTTTTTTTGCCAGCGTGCTACTTGTTTTTGGTTCCTCGTGAGCAGGAGTTCCCATCGTTGTGCCGCGAACCGACGTTGCTTTGTGTGTGTCTTGCAGGTGACTATCCTTCGAGGAAAGGATGGATATGGATTCACCATCTGCTCGGACTCCCCTGTGAGGGTGCAGGCTGTTGATCCAGGCAAGTTGAGCACGCACATGGACGCACCACACCGAACGTCTTGATCACCTCTGTATGTGAAACTTCCATATTGACTGTAGGAGTCAAAGGCACTTCTGCTGAACTGATTCCTGACTTGCACCAATATTTTCCACATTATAAAAGCCTTTAATTTTCTCAAAAACCTGATAATCCCATGCACCTTGTACATGGATCATTGTTGGTCACTTATGGCTACCGTAGTCAGGGGGCGTGGCCAAAAAAACAGCGGTTTTATTCTGTGCGCTTTATAATCTGGTGCGCTTTATAGTGCGGAAAATCCATTTTTTAAAAACACAAACCTTCAAAATAAAAGCACTGTGCAGCAGCACTGCTTGATATGTTAAACTCAATTGAAGCTTACACAGTGTCATCTTGTATCTTTTGATTTGTGTGTAAAGTCAAGAGGTCCTCTGAGAGCAATGTAGCTGTACTCTCTGTTTACTCCAGTTTCCTGAAGATTTTGCCTGAATTAGAAGTCACCGTGTTGTTTTTTACTGTTTGGGTCGTTAATCATTTGCAACACGTCTGCCTCTGAGAAGCCCGGAGGAGCAACAACAGCATTGACCCCTGACCCCGTGTGAACGGCGCTTTACGTCGGGCATTGACGTGGGCTTTCTTCTCTCTGCTCCCACTGGCAGGGGGTCCCGCAGATCAGGCCGGCCTGCAGCAGCTCGACACCCTCCTGCAGCTCAACGGTCAGCCGGTGGAGCAGTGGAAATGCGTGGACCTGGCACACGCGATCCGGTAGGTGTTCCAACTCCACAGAGGGTCAAAGTGTTCGAATCCCTTCGAGATCATTTGGATTCTGAAGTTAATAGTTTGGAGAGCAGTTCTGCTGGTCAATAAATCAACAAGAACTTGTGAAAATCTCTCAGTCTGTCCGAGTCCTCATGACGGGACCCCCCCAGTATTTCTATCCATTTGGGGGGGCTGTGTTGATGCTGATTTATAAACTTTCTTTGTTAAAGATGTGAGCTTACACTTTTTTCTACACTGAGATGTCTGACCCCTTTTTAAAATAGAAGTTCATACAACAGGGGACAATCATTAAATGTTTTTTCTGAGTTTGACGTCAAAATATGGTCAAAAAGTCTCATTTCTTGCTGAAAACGATGATTGGTGAATGAGATATTATTGTAAAGTTTTGTTGCTCAAATTCTTTTTCAATCTTCCAGATTTTGTTACCTTTTATTTGTGTCTTTTTGTAGAAATAGCGCCAATGAGATCACGGTGGTGGTCTGGCGCACGGGTCCCTCCGCCAAGCCAAATTTCGAGGGCCTCATCCACCGGCCGTCCTACAAACCCTCCACCTCCAACTACGACGCCCCCTCGCCCCCGACCCGCCGGCGCGCCCCCGACGTGGGCGCCAGCAAGACCCCCCCGGCCGTGCCGCCCCTCCCAGCCCACCACCGCGCCACCGCCGCCCGCAGGCTGCTGGTCAACGGCTCGGAAGGCGGCGGCGGCGGGGGTGGCGGCCTGGGCATGGGGACCCTGGCGTGGGGGGCCCAGGGGGGGTCGGCCGAGGAGCTGGACGGCAAGCCGCGGCTCCTCCACCACCCGCACACGGCCACGCTGAAGGGGACCCGGGTGAAGGCGTCCAATGGGGACAACTACATCATCCTGGCGCCCATCAACCCCGGAAGCCAGGTACCGCAGGCTGGTGGTGGGCTGCACCTTCATCATCTCCTCCGTCCTCCCCCTCATCATCTTCACCACGGTCACATGGTGGCTCATCCTAGATATGTGTCCTTACCTTTCATCCCTGGTGCTGGTAGATAGATGGGACGGCCTGGACAGCAGGTCGGGGTTCAAATGACTTGCTGCTTTTGAACGCATCACAAACTGATATCAATAAATGTCATGTAAATAAACCGAGTAATGCAACAAAAGAAGTTGGGACACAATAACATACATAGTCATAGAGGAGACTCATGTGGCTGTTAGTCAAGTTGTAGAAATACTTGTTACAGTACTTTCTACGAAGTACACAGGAAAGCAGTGTTTTAATACATGACTTGAGTGAGCTGCGTACATGTAAACACAATTTGTGTGCATTATACATCAAACACATAAAATAGTTCTGACTTTGAGCAGAGACAATTTAATTTATTACTTTAATGCCCGCCTATTGAGTCGACAGTCGTCCTCCTGCATCGTCTAGTTTCTGTGTAACATGCATGTACATGCACGGTCTGACATGTATGTGACATTTTATACAGTGTGTGCTTCTTTTTATTTTTTTGCATTCTTTTTTTTTTAATGTGTGTATGAAGTAAAAGGTTTCATCATAAAAGGAAACGAAAAATAAAGCAAACGTTCAATCAACAAGACTGATCTGAATTCCTCCGCTAACAAAATACTAACCCACCGGCCAGCAGCAGGGAGACGAGCGCTGCCAATCCAAGATTCAGAGCGTTTGAGAGAGTATTTCTTTTAGCTGCAATATGTAGATTTCAGTCGAATTCTAGGACTCTGCTATCTGTTTTTTTCTGAGTCTATGCATGTCTGCGGTTTGGTTTGGCGTGCGTGTGAGTGAGCGTGTTGTGTATTCACTTCCATCTGCGCTGCTGGCTCTGTCCATCTTCATCTGTCTGCTTTTCAGGCTTCAGGTTCAGTGAGGGGACACGGCCGTGTTTTGGGACACGGCCCCAAACATAAGCTCAGGTCGCATCAGAGAGAGAGAGAGAAAAAAAAAACAGGGCACGAGATGATTCAAAGGGAAACAGCAGAAAGTACTTTGGAATAAAACGTGTAAAACTTCAGGAGAGAGCAGCTCCATGCCAGCGCGTTCAACGAAACGCACCCCTCCAAAACTGCTGCTGCTGAGGGGAGGGGGGAGGAGGAGAGGGGAGAGGGGGGAGGGGAGGGGGTGCAGGATTTGGTGAGACTGTGTTTTGGCCGGGCTAAATATACTGAGAGCCCTGTGGAAATGGGTCATGTTGGTGGTGTAGCGCACAGACGCAACACTTCAGTTCACGCACAGAAAAAACTTTGCGAGCCTCTGCTGCAGAGAATGTTTCACTCAGCCCGCTGCCAGAAAACGGCACTAATGATTTAGATTTTCAGACCAGACGGCTCTGCTTCACTCTGATGGTCACAGAGAGCAAACGTAGTTAGTCTTTCAAGATTAATCCTGCGTCGAAGATGATCAGAATGCTCAGTTTGATCCATTTCAAAATAAAAGCTCTTTTGAGAGTGTTTGAATAGCTGTTCTGTCTTCATTTAGACATGTCTTGTTGTGACTCATCCCATCTGCAACTATCACCAATATCATCAACATCACCGATAGTTGTGTTTTAGTGTCTAAAACAATGGCACAAACCTTTTTTCTTTTTTTTCTGTAGATTTAGTTGGCTTTAATCAGTCATATAACCTCCGTAATCGTTCTGCTTTCAGATCTTAAGGCCTGTTTACCAAGACAACCAGGGGACATTAGGTAAGACTATTCTTGCCACCGATGCGACAACGGCTTCAGGTTGACGGGTAAAGTGATACTTTTTTTGAGGGAGTGATTTAGATCCTTTTTCAAAGTTTACTAAACATTGAGGGAAGTTTCTGGGGAGCTCGATCAACAGTTTCCCTTCAATCTAAGATGGAGAAATATCTGTGAACTGAAATGACCTTTAAAAATACCCCAAATTTTCACAATTTTTCTGATTTACAGAATCAACTTGGCTTATATGCGAGAATACATTTGGTTTACAAATATATTTTTCATGTCTGGCTTTGTAAATTGTAAGTTGTATCCATCCACAAATCCAAGATTTTTAATATTAGCTTTGTATTTCTTCTGTTTTTTCCACAGCTGCCAGGCTATACCCAACCAGACAAGCGTCCGTCCCACAGCCCCAAGGTGGGGGCGTCGGCGGTGGTGTTGGTGCTACGTTTTCCGGAGGTGGTGGTGGTGGTGTTGGCGGCGGAGGCGGGGGCCTCTCCAGTCGAACGGGCTTCCTGCGGCGGTCCAACAACTCCAAGATATCGAAAGGCTCCTCCACCTCCACCAGCACGGCCACGCCCAACTACCAGCAGCAGAACGCCAACTTCGCCAACTATCAGAACTGCACCATCGTCCGCTCGCACACGCCGCACGCCAACTACGGCTACGTCAAGGCGGCGCCCAAGATCCTCATCTTCCCCATCTTTGTTCAGGTGTGTGTGTGACTGATGGTGCAAGAAATGTTTTGACTTAGAGAAGGTTGAGACTGACAGCTGCTTCTCTGGTCAACACACATTTATAATCCATCTAAAACCAGTTTCCATTCGTCATGCAGGAAAACTCGTGACTGTGTGACGTATGAAATCGCACCATTTTTACACAGTAAGCCTGTTGCAAATATATCGCTTAAAAGGAAACAGCCCTCGATGTTTTGCATGTTGGGAAATCATTCTGACCTTTTCCTCAAACTTTGCAAGTCATGAGGCGGTGTTTTTGTTTTATACAGAGTAACCTTAGTCATAGAACTTATTTTTAGTTCATGAGAAAAAACAGGACATTAGTGTTAATACATACAAATATCAAACTGCTTATTTCCTTTTGAAATTGAGCCTGATTATTGAGATAAAAAAGCTTATTTTGGTTTTAAAATCACTTTTGTTGAACTTTAATTTCTATTCACTAGAACCTAAATACGAACAAAGGAGTCTACTTCACCTTTTGGATAGTATGATAAAATAGGATGCAGGAAGAAATTAAATAAGAATTCTTCATTCTAATTCCATTTCTATATGTGAAGCTGTGATAAAATGTCCACAGTGAGAGAAGATTGTTGTTACTCCAGATGCAACATCTCACATGTCTGCGTTTCGCGCTTTCAGACTTTCACACTATAAAAAAAAAAAAATTGCAGGCTTGTCGAAACCTCATAATATTAAAGAATTATTCCTGAATATGGAAATTCGTCTTCACATCGTATACAAACGTTACACGCGGTGGCATTTTGAGTTGGCGCGGTGTCGTAGCGAACAGGAAATCCCCTCCTCCCACACGCTGTATTGCTTGTCTGAGGTGTCAGTGTCTTGCCATTTTTCGACCGCGTGTGCGCACGCACACACACACACACACACACACACACACACACACACACACACACACACACACACACACACAC
>JAUESE010000098.1:10390113-10400381 GCA_032274725.1 Malacoctenus triangulatus
TACCCCCCCCCCCCCCCCCCCCTTCCTCCTTTCCCCTCATAGCTTTAATAGCTCTCATTAATGACATTGTCCCTGCAATATCACCTCCCTCTGGATAAACAAGACTTGTGCGCAGTATCTTTATGAACGCGGGGCTGTTTACATCCCCTATTTTGGTGCTCTTGTGTTTCTGCTCTGGCAGCGAGCCAGTGGACATGATTTGGCCAACTACATGGCCGGGGGAGAGAGAGAGAGAGAGAGAGAGAGAGAGAGAGGAGGGTGTGTGTGTGTGGAGGGGGTCGTAAGATAGCCATTAGAAAGACGTACTCCAAACCATGTTAGAGCCAGGCTGGAAGTGATAGTAACAAGGAGAGCGCACAAACCAAAGGACCAGAGGGGGGAAAAACAGGAAGCACACTGGGGAAAATTGCCTTTTTTTTCCCCTTTTCCTCATTAGCAGGATTGTGGGGTTCTCCTCTAGGAACGAGACCATTAACAGACAAGGTGTGTGGCTTTGTGAGGCCTGTTGCACAAAAAGAATGAGCAGGATTTGCTCTCGAGTTGTTGGGAGTGAATTTGCATCACTTTGAACTGAGGACGCTCCAGTGAGATGTTCACCAACAAGTCTCGTTTTCCGGCCTTTAAACTTTTTGCCGCGTCCTCGATCAAGAGCGGGCATTTCTTTTCGACGGCCCGTCCCTCGGCGACGCGCGAGCCCGGCGTGATTCATCCAGCTGCGCCGACAGATCCTGCATCTGACAAATTAGGTGTTTGTCACAGTGTCACACACGTCGCAAAACCCCTCCCCCTTCTTTGTCACACACACACAAACGGAGGGATAGGAATGACTGATATGTGTGTGCGATGTCATTCATAAACAACCCCCCCCCCCCTCCCTCCTCCTCATCTGCCCACAACAGACCACACAGTCAGGTTTCCATCAGTCTAGAGGCCATGACGGCTTACATTCAATATCTCACCGTTACCTTCGTATTCAACCTGGAACTCTTATTAGGAATTAATTATTTAGGCTTTTTTGTCACAAAAAGGGAAGGCCGGCCCCTCAAGCTGTTTAAACAGATTTATGTCCCCTACACCAACCGCGCTCACACATTCACACACAAACACCCAGTCAAACAAAGATGCCCCCCGCCCCTCCCTCCCTCCCTCCCCCCTTTCTCTCTTTCACTGAAGGTCCTTTCCAGTCCTTCTGAGTGGTCACATTGTCTTCAGCTGCCTGCCGTCATGGGACAAGTTACGTCAATGACATTTTCTCTCTGAACCCTCGGCTTCTATCAATAATGCCTTTGCAGAGACCGGCGGTTCTTACTGCCCTCCCTGTTTTTTTGGCACAGACACTGTGATTCTCCTAAAGGGGCTCTGCAGAGGCGGCAGCCTGCCGTGTGCTGTCCCTGAATGAATTCAGTCGCAAAAAGGTAAACGTGTTAAGATGGGCTCCGTCAGCCGCGTCCTTTTTTGCGTCTTGTTTTTAGGTAGATGAAAGAAATGATATAGTTTGGCATCGCAGCCAAAGAAAGGTTACATCATTTTTTTGGTGTGTGTTTTTGGAATTATTTTTCCCCTGTCAGGAGCAAAACCAATCAAGCTTGAAGGAAAAGAACAGAAATGGCAGCAAGTCGCCCTTACAAATGCCAAACCTGGACATCTCCTCAAATATTGTAACTGAACCCTGTATGACCAGTTTTGAACACATGTGGGATGTTAACGCTTTAAACTACTTTGACTATTTACATACAGTGACCCTGGAATGCAGAAGAGCCTGTTTCAAATCCCAGGTGGTGGCAGGAAGGGCAACAAACTCGCAAATTTTTCAGAGTCAGCAGTAATAACTCACTGTGACACCTGCACGAAAGGAGCAGTCAATAAGAGGTTAGTAGTTACCAAAAAAAAAAGATTGGTAATGCTTTTATTTCTGCAATATTTAAAAAAAAACCCTGATAAGATTAAACATCTCTGTGACTGATTTAGCCACCATACTGTTAAAAAATGATGTTTTGTGTCAAATATTGACATGCTATTAATTGTGTGAATTATTACAAAACTCCAATAAAATTTTTAAAATGTTCTCACATTTTTTGAATTTCATCCCACCATGTGGTTTTATTTATTTTTCAGTCAATAATATTTTTAGAAATATGGTTTATATTAAGAAAATAATTAGTCTCCTGGGTTCACGACAACACACATCTTTCACTCCGGCTTCATTCGTCTCCAGGTCTCTGGTGGTGGAGTTGATCCTCGCTCATGTTTGTCTTGAGCAGGTTGTTTGTGTTTCACAGCGCTAACACCGAGTGACACACACAACTCGTAAACTCACGGGGAGTTCAGGACTACCGATGAACCCAACACACAAGTCTTTCAGTTGTCACAACCAGAGAAACTTGAACGCACAGAGGGCCCCCCAGGGGAGTTTTGTAAAACGCCGAAGCCCATTTGAACAAACGAAAATACAAACACAGTCGGTTAACTAAACCTCAGGCTTGCCTCGTTAGGCTCTAATATTAATGAGAATGGATTTTATGCTAATCAACGGCGATTGACATCTCCAAGGTTTCGCTCACTGCCAAGTATTCCTGCGAGACCTCGCGCCGCCGATTCTATTACACTGTCCGACTTCAATTAGTGTTGCTAACATGAGCAATATTCCCGCGGTCTGACACCGCAGGTACCTGGAATCAATACTATGCGAGCGCCCCCCCCCGAGAGCGCGAACTTGAGCCGACGATGTTGTCTTTGTCCGACTTTATCCCGGCTCCTTCCGCCTCCTCGGTCCGTCTTTCCCACGTCCTCCCGCCCTCTCCGGCCCAATCACAAAGGAGCAGTCTGACGGATAAATGACTATTACCGTCACATCAGTCCTCCGGCTGCGAATACCGAGGGCAAGAGAGGCCGGCGCGTCGAGGTGCATATAATGAGGCCATTCAGGGATTGATCATCCATACGGTCGGGCCCCTTAACGAGGTATTGGTATTACACAAAGCGATATTGGCCTCTTAAATCTTCAGGCGGCAGATTGTTCTGGATGCATCATGTCACAGCAGACCCTAATAGACAGCTGGACGGAGCGGGCATGCGCGCCCAAACACCCACTATAACGTCGTCCCACCAGCTGCAAGCATCAAGGTTATTATCAGGTTTGTTATCGTATCGCAGATGCACCTTTTTTCTCCACTTTAGACACAACACGTGGGAGCCGTTCAGCACGTGACCCGCGATTGTCGCTCGCCGTTTCATAAACACGAGGCGGCGTCGGTGCCGGAACGAACGATTAAAAACGGAGGACGGATAAACAACTTGTTGGCCGAGTGTGCTATAACGAGCGTTCAGTGGAAAAACGCCGGGGCTCCCGATTGCCGCACGCAAGTTTTGCAATCACTCTTGAGGGAACGATCATAAGCAGCGTCGCATCTCCGAGGAGGCGCCGAGTCTCCAAATGTCAATTGCGCACGGAATCGCGCTCGGCGGCACCCTGGGAACGAAAAGTGTGTCTTTCCTTTTTTTTTTTTTTTCTGGATGTAGAGTGATGAGTATTTAGCTTTTTACCACAACTCAAGAGTTCAATTTGTTAATGAAACTTTGAGCTGCCAAGAAAAGCACTTTTTGAAGCCATTAAGTCAGTGATGGAAAGTTATTGATAAAGTAATTTTTTTAAATCCAAAGTGGTTACAAACAGATTGGAGCACTGTGAAGTGATTTAGAGCCTGCAAAACTGTATGAAAACACTCGTAGCTGCATAAAGGTGTAGTGGTTGGTACTGTCACCACACTACAAGTAGGTCCTGGGTTTGTGTTTGGGTGCAGAGTTTGCATGTTCTTAAAGGGTGTGTGTGTGTGTGTGTGTGGGTGTGTGTGTGTGGGTGTGTGTGTTCATTCTGTACATCTGAGTTCTCCAAGTTCCTCAACAGGACAAAAAATCATGCACGTGAGTCCAGTTGGTGACTCTAAACTGTCCTGTGTGAATGTGTGTATGATGAATGTGTGTCTCTTTGTTTGTCCTGTAACTGTAATAGACCGAACACCTGTCCGGGTGTTGTCTTCTTCTGGTATAATTTGATTGGCCTGTAGGGAGCATGCTCAGAGACCAAAATCAAGTGCATAATATTCATTAATATCATTTGCATGAGGCGTCATTAGAGAGGTGGCGCCCCCTCACTTAGTGCTGCTGTATCTTTTCACACGGGCCACTTGTGCTTTGATTCAATTTGCTCCTCAAAAACTCATATTAGCTGAATTTACCAAGATAGTTTTGAAGCTCTCTCTAATTTGCTCTTCCCTGTGACATGATCCCACCTGCAGGATCCTGCTGCAGATCCCACCTGTGGTGTTGCGTTAAGACCCTCCAGGTGGGGATCACTCTCCCAGGAAAACTCCCTCGGAGGGGGGAAACATGTAAACCTTACGCTGCTCATGCTCCGCATAAACACCGGAAGCGAGAGTTACGCGAACAGCGCTCTGAGAAAGCAGCCTCGGCATTCTTGCTTGAAACATGATAAAAAAACCACAATTATGGTAAAAATGTGAATCATGTATTTGAGGGGAGTCAAACCAAACAGCAGACTTGTTCCAATCAGGTATTTCAACAGAAACAATAAAGGTTTTCTCAGACTATAAGTCAAAAGCGAATGTTTTCTTGTATAAATGTCAAAAATGCAAATTGTGCTCAATTAGAAGGCTGTTTGAAACTTCCTCTCCCTATTTGACGGCGAGGAGGCCGCAGTGGAAACTGTTAGTGGGAGAGAAGTGCCGTTTACTTTGCTGCTCCTCGCGATCGCCACGCTGATTTTTTCGTTGTCCCTGCGGACAGTATAAACAGGATGTTTGCTGTAAATGTCTCCCTCTGACCTCACGCATCCTTTTGAAGAAACCACACGGTCGCTCGGTGGAGACGACTCGGTGGAAGAGCGGAGCGAAACGCCCGTCGCTCTGACGCGATGGAGGCAAACCGTGCTGCCGGTGGCGAGAAAAAAACCCTCCACGATAACGATCGCTGTTCTGTCGTGGGGTATTTTTAAACGCCGTCGCAAATTGAGCTGAATTATTGAGGCGGGAGGAGGATTTGGGTGGAGTAATCTGGATACATCAAACCATTACAAACTGCATTAAAGGAAGTAGCGTGAAGCACGGAGCGATCCAATTGCTCTTCAGTGTAATGTCTCACTTAAAGGAAGCAGGAAATTGGAGCAAAGAGAAGGAAGATGAAAATGAAAGATGGCATGTAGTAATTGAGAAGCGGGGGGGTGCAGGGAGGGTGGGCGTGGGTGGGGGCAACTACGATGATAGAGTTCATAGGTACATCTTTGGCTTTTGGAGAAGGGGTAGCGCAGCTGCTGCCCCCCCCCCCAGGGGATGGGCCCTCCTGTTGCCGTGGCAACCGCAGGACGGAGGTCACGTGACTGTCCCCGGGTGACCGTCCACGAGCGTATTTGTTTTTTTTTTTGTTTTTTTTTCCTGTCGACCGACCGTCTTTCTGAGAAGATTCTGACCTTCTGATATTCAGACCTTCAGAGCAGGAGCGCGGCCGCACTCGCCGGGCTGGCTTTTCCTCGGGGAGATATCTGGCATTCACTGTTTACTGCTCCCACCTGCTTTGGTGAATGCAGGAGGTGGGATTAAAAAAAAAACAAACTTAAAAAGCATATTTATTGGACAAAAATATGGGACAAACTAACTGTTGGTCGTCTGTAAATGTGTGACGCTGCTGTGGCTGAAGAGCTTGAACTACCAGTCGGTTCCACATCACTTTATTTTTTAACTTTTTCAACATAAATTTTATTTGAATGAAGGGATATCCAGTTTTTTTCAAAATAAAAGCGAAGAACAAAGGGTTTTGCATCCAAACACCTCCCAGCAACTCATCCATCTGTTACTTATAATGTGGTAAAACACATGAAGACACAGTTAACTTGTCTCTGGTTGTGGTTCATTAAAACCTGTGATCAGTCATCAATGATCGTCCACTTATCCACAGATATTCCTAATATGGTTTCAATATTTCGAGTGAGTTGATTCTAATCTTCTCACTGCAGCTTTTTAGTTGGCTCGCTGAACACGAAGACACAAAGTCTGTTTGAAAAGGACGTCTCTTCCGATGTTTACAACAGCTGGGTTTGTTTTTGTTTTCCTCAGCTCGCTTCTGTCCCCCGTCGTCCCATCCAGTCCCGACGTCCTATCCTGTCCCGTCCCATCCCGTCTTATCTTGTCCCGTCCTGTCCCCTCCTGCCCTCTGCTCTCATTTCTGTGTCTCTGCCTCACGCTGCCCCCCCCCCACCCTGCTGTGTCTCTCCCTCCCCGTCTCCTCCATCTCGCCCCACTCATCTCGGCCCTCTTCCTCTCAGTGCTGCTTTTCTCCTCTTGCTTAATTGAAGCAATGGCAGAGATTAGATTGTGCTGAATCTTTCATGACCCAGAGACGCGTTTGAGGAACACGTGCGCTGTGCATGCATGTACATGCGGGCAAAGAAACAGTGTTCACACTCACCTTAATGTCTCATCACCTGTTCGCATGCGTCTTTTCATCCACCTCTCTTGTTTTGATTCACTGCAGCAGATAAAAGCTTTCCGACTGAGATAAATGCGCCTAAAGGTGCTCTTTAATATCTATCTGAGGTTGCTGAAAATGGGTGACCACGATGCTGCTTGACTGTGTGTGTGTGTGTGTCTGCTGTGCGTGTGTGTACTGTGGGCGTGAGGAGGAACAAGTGTATCTGACAGGACAGGTGGCTCCATTGTGTCTCGCAGCATATCTTCAACAGTCAGGGACTCGTGCAGCCGACGGAGGCGGCGGAGATAAAGTGGCAAGTGTTCAGATTTACGATGTGTCGGCAAAGTTGCAGATATTCATCCCGTGACTTTTTTCCCCGTCGCGTTTCAGTCGGTCGCTATGGCGAAACTCGTAAAACAATCCAGACGGCGCTGACAGAGACCCCCCACCCTTACCCAAATGATCGTAAATCAGACGAGAGCTGCGAGAAAAGTGAGGGGACGCATGCAGATTTGCTCGCCCCAGCTTTCTCCTCTGTGTCCACTGCAATGAAAGAGCATTTCATTCTGGAAAAAAAAAAAAAAAAGCGTCTCACATACCACTTTAGCATCACCCAACAAGCCTCGAGCCATCCGGGGGGGCTGGAACACGAGCGAGAACCATTCGGACAGGATCACAGGGAGGTTAAGGAGGAGTTAGTGGGGGGGGCAAGATCACCTCGAGGCTGTTGCATCTATCCATGAACATCAGGTGTGCAGTTATTGCACTGAATCACCGTTTTAGCCTCAAAGAGGCTTCTCAGTGGCAACGCAAGGAGACTGAATAAAAACCAGCAGACGGACGACGAAAAAGAATCCACAAGGCCTTGTTGTGGCTCAGTATTGGGACACACCCACGCTGGTTCCATGCAGATACCACGTCTCAAACTATATCCTGACAATTTAGGCTGTAAACATCAAATAAAAGCATCACAAGACAATTTTTGAGATACTTAGACATGGATGTGATTCAAAAGATCAGTGGTGGAGTTCAACAACCTGTGGCAACGAGGGGGTGTCGAACCCTTCCTCAGTGAGGGGGTGTGATTTTTTTGCTCTCGACAGCGTCTGTGAATGCAGGTCAAAAGTTGAAAGGGAGAATAAGCGAGGCAGTTCGTGTCTGGGAGAAACTCATCTGAGCTGCAGAAGCAACAAAACAGCTCGAAAAAGCATCATGAGAGCTGCCGGGAGAGGAGGCGGCGTTGTCTCCAATTAGAGCGGCGCGTCTTGTGACTGCAGCTCGGCGTCTTAAGGTTGGACTCGTCCCACACAATGGGGGCCTTTCATCCCAACCTGTCGCCGCCCCCCCCTGAGAGAAAGTGGAACCGATCTCACCGAGCACTCGTGATCTAGAAGAACCGCGAAGTATCTGACTTTCCTTTCCGTTCCTGCGGTGAGGTGAGAGTTGATGAGTAATACGGTTAAACCACCTTGACCCATTTCCGATGGCTTTTCTTTTTTTTTTTCACTTTGGATTCAGGGTTAAATTTAGACACAGTGCACCGACTTAATCTTGCTGCCTGGTTTCTGCTCGGCTGGAGCTCCGCCAGCATACGTCGAATAGTTGCGGCCTCTTGACGATACTGAAATTCTCGACTCGGAAAAAGAAAAAAAAGGCGCTGGTCTGAATCTCAGCAGGTTTGTGCTCTGACAGCAGCGCGAATGTCAGAACTCGTCCTCCTTTCCTTAATCCAGCCCGACGTGTTCGCTGCCATTTGAAACTTTGTGACCTTTTTGTCGAACTCGGATGAAGCAGCGGTGCGTTCGAGCGGCGGCGTCCCGCTCCAGATAAAAACGATCCTCCCACTGAGGCCCGCGTGAGGAGAGCCGCCTGCGAGCTCGAAAACGCTGTCGGAAAGGATTCGAGTTTGGAGGAGGAGGGAGGAGGAGGGGGCTAATTCAAACAGATTACCAGAGGCAGGGGGAGAGGACAGGCAGCGTGCGGCGCGCGTGCGTGTGTGTGTTCAACATGCAGATTAATGGGTGACGGGAATATTATGTTCGGTTCTGGGATGCTGCTGCGTTCGGCTATTTATAAGAGGAAAGTATAAAGATTGGTATCAAGGCGCGGAAGGACGCGTGAGAAGGGGGGCGACTCATCCTGACGTGCGGTCGGACCTGATCTGGGTACAACTTTTGAAGAGGAACACGTCAAAACTTCACTCGTGCGCCTCAACGGCCCCATAACTCCTAATTTGGGGTCACTTGTAAAGCTCTACATGATCACAGTTTATCACAGTTTTACTTGGCAAATCGGTTCCCTAAAGTCTGTTGATGTCACATTTTCAACTTCATTTAGCAAGCCTGGAACCTCACTGATCAAGTACTCTAAAAGTACCTGCTAGCAGGTACTGTCATCTATTTGAAAACTCCATTTTTTTCATCTCCACGTTCCTGATCTCAGACTTCTGTCTCCATCCAGTCTGAACAGTCTGACGTCCTGCTTGGCTGCGCTCTGACATCGTTCTCTTGGGCAAATCACGGCTGACCGATCATTACTTAAACAGACACCGTGACCTTCTCAGAAGACGTTAATGTTGTTTTGTGCCACGCCGACATTACGGCTCAATAGCATCGATATGGAGCCTGACAGGTGTATTTTTAAACCCCCGTTGACGGCTGAGGGGGCGGCGACGCTCCCGGCATTAAAATGAGTTTAACGTTACGTTAGGAGACGCGACGCTTCCAAACGCATTTGTCCAACCGTCTCCTCTCCTGTTGTCTCCTTTCCAGATGTTGGAGCCTAAGGTGGACGCCTCTCCCTGTGAGCTGGGCGGAGTCGCAGATAGAGGGGGGGTGTGCCTCCACCTTCCGCCGCGCAGCTCCGAAGGCGAGGAGAGCAGCCTGTATCCCTCCAGCCCCTCGGAGCCCCCCACGCTGGGCAGCCCCCGCACCTCCGAGCCACTCACCCCCCTGGACGACATCTACATGCCTCTGGGAGGCCTGATGGGCTCCGTGGAGCGACATAAGGTGCCTCCCACGCCTCCCCCCTCCACCGAGGGCGAGGACTGCAAGAGCATGGAGGGCCAGGAGATGGAGATCTGGAGGGAGGCGAAGTACGAGGAGGAGTGCAAGAAAGATGAGGAGGAGGAAGAGGACGGGGCGAGCAAAAAGAGCGCGGGGAGCGAGGGCGGGGACAAGGACGAAGCGGGGGAGGAGGACGGAGACGGCAACGAGGAGGAGGTCCACCTGAACCTGGCGGCGTCCAACACGGACGAGGACAACGTCTCCGAGCCGCCCGACACCAACGCCCCGCCCTCCTCCTCCTCGTCCTCCTTCGTCATCCCCGAGCTGCGCCTGGACCGCTCCTTCAGCGCCGACGCCCTCTCCTCGCCCAACACCGACGAGGAAGAGTACGACGAGGAGGAGGACGAGGAGTCGGAGGAGGAGGACGATGACGAGGAGGAGGAGGAGGAAGAGGACGACAGCGACGACGCCTACCTGCAGCGGAGCGACAGCAAGCGGCGCAGCATGGTGGAGGGCGCCACGTGCGAGAAGCACGGCGGCGGGGGCCTGAGCGTGCAGAACTCGCTGCGGCGCCGCACGCACAGCGAGGGCAGCCTGCTGCAGGACCCGCGCACGCCCTGCTTCACCTCCGACAACGCCATCAACTGCCTGGAGGTCGGCGGCGGGCACCACAAGGGCGGCTGGACGCTGCCGTCGCCCAAAACCTTGAAGAAGGAGCTGACCAAGAACGGAGGCTCCATGCACCAGCTGTGCATGCTGTTCTCTGGGAGGAAGGTAAGAAGC
>JAUESE010000098.1:10400481-10419052 GCA_032274725.1 Malacoctenus triangulatus
AAAGTGGCAGAAAACATCTGTAACAGCTGACGATATGTAAGCACGGGTAGAAGTTGTGTTTTCAAACCAAATTTTTCCCAAACTGTTGGAAAACAATCATTTTTTAACTTTTTTTTCCAATCTTTTTAAACTTAGATGTCTTCAACCCCACCCCCCACCCCCCTGAAAATTTCAAGGCTGAAACTTCAATCTGGGTCCCACACAGGCACAAGCACACACCATGTGTTACCAGCTGTGTATTGCACTAATACAATGGCTCATTATTTCGAGCCACACACACACACACACATACAATGGGGCTGCTTCAGGCCATCAGATTAGTGCAGATTGACCCCTTCCCCACCCTGAAACAACTTCCTCTTTTTTCCCAACTCCCGACCAATGAAAGTCGCGGGGTTGGCAGAAAGTGTAACGTGAAACCACCGCTCTCGGCTCCGCGGCTCCAGTCCCGGGGCACAGTTGGAGGCCACCAGAAACAGCAGCTGGAGCCTCTCAGCACTCCCCCCACCCCACCTCTTCGCCCCACCCCACCCTCCTCACTGTGTCATGCCCGGCGGTTACACCGCTCATAAACGGCCGTCACATACCTCAGACAGCTTTGCGGGATTTACACGGCGGACCACTGCTATGGATTAACCCCTGCGCTCGCTGGCTGCGTGCGTCCCAGACCGGAGCGGTCTCAGTCGGGCTTAGCCGGACACGACGAGGGCTCCCGGTAGCTCTCTGACCTGCTGTGGCCCCCACCCCCCCACCCCTCCCTCTCCGTCTGTCCGAGGCTGCAGGGCCCTCTTTCTGTGTGGAGGGCGGATGATGCATTTTGTCCTCTCCTTCCTCTCCCCTCAGCTGAGCGCCGGATCCCCCTGTAGCTGCGAGGTCGGCCCCGACGGAACAAAGAAGAAGAAATCCAAGAACCTGTGAGTACAAAGTCCCACCTGGATCTCCTGTGTTTCGTTTGTTTTGTTGTGAGTTTCTTTGTCTTGCATGTGGATTCAGAAAAGGCACTGATTACAAGCAGTTCAAAGAATTGTCTTTTCAAAGACTTTATTCATTATTTCTTGTCTAACAGGACTGCGTACGACAATGTTTGATTGGCAGGGTTGGGACAATCCTTTTGATCGTGCTGACACCCGCATTCAGTGCTCATTCATCAAGCTTTATTCTCGTGCTCATTCATCAACATGTTGCACTTTCATTGTTTTCGAAGGATTTTCAAACATTCTGATAGATTGTGAGAAACAGTGAAAGTCCTTGTTGAAGCCCGTGGGTGATTGGGTGGGTGGGTGGGTGGGGTGGGGGGTTCCTCTGGGACCACATAAGCTCATCTGACAGAGTGTCAGGTGGGAGTGGACTGAAGGGCTGAGAGTGTGACAGCTCATCAACACACAGTACGTTCACGGGTTGAGAAAATCGACTGGAATTCAACTAACGATACGATACATCAACTTACACATGTAAATAAGAAGTAATGAGTGACATTATTGCTGCATGTATCCTCTTAGCTCGCCTGGAATCAGACTCGGCGTTCGTATGTATCACTTTTGTGCAATAACTCAGATGAAAACAAACAATCGCCATGGCAACTGGGAAGCAGAAGATGCGCTTTTGGAAAGATCCTGGTTGTTCCCTGAGTGGTGCCTTTATGTGCAGAGTTGCATTTTCTTTTTGTGCGTGCATGAGTGAGTCTTGGATTCCTCTCATGGTCCAGAACCATACATGTGAGGTGGGCTCAGCTCCTGCACTGCCTGTAACCTTTAGCTGGAAAAAGTGGTGTATAAAATCTGAATGTTTGTTCCTAATGATGTTGCCATGCAGACTGTGCTGGCAGCTCATTAATGCCGACGATGGCCCATCGAACGCTCACACGTGTTTACAGGCCTGCAAGTGCAGGGAGACGTTAACAGCTTTCAGTGAGAGCCACGTCGCTCCAATCATCAGCTTCCTAATCAAGTGGCGAAAGATGCACGTGAGGTGACGTCCGCGCTACCAGATGTGTGTCTCGCTCTCGGTGGGGCGAGAACAAAACAGGCGCGAGGGGTCTTTTGTTTGACTGCGTTTTGCGGGTGTCGACGCCTCGGTGAGTCATCAGCTGCTCCCTCTGCTCCTCGTCGGCATGAAAGCACGCGTCATGTGTCGACGGCAATAAAACAGTGGCTGTCCTGTGGGCTGGTCGCCACCCATCGTCACTGGTTTCCCCCTGCTGTTTAGCTCAACTGCAGATTAAATGATTAAAATTCCACTGCCCCCCCCCTCCCCAACCACAACACTAAGCATCGAGAATATGCAACCTTTATTTCATTTGCTTCAATTTAAACGCTTGTTTAAAAGGAATTTTTAAGCTTTGCGATGGATCTCTGTGTTTTGATGTGTTCTGGTGACTCAGGTGAAGGGGCGGGTCGTCTTCCACTCGCAGTGTTAGCTGACTTCGATCTTGGTCTCCGTCTTGTCGAGGTGCCTTCTGTGCAGGAAACTGATCGCTAAATCTTATCCGATGAGGCGTGCGTGTGAATCAGTGAATCGTGTAAAGGTGTCACGGTGCGTCCATTTCGACCGTGGCCCGCCATATTCAACAGACGTGTTGTGAATTTGGATCGTAAGTGATTGTATTTGAAACGTTTCGCAGCTCTATTGATCCCAGGCTGTGCTAAACTTAGCACACATTTCTCCGCGTGTCAGTCTGCTCCTTTTTTTCCTCTATCGATCCATGAATGTTGATCACCTTCAAATGTAAGTAGCCCGTTGCCTCATCGGGTGCCGCGACCTTTAGCTTACAGCAGGCTGCGTGTGTCACGAGTGGACGATCTGCAGGGACAGTGATGGAGGGAAACGTTTTGTCTTTCTGCCACTGATGCAACTCTCCCCGCTCCTCGTTAGTCAACATAATGAGGGATGAGTCACGCAGCCATCTGAACATGCTGTTTCCACTCGGAGCGGCCCGTGTTTACAGCTCCCGTTTCCACTGATGCTCGGCGTCGCCGGTCCATTGTCACTCGCCTCTTGTTCCCGTCGACGTGTTTCCAACCTCCCTCTGAAGCTGGAGAAGCAGCGACGACGAGCCGCACGAACACGCAGGCTTCCAGAGATATTTATGTATTTCCAGTATGTGAGAGGGGAACCTCGGACTTCCCATATGACCGCGCACAAAGGAAATGGGGTTATTTTCCTCCAGATGTGGGACACTGATAAAAAAAACGTATAGATGAGCGGCTCAGAGCACCTCACTGACCTTTGGTCATGCGTCAGCGCTGCAGCCCAGCCCGTATCAAAGTTCCAAATCACTACTGTTAAGAATTTGCATTCCACTCCGATCGAACCCGTCCCGGTGGGCACGCTGCTGCATAGCAGGGTGGGGGGGGGACGTGCCGGAAGTTGTCTCCTCCGGGGGTCCGCGTCAACTTTTCGTGGCTCTCGACACTTAAAGGCTGTGCTGCTGTAGCGCCTGGGTGCCAGATACCACAGTGCACCTTCAGAGGGCTCGCAGAGTACATGCCTTTCCCGGGGAGCGCTGCTTTTAAAGCGTGTGATTGGCCAGCAGCATGTCAGGGAAAACCGAGCCTCGACGCTTTCGCCTCATCTGAGCACATCCAAACGCGTTTTTAGTATTTAATCCACTTAAATTTTTTTGCTGCAGCATCAGCGTTTATTGTGTTCTTCTCCTTCATGCATTATTTAGACCAGGAAAGAGATAAATCAGGCCCTTTGTTTCCAAAGCATTCTTCCTCACTTCCAGCTCTTTAGCCTATATTCTCTATTTTCTCTCATCTCTTTGTCTCTTTTCCTTTTCGCCACTTCACGCGGGTTCCACTTCCTTTGTTTGGTTTTTCCGGATCCAGCGCAGCTGTTTTCCTGGTCTTGTCTTAATGATCTCTTCCTCGGCACCGCTTCCATTGTCTCCTTTTCTCAACCAGCGCAGGTGTTCGTCTTCCTCAAGCCATCGGAACGCCGCGCGACGCATCAATTAGCGCGCCGCAGTAATCTCAGAGGAGGGAAGCGTTTGGGACGCGTTTGGAACTTCTTTCACATTTTTTCACTTTCAGCACACAGTATTTAAATCCACACGAAACCCGCAAGAACCGGATTTCAGTGAGGCCAGTGTGACTTCAGTTCATAAAGGGAATAAAAACAGACAGATGGAGAGAGCGGAGACGGATAAAAAACACTCAGCTCCTGCGAAACGGCACAAATGACCATCTGTGTGCTTCTGTTTCTGTCTGGCATATGTATAGTTCACATACTTTGAATATATAACTCTGTAAACATGTTACTATAACGGTGTGCTGCTAGTGGCACATTTAACAGCTCCATCCATGTGTGGTAAGCAGTTTCCATTAACAGGATCATCGCTTTTTTTGTAGTATATGTAAGAGCTTTTATTGTGGTGTGCAAGCAGGCCAAGGTGAGCGTTTGTGGCACTGACCCTGCTGCAGAATCCAATGCCCTGTGTGAAGAAGTGCGGAGGATATTTATGAACCACTTCAAGAAGCAATATAGTGACATTGTCAGACTCCTGCAGGTCCACTCCACACATATCGAGGGAGAGAATCGACGCATCGTCGCGCTGTAACTGTCAGAAGAAATATGTGGCACGAGGACTCCAACGCAGAAGGGAAAGTTATTTTGGAGGAAAAATAATTGGAAAACGAAAGGCTCCACTGAAACCAATATATAGAATATACACAAGTGACTTAAAGACTCATGAGGTACGGGGGCTTGATGAGGCACAGGTGGAAGTAGTCAAGGCTAGCAATCTGTCAACAGCTGGTCGGTGGAGCTGTAAAACACCAGACTTTTTGAACAGACATGCACACAAAGACCAGTGGAACATAAACTAGACGTGGAACAATGCATTTACTAACTGTACACGAACCCCGACATCAGAAAGAGCCAGGAAACAGATTTCAACTTGTTTTGTCACTTCCTGACACTTCTCACACAAGAGCAGGTCATCACCACAACGTCCCCCGTTACATTTTGTCAAAACAATGTCACCCAAAACAAATTTCGCCCCCAACTCAAACTTTTCCAGACCCCGGTCGAAAAAGAATCTGCGTTTTTGAAGGCTGCCTGTGGATTGGGTGAGCCCAGGGTCCGCCTCCCCCCCCCCCCCCACCTCCCTGGACCCTCAGGACTATATAAAGCACCAGCAGAGCCTCTCAGGGGTTAGAGGAATGTGATTGCCAAACAAACCCCTGGGCCCTGACCAACGGCACGCTCGACAAACGCTTACATGCAGCTGGGGCTGCATCCGTTTTGGCCCCCATGTTCCACACTATGGTCGATTTCTCTGAGAAATACCTTGAAAGGTAAGAAGCGACGCAGCAGGGGGATTCATCTGCTGCTTTTTTTTCTTAACTTATCAGGAGTTGATAGCATGAGAGGGGATAGTGTGAAGCGCGTGGGCGGAGGATATTGGGCGTCCCACCGGACCGGCCGCGCTCAGGCTGGTAGGAAAGCTCTCTGACCTTTACGTGGATCTCATCTGACAGTCGCAGTGAGGGAGCAGAGTCCCCTGCGAGGTCCAGGAACTATTTCGGAGAGGAAGCTGCTTTAACTTCTCACTCGAGGCCGTCCCTTTTTTTTTTTTTCTTATTATACGCAGCCTGGATTTCAGGAATAGGACTGCTCATGTGGTCTTAGCGGCTGGGAAGGTGAGTTTGCTCCGAAATAGAGCTCCGCATTTAGTCCTGATTGACAAAGACTGCGGATTTGATGGTGCGATATTTATAGACACTATTTAGGACAATTCCCTTTTTTCAGCGTTCTTCTAGGAATATTGCAGAGTGACGTCGTGGTGGTGAACTGAAGAGTTGATCTCCGTGCGTTTTGATCTGACGTCTTGAATTCGATGCTTTCAAATGAAGTGCTGCAGGAGACACTGAGGCCATTCTTCACCTGCTGCAGCTTTATCCCCCAAAGGCACCGACAACACACAAGCAGCCTCAGACGCAGTGCTCGCTGTGTGCCGTGTCCTGCACTCAGTTCACAGGCACACAGCCTTCTGTCAATAGACCGTTAAAGGGCATGAAAACACTCTTGAACATTGCTCACCTTCAGCTGCGCCGTGTTATTGCCAGACTCGGCAGGGTCAGGCCGCACCGAAGCCGAGCCGAGCACCTCTCTCTTTTTACTGCGGGGAAACGACGCTGCTCCCCCTCGTCGCGTATAAAAAGTGGGATGAAGTGAAGCGGTGGGCTGTGTATCTTGTGATTGTGTTGCCACGTCGGGATCCGCAGTGTGCCTGTCTGTCTGCAGCTTCTCCCCGCGTGCTATCGGCAGCCCTTCCCTGGGAGTGCGGCCTAGTTTTGAGAACACCAGGAATAGCCAGCGGGGTGCTATTAGTGCGACTAATGTGAGCCAAGCAGAGAGGGAATAAAGAGCACGGAAACCTGCAGATAATTGCAGAGCCAGAGACCTATTGCTCCTTCACTCAAGCACATTAAGTGTTCTCTCTGGCGTCGGCATAAGTAGACACTCTTGTTTGTGCGCACGCCATGCGCGGTGCGTTCGCTGGGTGGAAAGGTCTGGAGCGGAGGATTAAATTGAATAATTTGATAATCTTTGACAGTGTGAAGGGTCAGTGTTTCGGAACAGCGGCTCCCAACCTGTGGCCCTGAACCCCTTTGGAGGGGCCACCGGAGTCATGACGGGGCTCTTGGCTTTGCCCACTCTCATCCTTGTCAAAACTGCGATTTGCACTCGACCAAAGCCAGAGCAGGCCTTGGGAATTACATTATGCTTTTATTTTGAAGTCTCAGAGAGAGTGATGTGTTTCCACCTGTGTTTTAGCTGCAATCTGGAGTTGTGCCATGGAAAGAGGGGGTGGTGAACTTCTTTTTCTGACCATCAGAGCCGAGATAGTCCAAGGCCTCTGGACCACATGTGGAAAAAGGAGTCATATTAAGTGCCTTCAAACCTGTGATTGAATTCAAATGAGATCCTCATTGAATTTCGTCTAATTAATTCCTCGATGTCCTTGTGGCGAAAGTGCTCGGTCCCGGCGTGGCCCCTCTGGGAGGGACGGGGACAGCGTGGCCGTCACAACCATCACAGTCGGACCCTTCCCGATCCACGCAGCCACTGTGTGCGTTCAGAAATGAAACGGCTGATGCAAATCGGTCGGAACCGGAGCGATTAGCAGCCGGAGAGAACAGGCGAAAAAGTGGCGACTTTAAATAGAGAAGTGCTCAAAGGGAGAGACTGTGAGAGGAGCCCATTAGCGCATAAAGAGCAGCTCTGCTGGGAGAATAAAACTTCAAGTACCGAATCATGGTCAAGTACAAGGATACTTTTTAATCGGAGAGTCTTCGCAAAACTGATGAACCGACGTAACTGTGCTTTCTTTGATTGTTTTGACGGCAAAACCAGCCAACCTCATGACCCGGGACCGTTAATGCGACGTCTCCCTCCCCCCCCCCGCCTGCTTTCAGCCACTCCATTCAGCGGAGGCTCTTATTTATTGAGCAAGGATGCAGACGCAGCGGGTAGACCCTGAACAGTGCTGCAAATGAAGAAATAAATGAGCATGAAGGGAGCGCAGCAGCGTTGCCCTCCGCCGGCTCGGATCAGATGTTTACTTCCATTAAGAGGAACGACGGGCGCGGGCGGCGGTTTTGTTTGTGGTTGCAGCTGCCGGGGTGTCATTTCAGGGTGAAACTCTCGGCGCGACGTGAGAAATTTCACACCTCCCGGTGCGATGATACATTCCTATTCTCTAAAAACAGCAGATACAGAGGCTGGAGCTGCAAACGGGTTGTTGTTTTTTTTCTTTCTTTCTTAAAGAATATTGATTTCGGTGAGAAATCTAAATCCGGGCCCTCTGCCTCCATGTGTTCTGCTCGCGATGCTTTTCTGAGGTGCTGGAAATAGATTGATAGATAGATAACTGATGGGATGACGTGAGCTGGTGTTTGCAGTGTCTGCCGGCACCCACGTGGTGGCAGGAGAGAAACGTACATCCGACTTAACATCGGTCTTGCGATGACAACGCTGCTACATCATTACCAACCCGGGCTCGGGGATGATGAAGCCTCCTCTGTCAGTCATCCTTACATTTCAAAAAAAACCACGATGTGTCTTCTTTCTCTTCAGCGCCGACGGAGGTTTTTTTCTTTCACTTGCACAACTCAAACCCCTAATTGCCTCGTGTACCGCCTAAAAATAGAGCCGTCTAATAAATCCTGCCCTGATGTTATGAGTTTACTTAACAGCCAGGGAGCTTTTATTCCTGCAATTATGTTCCTTCAGGCTTCCACAAGTCCGAGAGTAACACTGTTGCCCCCCCCTCCCCTCCTTGTACCAGAGGCCCTCATTCTGCTCAGCAGTTTGGTTTTTTTTGCATCTGGATCGACGTCTGCTCCACGCAGCGCACTTGTGTTCTTACAATCAGCCGATGAGTCATCGCTCCAAACTCCCGAATGGCGTGTCGATGCTCGGATGTCCCCCGCCCCCCCCACCCCCGGGGAAATCGACACGTTTCCTTCCGTTACCTGGCCCGGGAGAGGACTCGCAGCTCTCCTGTGGCGTTTTTTTTTTTCCGACTTGGGTCTTCAAGACCAGCTCGGCTACTTCAACACACCCAAGTCAACCCACAGTCGCGCTCATTCTGCCTTTTAAAAGAGGCCATTTAGCCCGCGCACCCGTTTCCCGAACTTTTTCCTCGCCCCCCCCGACACCCCGTCGGCTGAAGGTGTTCTCTGTTCGGTGCAGCAGCCCCCTCTCGCACACTTGTGCACACTCTCGTTCAGTCCGGGGGAGTCTTGGGAGTTTTCCACCACCTGTGGCTGGCATGAAAGCACCAGTGAAGTGGGCACGAGCTGGCACAGGTGCTGTGGGGGCTCTTTGAAACGCTTGTGCGAGGGCTCTCTTTTTTTAGTCGCCGCCCTCGAAGGTTCATGTTTTTTTGTGCGCGCCGTCGCGTGTGTTCCTCCGCTTCTCCTTGCGAGGCGCGCGTTTGAATGATAATCGTCTATAACTGGAAGTCCTGTTTCTTAATTTGGGGTGCCCGGGCTCTCCTGGGGGGGCCGCGGGCTGGCGGTGGGACGGCTTGCAGTGATTAGGGCCAACCGGCGCGCAACGCCGGCGCTGCATTATTAGCGAGGCCAGTCAATCCACAGTGGAAATCAAAAGCAGGGACTCAGGAAATGGGTGTTGAGTGAGGTCACATCCCAACGAGGCAGCACGTGCTCCAGGTCGTCAGAAGCCAGGACACGCACCAAGGGATTGTGGGAATGCGTAGAACCCATTCGGGAACCAAAAGAGAGAAAGAGTGGGGGGGGGGCGGGTGGTTTCTTATCTGAGATTTGGGATGGCGCTTACGCGACGCGGGGAGGCGTCTCCGCTCGGTAGATGGTTGGAGAAGGGTGCGACAGGTGAGGAGGGTGGTCAGGAGGGCTTTCTGGCATGCGGCTGGTGGTGGGAAGCAGGCAGAGGAGTGAGGGTGTCACTGTGCCCTGTTGCCTCTTGCCCTGGGTCAGCTCCCTCTCAGCAAAGCCCTCCAGGCACTCGGAGAACGGTGTGATGAAAGAGAGGAGTGAGGACTGAGTCTCTCTCCTCCTGCTCCGCCACTCGCGCTTTAGTCCCTGCCGAGGAACCTGCCGGGGAAACATCGACGGGAGACGACGGGCCGAGATACACGATTGACAGGAGAGAGTCCCTTCGTACCGACGCGCCGGGCTGAAGACTAGAATGTACACAGCACAAGTTTTCCCTTCATCTTCTCTGCCTTTTATGGGTTTAATGTTACTTGGATTTGGATTTACAACATGGGAGATCCTGAGCCATGTTCTGGATTGTTTCTGACTCGCTTTTTCGGACTTGGAGACTCAACACACTTTTCGTCTCTCTTTTTTTTTCTTCCCTCTCTTCCAACTTTCTTTTCCTTTTCTCTCTTTCACCTTCAACATTCCCCTTTTCCTCTCCCTCCTTCCTGCCTCCTCCTCTTGCTCTCACTCAGGGCCAAAGACATGAAGAATCGGCTGGCTTTCCTGCGGAGGAGGAATGAATCCCCAGGAAGCAACCCGGCCGGCAAGTTGGACAAAACCATGAAGTCAGTCAAGTAAGTGGCCACTTCCTGACTCCGCGTGTGCACGTGGGCGTGTGCGAAACTGCCACAACTGCTGGCGAACCTGGTCTGGGACGCTAGACGTGTGGGCAGGAGGAGGGACGGGAGCGTGCTCATAGCGAGCGGCGTGAATATCATCAGCACGCCTCTCACATGAGGGAATGTATTCGTCTCTGTACGCATGCTGTTGATTGAGACGCCCATGAAAGCATTTTAAACTAGTTAGTGGGTTTATTTAGCGTGGCGTCGAATCGAAATTAAATAAATTAGTGACTAAAGTGGGAAAAATACGCAATTTTTATGACCCTCAAGGGCAAAAACTGTCTATTTCTGACAGTTATTACTGTCATTATTACGAATACAGTTATAATTACTCTGACTATTATGATGATTATCCGCCTGCTTGGATTCATTGTGGTTTTATTGCTGTAGGAATGTCAGAAATGAGCAGGAATGAGTGCGTCTGAGCCCATTTTTTTCTCCTATGATAACTTTAGTTTCAGAGGTTTCTTTTAGACTGAAACGTGCGACACAAGAATAAATCTTGCCTGTGATTGGATGGTTGCACTGCAGAAGTCCAGGTAGTTAATATAGTGGCTGATATATGAGCATAAAGCTCAATTTCTCAGACATGTTAGGGTTAACATTTATATTTTGTTAGGACATTTAGAGCCAACAGAAATCATCAGTTTACTATTGTATGTATGGATCCAATATGTTTTGCAGGATTTCTGTTTATAGCAGTCATCTCACTGAAACCTTTTAATTGAGCAGGTCTATTTTTAGGTGACCTTTATATCCCATAGATGAGGGGCTGTCTCTTGAAGCCCCCTTATTGCCTCGAAGAAAGGCTCTCATCCCCCCTCCTCAATCTTAAGTTTACCAAACCACTACAGTGAAGCCAACTACTAGCAGAAATGAATAATTTCATCAAAATAAAGTATCATCCTTCAAAATAAAAGCAATTGTCAGTTTCCCAGTTTGGTGCTGGGTCCTACAAAGACTTTTTTTCTGGTTTTCTAACTATTGTTTTGAATTGTAGGACATAGCATTCATAGGTCAGGACAGATTTCTGTCCTTTGTGAAATGTTAATAAGAATCGAGTTTCTGTCTGAAACAACCGAGCCAGTGATGTCAGAGGTCGGTTGGATGTGGATTGCAGCGAGTGAAACGTGGTGGCTGCGAGGACGCATGCTTCATCACCGGGTAAAGAATGGATGAGAGGCAGCAGGGGGCAGACTGAAACCGTCGGAGGGAGGGGGAGGTCTCTCAACCCAACAACACGTCCCGATTGGCCGGCCCCAAGCCCCTCCTCCTCCCGCCTTCTAAGTTGCATGGAGTGGGCATATATAAGCCTCCCCCCCCCTCTGTCTGCCACAGTGAGGCAGAAAGACTCATGACGCTCTGCGCTGCCATCAGTCGCGCAGCAGAAGCAAACGTGTGAGAGTAGAGAAGCAGGGAAAAACAAGGGCAGCAGCGCAGAGAGGGAGCGTCCACATTTCCACTCGTCCACCCAGCACAGAGGAAGCTCTGCGGATGGGTCACACAATGAGAAACCTGGCTGAAATGGGCTTGTTAAAGAACCGCTCCGCTTTCATCTGCAGGCCCACCCCCGAGGAAGCGCTGAAGTGGGGGGACTCACTCGACAAGCTGCTGGCACACAAATGTAAGTTCCCCCCAGATCCATCTTCCTTCTTTGTGTTTATGAAGACGTGTAGAACAAGAAGACATGTTGTTGTTGTGCGTGTTTTTATTCAACATGTTTTTTTCCTTATTCGAATAAGATTCTAAACTAAAGCATAGTCGAATTTTAAATGGTTAATGTTGGAATACAAACTTGTATTGTATGCATGAGGGGATGGGGGAGGGTGGTGAGAATGTGCATGTGTTGTATGGATTGCACACACACACATACACAGTCTCACACACACACATGCACACACTGTTGATGTGCGCGTTCAGCTTACAGCAAGTTTCCCTAATCCCTTACAGACAAAGTCCATGATTTACATTGCGAGATGAAGCCAGACTAAAGGAGGCTAAAACCTGCATGTGGCTTTCTATTTTCGTCCCTCCATCATTCATCTTCCACCGCTCCGCTCCAAGTTTTTCTGTTTCCAAGCGGAAGGCTGACGCCGAGCCAGCGCTACATCTGTTCCCCATTCGGGCTCCGCTGGCCCTCTTCGTTTGCCCCCCCCTCTTCTTAATATCCTCTATACCCCCCCCTTCCTTCCCCTTCCCCTCCAACCAGTCTCTCTCCAACCTCTTACCTCACTGGTGCTCACCAGGATGAGGTAAGGGATGACTGCGTGCACTGGCTCGGCTTATCAGCGTGGGTGATTCATGGGAACGGAAAGGTGCAGACAGGCGCTGTGGGTGGACGCGGCTTCCTGCTATTCTCTCGCCGAGATGCCTTCTTCCTCAAATCATTAACCAGCCTGAAACTTGCAAAAAAAGAAAAAGAAAAAGAAACCAAGTGCCACAGAGTTGCAGTTATTTCCAGTTACACCGAAACAAGCATCCCTTTGTCCGTTCGCAGGCGCCGCAGCTTTGGCGATTAATATTTAGGAAATCGTGGAGTCACCGAGGTGATGTCACTCGGAGGATGTCGAGTGTGTGCGGCGGCGTTGAGGGTTTCTTTCTCACTTTCTTCCAGCCACATGACTCAAAGGCCATCACTGAGCTATTTTCAGCGCTGAAACTCCAAGGAGGGCTTCAGCTGTGAGGTTGCCATGGCACTTTAGTCAACTTTCCTTTTGTTTACCCGCCTCCCCCTCCTCCTCCACCCCCCCCCCCCCCTTCTCTGCTCTCCCTCAGATGGTCTGGCAGCCTTCAGAGCTTTCCTGCGCACCGAGTTCAGCGAGGAGAATCTGGAATTCTGGCTCGCATGCGAGGAATACAAGAAGATCAAGTCGCAGTCCAAGATGGCCTCAAAAGCCAAGAAAATCTTTGCAGAATACATCGCCATCCAGTCATGTAAAGAGGTGAGTGAAGGGGCTCAGACGGAGGGGGGAAAAAAATAAACCCAAAACAACGCAAACGTGCATTTTTGCCATCTGTTGCGATTCTTCCTCACTTCTCTCCTCCTCCTCCTCCTCCTCCTCAGGTCAATCTGGACTCGTACACCAGAGACCACACGAAGGACAACCTGCAGAATGTGACGCGCGCCTGCTTCGACCTGGCGCAGAGGCGGATATATGGGCTGATGGAGAAGGACTCATACCCCCGTTTCCTGCGCTCAGAACTGTACTTGGACTTAATCAACCAAAAGAAGCCCAGCTCGACCTCGACGTCATCCTCCTCGTAAGAGGCGAGACGGAGAACGCCGGGGGGAAAGACGCGAGGGGAAGACACAAAAAATGAAGGCAGACTTGAAAAAAACTAAAGTGTAGAGAGGTTGGGATGTGAGCTTTTTTTGGTTTTGATTTTTGTTTTGTTTCGGAGTGTGTGCGTGTATGTGTGTGTGTCAACCTGTCTTTTTTTGTTGTGATCGTGTGAGAGGACGTGGCAAAGCAATGGCACTGCAAAGGAATGTAGTTTACACAGTTTCCAGGTGGATGCATGAACGGACGGACTGGCGAGTGCATGGCTGGATGAATGGATGAATGGATGACTGTTTCTGAGTATACAGACGCCTGTGAGCGGAAGGGCCGGAGCAGAAGCTGGATGCTTGTCTGATCACTGTTTCGTTTTTTCCCCCCCCTTTTCTTCTTGCTTTTTTTGAGGGGGGGGCAATTAAATCAGAAAACCAGTTTGTGGTCCAGTTGTACTGGATAAACGAAGGGGGGTTGCACCAAAAAACACCCCAACAACCTGCAGACATGAAGACAGTCCGGTACTGTTTTGTCACATTTACTTTAACCCCCCCCCCCCCCCCCGCCCTGCTGCACCACCTTCTTCTGTGAAGCTTTTGGTACGACACAAACTCCCGTTTTTTCTTCGTTCTTTTTCACCAAACTCCAAATTTTGTGACGACAAGGCGGGAGCGGGGCTCCGAACAAGGTGGTCGCCATGGCTATACTTCACACCCGGCCGTCTAAACCCCCCCCCACCACCACCACCACCCCCCCGCGGCCCCTCCAAGCTGTCTATAAATGGCTTTCTTCACTTTGAAGACCATGGAGCGATGGCGGCGTGCGCTTCGGCTGGAGACCGGCGAGGAACACAGACGTATAAATAACGGAACGGACTGGAGCTGTGATGAAACGCAGGTGCGCGTCCCTCTCAAGACGTTCAGAGTCGCATCGCGAGAGCCAGAGATGGAAGGAAAAGGAAGAAGAAAAAAAAAGACCACGAGTCGACGACTCGCGTCCCGTCTCACAACGACCGTTTACAGCGAGGAAACGGGAACGCAAGAAGAAAACGTTCTGTGCGGCCAAAACGACATTTCCTTTAACATTGTAGCTCATTGTGGACTAATCGAGGAAGCGTTCTCAGGACAGATTACAGCTCATTTCCTCCACTGTTTCCGTTTCTTTTTTTTTTTTTTTTTTACACACTCGCTGTTTTGTTGATGATTGTTTTTTTTAACATGCTTTAGGGTTCAAACCTGCACTCCTCCCCTTTCGTCCTACTGAGCGATAAAGCTTCGTGTGTACAAAGGTTTGCCTATTTATTTAGATTAACTGGCTGGATGCTTCCACAGACACCCTCACGTCCTCCAAAGCACTCGGCTAAAATAAAAACAAACAAAAAAAACAACAAAAAAAAAATACAAGCTCTCACTTTCCTCTTAACCACCAAACAGGTCCAATGCTGTCCTGAAACTTTTAAGTGCAATATTTTTTTATTTCTTATTTTATTATTGTTATTATTATATTATGGTTTTGTTCATTTATTTGGGTCATTTTTAACGGGGGACGGACTGAACAGCTTGAGCTCTGTATTAACTTTATTTGTTAAGAGAGAGAAAGAGACAAACTTAGAGCTATAAGGTTGACTTAAACTTTTCAAGAAGCATAAGTAGTTTAATGAATTCTAAGCAAGTGATTCTAACTGTGTGTTTAAAACTCTCTCCCCTCCCCCCCTCTCCCCCGGCAGCAGGCAGCCGGGGGCTGTTATTGTTGTAAATACAATTCTTTAAGAAAAAAACTATGTGATAACACATTAAAAAGAAATAAAAACAAACAAAAAAAACCAACAACAACCCACAAACAAAAAGCTGAGCGGTCTCTGCTGGCGACGAACCCGGGACCCGGCTGTATCTATGTAAATATGAGAGACCCAAAACTATAAGATGACATGTATTGTTGAGAAGAAGAAAAAAAAAAACAACTTCAAATAGGTGAAGAGGAGCAGGTCGGCTCCGCTCGCTACCCTGGTCATACACTGCTTGTAAGGAGTTTTTTCTGAAATGCATTTTATCATTTTCACTGTTTACAATTCAAAAATGCATCTCCTATGATAGCAAGTGAAAACAGTAGAGTACATTTGGTGTCATTGCTAATGATAAATAAACCAACCAACTGATGAAGTACGAAGTGTGGTGTTTGCTTCTCCTTTCATGCTTTCCATTTGTCACAAAATGGCTGATGCATGTGAACATACTGTATGTGGTACATTTGCATTAGTTCCAACCAGCTGTACCTGGTTTCAGAGTGTTTCCTTTTGGTAGAACTATTTTTAGTAGAACTGAGTTGTGCTATGAAAAGGAAATGCCAAGCAGTATTGAGTTCAGGAAGTACAGTGGTCTCCAACCACCAGGCTTTGATTGCTGCTGCTCCTTTCATTCACTACCAGACCTTAAAAAGAAAGCCAATTACTGCAGACCCAAAACAATGGTGTGACCCTTTCCGACAGACATTTCGATCAATTTTTTGGGGGGGGGGTATCCCAGTTGGGCCAGCTTTGATCTGCACAATGGCTATTTACAGTGCAGAGGGGACGTGATCGATCCACCAACCGGATTTGATGACTTTCTTTGTGCGCGTCAACCTTCACGTCAGTCCAGTCACTTTATTCCCTGGTCATGTAAACGAGACAATCTGATCCCTCAGCAACACAGGTTTCAGGAATAATGACTTGTTGTAAATGCAGATATTGTGTGTTTACTCAATACAAAACTAGAATCGGAACGACTTGGGGCTATCTTATTCGAAATTAAAACAGGTTGTTCATTTGGACTGTTTATGTGCCACCACCAATCAAACGCGACCCGTTGCTCTGCCTCTGGGACTTTTCTAGCCTACCTCCTTTACATCTCTTGCTTCAACTCTCCTGAATCTAATCAATGCGTCCCCCCCCCCTTGAGTGCCACTAAGCTGCAGAGGGTCTGAACGTCTGATGTCCGGTAGACAAAGGACCTGCTGAACCGTCCAGGCCTTTAGCACAATAAAAGCTGCCGATTGCCTCGTCTGTTACGCCATATGCTTCTCTCTCCTTCAGCTTTTATTGAGTCGAGTTTACTGCAGAGCACTGGCTTTATATTGTCTTGTAATTTTTCCTTACATCAAACCTGACATCCCACAGGTCATGTTTTTAACAACATGTTGAAGAATTCCTCCAAAAATCAAATGAAATAAATGTTTTGAGACACATGCAGATAGAGAGAGAAAGAGAAAGATATTTGAATACATTCAACAGCAGAAACTGGATCTACTATATGAAATAACAGTCGGCCTCCAGGTTTAACTGCTGAACTGCTTAGTTCTCTTGCTTGCACTTTATTGTGTGATATTTCCACTGGGTCCAATGTTCCTCGCAGGACCGGAGAGACTGATGGTCCGAGCCGTGAAAGAAAGGTCCAAGTTCTTCAGTTTAGTAGGGCCGCCTGTAAAAACAATGATCTACGGTGGCAGAAAAATGGGTTTGTTTACGTGCTTTGTCAACGCCACGGAGGGAGCGGCGTCGTGTTTTTTTTTTTCTGAGACGGTGACGACACACAACATCAACACTTGTCCTTATCCCAGCTGTCTGGGTTTCTGAAAAGAGGAGCATGTGAATGTGACACGGGGTCGAGTGTGAGCCGGGCTGTGATGAGAGGAAACAGTTGGAGGTTTGTGAGGGTTTGTGTGTGTGTGTGTGTGTAGGGGGGGTTGATCAGTCTGAAGAGGTTGCTGGAGGCAGCAGTAACACAACCTAATCTTCTTTACCAGCTGCCATCTGTTTTGACAGACACAGTTTCTTTCTTTTTCTCTCCCCCCCAAAAAAAGCGTTTCCTCTCGTCTCGCTCTCCCGTTGACGCTCGCTTTGTCTCCCCGACCCACGCTGGATTTTCTTCCTCTCTCTTTTTTTTTTTTCTTTTTCTAAACTCTCATCTTTTATGCCATACAAAGGGCCTCGCTCTTACTTTGCCAGATCCTTTTTGTTCAGATTTCCTTCCTCTCTGTCATTTGTGTAAGCCATATCTCAGCGTCTTGTCATTGTGTTTTCAAATTCAGCTGTCTCATGAGCCGCCCCAGAGCCCGTCGCCTCACGTTTCCTGCCCGGATCGCTCCTGTTCCTGCCTCTCCGAGCGGAGCTGTCAGGGTTTCCTCCGCTGGGCCACCGTCCTATCTCAAACTCTCTTGTCATGTTGGAATATTTATTTATAGGTTGCGTTTAGTTGTATTTCTTCACTTGTTGTTCGGGCAGAACTCGCGCGCTTCACGATCACCTGAGCCGAGCTTCGTGGCTATCTTGCTGCCGCGGCCTCTGAATCCATATCCACTTTGAGACACGGCGTTTTGTGCATTGTTGCTGAAAGTTACAGGAGGAAAAAAAATCGATACCAATCTCTGGTGTGTTTGAAGCTGGAGCCATCAGGCCGTTACATTAGGTAACCATAAAGACTGGAGGCAGGAAAAAAACACAATGTCCAGCCAAGAAACAGTTCAAGCTCGAAACTCCCGTGCAACCGCAACCTACAGATGAGTCCAACGACATGTAGAGGCAGGATAAACTGCCCTTCTCTTACCCCACAAGAGGAGAATTCCAATCTTTAAATACCTAAACAAAACAGAAAAATAAAAGCAAATGTATAATAGCATCCTTATTCTTATTATCAATCATCGTACTGCTTGGTGAGGAGAATTTCATTTTCACTGAAAAGTTGGCCACCACCTCGTCGTATCTGCAGAAGCTGGCCGCCATGGAGGCCGAGCTGGTGAACAAAGAGACCGAGTGGCAGGAGAAACTCTCCTCCCTGGACGACCGGCTGAGGGTCGAGACCCAGGCCAAGGAGGAGAAGGTGAAGCTGCTGGAGGAGTCCAGAGGAAAGGAAGAGGAGGCCTGGACCATCCAGATCCTCAAACTGGACGCTCTGACAAAGATGTCAGACAAGGAGAAGAGAAAGATGAAGAAGGCAGAGGAGAAGGCCCGGGTGGAGGCCTACAAGCAGAGGAAGGAGATGGAGGAGGGGCAGAAGAAGGGGCCGTGATAGACCCATCCTCTTCTCAACACCTCATCCCCCCCCATCCACCCCTTTAACCCTCCTCTGGTCTTAGGGTCAAAACAGACCCGTGTCAGATTTTCAAGGTCTAGAAATGACAATTAAAAGTATTTTTTCAGTACGAAATTTCTTCTGCTTGCCTTAGT
>JAUESE010000098.1:10449422-10466349 GCA_032274725.1 Malacoctenus triangulatus
TTTTCTGTCCTGTTTTAAAAATATATTGTGTTTATGCATTTGCATAATTTGATGGTTTTTAAAAATGTAATTGATTGGAACAAACGAGAGAAGTGGTTTAGCCGTCTAATTGATGCGACGTCTGTGACAGGAGGACGAGTAGTTAGATGGATGATGATTTACTTTTTTTGGTTTGTTTTTTTATATAAATTAACTACAATTTTACACAACACAACAGAAAGACACAAAGTGCTTTAGTTTACGTGTATTGAATCAAAAATATACGAATATTTCACTCTGAATCAAATTCTCGGGATTATTTCTCATATTTGAATCTGTTCTTTAAGATGTGTCTGTGTATATACTTGAACTTGTGATGATGCTTTGGCTGCTTGTTGACACAGTTCTGGGTCGTCATGCAGGTTCATATGTGTGTGGGGTTTGCGGGAAGAAGTACAAGTACTACAACTGCTTTCAGACTCACGTCAGGGCACACAGAGGTAAGATATTCCTCTTTTTTTGTTTCCTTAAATGTGTTTCGGTCTTTGTGCGGAGCAGAATAATCGCCGACTGCTGTGTTTTGCCTCCTGACAGTATGCTCTGAGAATTATTCACTTCCTCAGCATGAGTCACGCGTTTGCCCTGTTTTGGCTACGAAATGCATTTAATTCATTAATGGCGTTTCATTGTCCGCTGAATTATTTTAATGTAAAAGATAACGGCTTCAGCGGGGCTGGAAGCTGTGAGGACCCGTTCGGATTATTCTATTCACAGAGGACCAATTGTTTTTTGTTTGTCTTCTTCTGCTCTGGCATCAATAGAGTCCGAAAGCATGGTTGGAGACGGCCTCCCCCAGCCCCCCAACAGTGAGTAGACTTTTTTGCACTCTGACTCACGAAACAAACCAGCATGCGAGTACAAGATACTTCTTTCACTTCAGTCAAATGCAAACATTGTGATTCTACTTGCGTTCTCTTCACTCACTTCTCTGTAAAGTTTCAGGGTTTTGCTCAAATTGCTGTAACTACCTGTAGAAATACAATAAATGCCCCGGTGCAAATATTGCACTTTCACACTTTGAATGACACTTTGCATCAGCCAGTAGGATCCATATTTCACAGGCCTCTCAACGTCTCAGTGAAAGTTTGATTAGGACTAAAAATACTCGTACCTCAGAGTAGTACTCGACGGTTATTTATAAATCTTCCTACACGCACTCTCAGCAGTCATTACGTGAATGTGCACATCAGCCCTTAAAGGTAGCTGCTTCATCGCGGTGCAGAGGAGAGAAACGACGGCCGTCTTGATCGCCGACAGAAACGAGGGGGTTGTTTTATTTTTTTGTTAAAGAGCTGTATCTGCAGTACAAACAGACTGTAACCAAAAGGTCTGTGACAGTGGTAATAAGTAGGCCAGTGTGGCTGCTTGGCAGGGAAATTGCTATTAGATTAAATTCTTAAGAGGATGGAACATGCTTGAAAGCGTTTTTTGGTTGATGCTGCATATTTGGGCTTGATAATGACTGACATATCAGTTTGTAAGTTTATTTTTAAACTTGACTTTTTCCTATGAGGTCTCAGGGAGAAAGAGACCAAGAGAGGAAACGGCATAAACTGATGAATTGTTGGAGATTAAAAAACAAAAAACCTGAGCGCTGAACGATACAAAACTGGGTTCACCTACCGAGAAAACAGAACTAGTTTAAACCTCAGTTTTTAGAGCGGCACTGTAAAGTTCTGTCGGCGTTGTAACCTTGACTTTGTCTGCTTCAAACTGTTCATAACCACTTACTGAGCGTCATTACAGGCCTGTACTTTAAAAACTGAGGAAAAATGAAACCAGGCCAGCTGATAATAAACCTACATTTTCCACTCGGTATGGCTGAAAATGTCCCTGCATAGAACTAGTACAAGTATAGGAGAATTTTGAACAGCGAAGCGACGCAGGCGTCAGACCGGGTGCAGAGTTTGTTTTTTCGGTTTCGTGGTGACGTTTTTTTGCAACGTGGTTGAGATAGTTTTTAAATAAATGGTCATTCAGACGAAACAAACAGCCCACGTTGGAAGGTTAAGAGGTTTGTTGAAAGTTATTTACTTCACACGCTGACTGAATAATAGGAAACCACGTCCAGGAAATCTAGTTTGACATTTAAATAATCCGCTGACAGAACAGTCGACCACGTTCATAATACCTGTAATCATGCTCTGGGATTTTCACCTCATGCAAGTTGTCACAGGTCACTGACAGTTATTCAGTGTCCGTCTGAGCTCAGGATAGATCAACAGTGGAAGTGTGTCGTTCTTAATAGTAAGTTGTTTTTTGTGCATCAATGTGGCCCTTTTTTGTTTAGTGTATTTGCTTCCTTTAATTATTGTTATTGACCCTTTTTTCTCCTCTGCAAAGTTGTTTGGTCTGTTCAGTTGAAGGAAATCTTACAGTCAAACCTGCACTGGTTCTGCTTCAAGAGCCACTTCTGCCTGTTGTTACAGTCCCGGTGATTTACTCTCAATGTGCTCTCACCTTTGCTTGGAGCAATTATGTTATGGGAACATTAATTACACTGACAATCACCAGGAATTCGCTAATTTGTGGAAAATACTTTTAATCACAGTAATTGGCGAGAAAAATGAGAGTATGCACAGTATCGCAGCCTTGAGGTGTTTAAAATGCATTTACAGTGAGACAGCCTCATAATAGTTTTATTTTTTTACAGCAGAATTTCCTTGTTAGTCAAACAGAATATAAAGAGAACGGGTGAGGGTTTTATTTTTTAAACAGTTTCCAAAGTCTTCTTTCACATTATTTATTCAATATTTCCAAAACATTTCAGACAAGTTTTTATTCTCTTTTTTTAAAATATGACCTTGATCAGAGTTTTGTCCCATTTCAGAAAGAATACCGTGTGTGCTTCTGGAGAATATTTTGCCCTGTTTGAATATCTTTGAATTACTTCAGGAATGCGGCTGATCGAATTAACAGAGTCTCTCTAGAGAACAGAGAGCAGAAAAATTTAGAAGTTGACGATCTGCTGCTAAAAGATGAACCATCTGTCACTTGGGTGTGTGGTGGGAGGCCTTTACGCTGGGTCAACATCCCTCTGACGGGTCATCGCGGACGGCAGGCCGCGGCCAAGGCGGCCGGGGGAGCGGCAGCCGGACGCTGATTTGAGCCCCTGCGGTCGCTCCGCGCCCCGCGGCTCACGCAACAGATTGCCTTCACACAGGAATCGACGTGCCAAGAGGCACTTCGGACGCTCCCGCTTGTCAACAGCCACCTGGCCGCACAGCGCTTCGCAGCGAAATTAGCGAGAGCAGGACAAGTAATCTGAACGCCTGATGTCCTTTTTTGCTCTGCGAGGCCTTTAATGACTTGGCAAGAAAAATAGCAGTCATAACAATCTATAAAAGACGAATGAGAAATAAAGTCTCAGCTCTTAATTTTATTGGGTAAAAAATGTTCCAAATGAAAGAACTTGATTTCTGGGTTGTTTTTTCGACATCAGTTGGAAACATTTGCTCGCTGAAATTAAGCCAATGAAAACAAATTGAATTTAAAAAAAAGCCATTTTTTCAAATTAACTGAAGACTTGCATTATTATAAATAGCTCTATTATAATCAGTTTATATAAATGAAGTGTAAAGATCAACTTTAATTTTTTTCAGTTTTGGACCTGCGTCCTGAGCTGCAGGTCCAAAATTCTGCTAGAAAAATATTTTTAATAACTTTTGTTCTCTGACTTTATCTCTGTGCAGTAAATGGCAGTCGATGTAATGAACTTCAACATGAAGTTAAACAAACGAGTTGAAAGTTATTTTCTCGTTTCTGAAGCTTTTTCAGAAGTTTTCAAACGGGGTCAATTGAACCTGGCAGGAAGGTTAAAAGCTCGCTTTGTGTATCAGTTAACAGCCAATAAATATCTCATCGCGTGTACTCGTGTAACTTTTTGCTTTCTTCCCGTCGTCCCTTTCTGTCGCAGGAAGGTTAAGAACAGAGCTCCTCTGCTCTTTTTTCTGGCACTATGTAACACTTTCCTGAAAAATTAGGTGTGAAAAGCCACTGGAACACCTTGGGCTGCAAGGTGTTGAACTGCTTTTCACAACTTACATGTGCAGGAATTCTGCTGCTGAACACGTATGCTCTTCATCTGGAGTGTCCAGAGTCCAGTTTTGGAGTCTATGTTCCTCCTTGTCGTCGTCTCTCCAACTTGTGAACTCTGTGCACATGCCTTTTTGTTCTTTTTAATCCCCAGTGGGTGTATGTTAGTCACGAGGAAAAACCTGTGTGTGTGTGTTCCTCTGCAGGTAGCTTCCGTTACTCCTGTGACATCTGTGGCAAGAAGTATAAATACTACAGCTGCTTCCAGGAGCACCGTGACCTGCATGCAGTTGATGGTAACCAAGAGTTTTTGCAGTTTGCATAACAATTATCGATTTTTTTTTTTTTTTCGCCTCTCAAACTCCCAAGACCTGAGCTTGAAAGCATTTCTGTGAACCTCCCATTTCACACTGTCCTCGCGCTGCAGAAGCTGTACTTCCTGCTGCAGCTGCAAAACTTGAGTTAAACGGTAAAGAGGAGCAGGTCGGGGATGGGGGGGCGGGGGAGGATGGGGGGGGGGGCGGGGGGGATGCAGCAGCTTTTACACTAAAAGGCTACAAAATACACAGAAAATGGCCAGTATCTAATCATTGCCTTTTTTCAGTGAAGTGCATCTGAAAGAGGCGAAGATGCTTAATGTTTTAGCTGCCAGTCAACAAAATTTGAGGGCATAACAATTTTTGTTTTGATTTTTCCTTTTTTGAGTCTAGAATGTATAACACAGTAATGGTACACTGAGGAGGAAGAATAAACAAGAACAAGCTTCCACACAGACTAGAAATCACATTTGAGAAACACAAGCTCTTTCAGACACGCATACTTTATCAGAGTCTGGCTATAAAGTGTATGTGTATTTTCACTCGTGTGGAAGTTTGAATCTAGACAACAGAAGCTAATCTGATCTCCTTCTTCCTTCATCTCAGATCCGTATGAGCAGGTTGTGTTGCCTGTTGATGGCCTTAAGGAGGAGGAGCCAGTTGAACCCTATCAGAAAATCGGACCAAGTAAGACTGTTTGATGTACTTTGTTTAAAGTAGAGGTGGAACGGCACATCAAATGTATGCTAGATTTACGGACTATTTATGGAGAGAATTAAGGCTTCAGCTCGGCTCTACTCGGTCTTCAGGTTGTTCGGTCAGGTGGTGGAACCTGCTGTCAGATTATTTTTAGTTCCCACTCGAGCAGCGGAACCATGACATAGGTCACCGATTGGCCAGGGAGCAACATTAATGGATGACTCATGACGACAACTCAATAACAAGAGACAAAACCTGCCGTTTTTCAAAATGCCGGCAACGGGATTGCACGTTTTGATGATCTCTGTCACGGAGGATAAATCGGTGACACATAAACCAGCACGGCAGTCTAACATGACCCAACTGGATGTTCGCATTGTTGTAATCAATAAGAAAACAAGTAGAGCTGAGTCTTGTTGTGGTGACCCGTGCTAAAAATGTTGCACCAGAAACGTGGCTTATGTCTTAAGTACCAATTTAGTGATTCAAAAACTAGAAACCAAGACATTCATGCGACCAAGGTTGTTTCATTCATCATTAACTCTCAAGTAGAAGAAACGCAGTCAATGCTGCGGCCTCTCAGTCTCCCTGGCAGCACTGAGGTCACAGCTGTCCTATTTGAGAGGACTTATTTTGGCCGCCTCATGCTGGTTCTGGTCATGCAGGCACACTGTGTCAGCCAAGCTGCGACGACACTGACATAAATAGAAGTTTGATTGTCATTGTTGAGCTCACATTGTGGACTGAACGGAAGAATTGTTCATTTCCAGCCGCAGGTTGGTAATCAAACAGCTCAGGGGGGGCTGCATGTGATGTGCTGTTTAACACCTCTAGTTTAAAGTCGATATTTAAAAGTTTTGTTTCTGTTAATGTTGCTACAGAGCAAATTGAATTTGTAGATGTTGTTTTTTTAATCTCTCTTAATAGAGGAAAGACTGGATTGACTTCTTGGTTGTTGTGTGATGTAATTATATATATAGTAGGTAGAATTTTCTGATGCTAGAGAAACAATATTAGGCTTTAACTTTAATGCACATGTCCAAACTTGCATTCCTGAGTCCTCTCGTATCCATTTCAGTGTGTTTAAGGGCAGTTTGTAATGCAAGCGTTTAAGTCGCAGTGATAATCCTTGTTAGAAAAAAAAAACATACCAATGAGCATATAAGCTAACTCCACACTGGCAAAGGTTTCAGAACATGAGTCCCAAAGTCCTCTTTCGCAGGGGAAAAAGCTCTCGCCCTCCTCTGCAGAGACCGCGGGTTCAACCGACAGCAGCGCATGTCCCTTCAAACACAATTGGCAGTGTTCGCAGGTGGGAAGCCTGCACTTTGTCACTGCACTAATGACTCCTACTGATTTGGGGATAGTGTGAACCTCAACACACTATGCAGGGACACCCCTGTGTGTGTGTTCTGAGTTACTGCTAAAGGTTTAAAAACGGGACTTTTTTTGATTGGACCAAGACGAAAAGAATCACCAACTACTTATTCTCCTTTCCTCCACTCTGTTCAGACCTCCTGTTTTTCTGTCTGCTCCAATAACCCAATGATTAACACAACAAAGCTATCCTGGTTTTTCTTTTTTTACTAAAAAACAACTAATCCAACAAGTTTGATCGTAGCAACACGATACTTGTCTTCACCGCTGTGGTTTCGATAAGAACAAAGGTTTGTCTGTGTTTTCTTCCTTCCAGAAACGGGGAGCTATGTTTGTGAGTTCTGCGGGAAGCAGTACAAGTATTTCAACCCATACCAGGAGCACGTTGCTCTGCACACACCAATAGGTGAGTTCACACACTTCCTGCACTGCAAAGTTCGGAATCATCAGTAAAAGATAGCAAGAGTTGGAGTGGATTGTAATAAGCGCCCACTTAATTCTACTCTACTTGCAGGGTTTTCCATCAGGTACCTGCTACCAGGTACTTTTTTTTTAAGAACTACTCGGCTGAATCAAGCTGAACATTTAATGACAACAGAATGTAGGATAGCGACCGGCCAGACGTCAGCCGATGAGTTGTGACAGCAAATCAAATGTGTTTTCTCTGTCATCAAGGTGTAATAATTACATGTAAACCAACACCCTTGGAGAGAACGCAGCAGGTGGGCCGTCACGTCCGTGCCCTTTGTTGTGTTCCTGCTACATACAAATGACATCATGCGATGATCAGGTTGCTTTGCTATAATGACCCCAAACACATTCAGGTGGTAAGAGAGAAATTGTGCAATGGAAAAGTGACATCCATGCATTTACAACTCTGCATCGTTCATGTATTTTGTGTTTCAAAGTTTTGAATGTTCCCTCTTCAATCTGAATATCTTCTCTCTTTTTTTTTGTAGGATCTTTTGAAATGAAAACTTCACGGGTACAAGAATGTGGTAGTATGGATATGAGTAAATTTGGCCACAGCCAAACTGGCAAGATTAAAAGTGAGTATGAATTCAGTTTTTGTAACTCTGCGTTAGTTTCATGCGCAAATATTCACGCCTTGACATAAACATTTTTTCACTCCAGAAACGCCCCGAGCTGTTCGGTTAAAATCTCTCGCATTTCAATGATGTGTAGAAGTTTAAAGCCGGCCGTTTGTTTCAACCTTTTAATCGGAGCTCGAGCAGTATTCCCCCTGGAAGATAAAGCCAATAACTTCATGTTGCAACAACTTTAAATGTCACAATCGTTGATGTGAAGCCTGTTTTCCACAAGCTGTGTGAAATGTTTTAAAAAAACAACACATTTGTTCAAATGATTTTGCTGCAAGACGACAACATCATATGCTAAAGTCCGCTGTTTGTGGGATAAAGATTTACATGCGGCGTCCCACTCAGCAGCGGTGAGTGCACACATACTGCGGTGGCAGAAGGGACAAACCATTAACAGGCTGTCTTCAGTTTGATCCACGTCAGCTCCAATTCACAACTTACACTTACAGGAGTCTAGTTAGCGGATCGCTGCCAGATATCACAGGGCACCTTGAGCTTTGGTGGAGGCCGTGACTTCTCAGGCTGACACTATTTTGGCTGCTCTCGATGGTTTGGCAGCATATCAGACAGGTGTTTTTTTTAATAAGTCTGGCTTATTTATGAACATTAATTTACAATATTTTTAATTGGCTGTCAGGGCAACAACTTGCCCTATTGTTCGAATCGGGTTCAGGTGAAGAGAGCAGGAATTAACAGTCGTGATACATGAGGAGCGAAAGCGCACTCCGTCTGTCCTGCTGAATAATGTCCTTACAAAGTGTGTCTCTTGTCTCCTTCAAGACCGCAGAAGTGCAGCCAGTCAGTTACCGAGGCACAAGCACATCCTAATTTGAGGACGGAGACGGTCATAATATGACAGTCCTGCAGTGAGGGCGTGGTGGCCGCGCATATAAACATACCTCAGTGACACCGAAGAATGTTTCACTGAGACTGTGGAGAAACTGTATCAAAGCCTGCGTGTGTCATTGAGCATTCACAGCGATTTTTTTTTTTTTTACCTGAAGCTGCAAACCTGTGGTGCATCGGGGAAAAGTCTCCTGTTTGAAAACTTGCTGTTCGGTTGTTGCCAAATATTTGGCAATTAAACCTTTAACTGACCCGTGCAAATCAGAAACCATTTGCATTGTTTGGTCGTGTTTTTTCCCTTTGAATTACCTGCAGAAACTTTTTAGGTGAATTAAAGGAAAGGCAGAAAATGTATGCTGCCATCACGACTGTCTTCTCAGATGCATTTTAATTCGCTAAAGACTTACTCGATCGTCCACGAAGTCTCAGTCATAAGCGGTGTTTGATTGTAAACAGCATCAATCCAAATATAAACAAAATAAGAATAGTTCCGTTTTAACATCCCCGGTAAATTTTGTTCTGTCTTTAGACCAACATTGATACCTCTCCAATCTGGTTTTGCATTTTGTGGTTCATGACCCCCCCCAATCTCTCAGCTCAGAAGCACTCTGCCATAAAGAACTATTTAAAGCGTGGCACACGCTCACATCTTAAAAGTGGGTCAAAAAGATGGAGTGAAGAGGAGGAATTAAACCCATATTTAAATGTAATACGAACATTTGGAGCCCTTTTTTTTGAAGCTGTTAGCCTGATTGATTTGCATGCCGCAAACTAAAATTAACTTTATATTGCGTGTCGTTAACTTTGCCTCGTTGGAACGGGGAGGGAGGTTTCACATTGAGACGTTATCCGTTCGGTGTGGCGCAGACATCATTGTTTCTCCGTGTGGTTCTCTTTTTTTGTTCACTTTACAGACAGCCCGTACAGGCGGAAACTGGAAAGTGCGATTCAGTCCAGTCTGGTTGACACAAACAGTTCGCAGAACTCGAGTGGTGAGTCACTTGTTTATATGTGCGATTGTGTGGAAATGTATTATCTCTGCCCACAAAACGGTGAAACGCATTTTCTGACAGTATAGATGGAAGCAGCGTTTCTGCAGATGCTGTTTTTTTTTCTCGCGACTCATACCCAGCCTGAAAATTGAGACAGAGCGGGGAGTGGTGGATGTAAAGGGGTTTGTGTGACCTACCTTTGCATCAATTGTTACTATATAAAACTCAAGTCCAATAGCTCTATTATTAATATTATTATTCCACTCCACAGTCAGACCGTGTAGGAGAAAAAAAAAAACCTGGGACCTTGTTGGATATCACGTCGGATCACCTCTGACTCTAATAACAGCTGCTGTGTATCAGCTCTGTGATTTACAGAGACGCCTGCATTTGAAGGCTGAGAAAACACGGTTCATTTTAAGCAGCACAAACACAAGATTTTTTTTTTTTTTTTTCCCACCAAAGTTAGAACAGACTGTCTGCCTGAGCTTCCTGTCTGGGCTTTAGTTTGTAATGGGTGGGGCTTCGTTTTTAAAAATGGTGCAAAGAGATCCGTTACATCACCGCATCACAGATATCACATTTAGCAATGGCCACCATGTGAGCTGCGAGCAAATTGAATCCAAGCCCTCGGATTTAATCGAGCCACATCTACCGCATCCTTAATGCAGAATGAAATTTGAACTCGTATTTCCTAATTTCCACGTTTTTTCACAAGGTTCTTGCTTTTTTTTAAATTCTGGATACTTTCTTCTGATCAGTAGTTTCACTTGAAATCTTGTTTCTTGAACTGCCTGAACGGATTTGTGTGACACTGACAGCACCGCCGTCCTCAAACAGGCCTCGTGTTATTCAAGATAAAGACGTTTTTATGGTCCTTTCACTGCTCCTTCCCACTAAAATGTTTATCGTCATCCACTACCTTGTGTTCCCCCGCTTGTGCCGTCGACTGCGCGTCGCGCTCGCACAAATCAAGCCAAACATCAGCAGCGTCTTAATTCTCCTGAACAAAGACGGGAAAAGAGTGTTACAGAGCGGCCCTGTGTGTCTGTAGGCTTAAATCCTTCCCTATCCGCTTGTCAACAGGAACGCCGAGCCCTCTGGTGGCCAGCACATTCTCTACAACGCAGAGTAAGTCCAACCCCACCTTATTGTAAGAGAGGGAGAAAAAAAAAAAAAGCCGCATGCAGCCTCCTCTTCATTTCACCTTCTTTTTTTTTCCTGGTCTGCTTCGTGTCTTTTTATTTTTTGTTCATCTCTCATCATTCGGTGCAAACAGTTTCCCTCCGATCCTCCCTGATTACATAGATTGTCTCCCATTTAGCTTCATTTTCACCAGTATGAACCGGATGACAGATCTCAGTCTTTGCATTGTGTTTGGATACAGCTGTGTAACGATTGAGATCTCGGCATCGCCTCGCGTGTTTCTGTTCTCTTTTATTTTGACGGGACTGATTCGTTGGAGAGGCTGTTGCATATTTTGAAGTCTTCACATGTCATTTTTTTTGGGGGGGGGGGTGTTTTGTGCAAAAGCGTATAGGAGGAAACACAACAGGACAGACTTGATAACAGGGAATAATTACCTCGCAGTGCCAGTGCTTTAGCCCTCTTGGTCTTGCTTTGTGGGGGGGTGAAAAAAACAAACTTTTAATGCTAATCACATATTTCAGAAGTGCAGCCACAAATTGAGTCGTCGTTTTGTTAAAAGAAAAAAAAAAAAAAAGAATCATTCGAGACAACCACAGCTCGGTAGAACAGCAGCTGCAGCTGGCAGAAATCCAGTACTGACAAAGGGATAATGGTGTTTTCTGAGTGGACAGATGCACAGTATTTTTTTGGTTTTTTGCCTTTGACAAAGAGTCAACACTCTTCTGGGCCTTGTGATTTTTAGAACCCTACACATGTGGTGCCTGTGGCATCCAGTTCCAGTTCTACAACAACCTGCTGGAGCACATGCAGTCCCATGCTGGTGAGTCCACGACTACGAATGCATGTTGAGCTCGATTTAGAGAGAAAGAGAGCGAGAGACGAACGCAGAATGTGAGCACACCCTCAGCGGCTGCAGTGCATGTGAACGTCTCGATGATTACATACAGTCCTTCCCAGTTTATTGGCTCGTCGGCGGTGGCGCTGTTGTAGAGAGGTTCAGGCAGTAAGGCTGTGACGGGGGTTGTTGCAGATCTGGATCTGTGGCTGCAGGAAACAGTTTGGGTTGCAAAAAGACTGATCAAGCAAACCAGTAGCCGTGGGTTTCCAAACTAGGGGACGCATTGTCACTGCTATCAAAATACCAAACAACAATGGCAAGAAACAAAAAAAATATCTGTGTTTTAATTGCTGGTCCGAAATGAATCATGTTTTCTCTCCATGCATGCAGCGAGAAATTCAGTCTTTTCTTTCTGAGCTGGAGAGTCTCTCAGTGCTGCTATGCAGACAATTAAAAGCAAAATATGCAGGATTTACATAAGTTCCATTTTTCTTTGTGCGTTTGGTGTGACTGTAGGATTTTGACTCGTGGAGAAACTGCTGCGAGTCTGACCTCAACAAATTAATTAAAATGCAAGAATCGTGGCTGACTTTACGTGAGGAAAACAATCCACTCGAAATTCTTTTAGCAAACTCAAACTTGCAGTTTGAAAGGCGAGAGTTTGTGCAGGGTATTTATTTCGTTATTTCACTGGCTGTTTTTGTTTTTTTTCCTTTTTAAATTTTAATTTCAATTCATGATTTTATTTTATATTTTTTTCTTCACTGGTGACACTTATTGTCCACTTGCCCCATTAACATCAACCGTGACTTGCAACCCATTTGCCTGATCTCTCCCCCCCCCTCCCTGCCTGTCTGTCCCCAGCCGACAACGAGAACCACACCAAAGGGGACTCTCCCAAAGCCTCTTCAGCCTCGGGTCCTCAGGAGCAGCTGTGGAGAGGTTCCCCGGCTCAGGCCCTTTCCTCAGTGAAACTACAAATCCAGCCTCAAAGTATCACCCCAAGAAATCATACCCTCAGCCGTAAGTTTGTGCCACTTTAATAATTGATCCCCATCTGTTCACCACAAGCAACAGCTTCACTGAAATCTTTCCAGTTTAGTGCTGCATGACTCATTTCTTGTATAATGTGATTACAGAAACATTTTATAGTGTATTTTTTTGCAGAACAGGATAAGTAATAATATATAACTCAAAACAACAACACAAAAAAATATTACATGCAGATATCATACTTATACTCTCGTGTGGAGATGAATGCTGCTCTAAAAGCTGACTTAAAAAAATGAACAACTAATTAAATTTCATTTTTATCCAAATGAGAAGAATCTATGTAGGGTGAGATTTAAAGTATCAGTGAATTATTAATAAGATAAAAAAAAGGTTTATCGTCGTTAGATGGGATTAGGTCACATGACTTCGAATTGAGCCTGTGAGGAAGAGTTTTTCCCCCATTTATTTAATTTTCTTTATTTTCCATTTTGTGTCTCTGTTGTGTCCTCCCAACTTGTTAAACTAAGGATAATAAATGTCGTCTAATGAAGTGAATGTTCTCCCTCCCCCTTCATCTCTCGGCTGTGTGTGGTTGGCAGAGAACAATGGACTACCTGAGAAGGAGCGACAGCAGGTGGCTGAGCGCCTATTACGGGTAATGTGTTCCGATCTGAGCATGCTCAGTGTGCTCAACAGCAAGGACTTCCTGAAGTTGGCACAGACCCTGGTGGACACAGGTGCTCGCCACGGCGCCTACTCCACCCGGGACGCTCTTGGCAACATGAGTGCCTTGGCGCTGCGCCAGCTGCCCCGCATGTACAACCAAGTGAAAGTGAAGGTCACGTGCGCTCTGGGATCCAACGCCTCGCTGGGCATCGCCGTCACCTGCCACGCTCAAACATCCGGCCCGGACGCTTGCTACGTTTTGACGGCGTACCAGGTGGAGGGCTCGAGACTGAAGCGCTACGTGCTGGGCGTGCGGGAGGCCGAGCTGAGGGAGGGGCCCGAGCAGGTCCACCACTGGGTGCAGAACGTGCTGTCCGAGTTCGTCATGTCCGACATCCGCACCGTGTACGTGTCGGAGCCCCGAGTGTGGGCGGCGGGCTTCGCCGGGTCGCCGCTGGGAGGCGGCGGCCGGGGGAGGATATGCCTGCGCTGCGCCGGGTGCTCGCTCGGCGCGGTGGTCCAAGCCGTGCTGGGGAAGCGCAGCCTGCAGGCCCGGGGGCTCCACGAGCTGTCGGAGCTGCTGTCGACGTGCAGAGACATCGCCTCCTCCACCACGCTGTCCCTCCGCGACGAACAGTTCAACACGTCCACGAGCACAACGGACGAGGGCACGCCGAGCAGCCCCGCACAATGCCCCACGCCTCCGTGCTGGGACCGCATGGCCGAAGCGCTCCTGCAGGTCCACGCCCACTTCGAGCACATCTGCGAAGCCTTCGGCCGCAGCAAGTCCACGGCGCCGCTGCTCCAGGGCCTCAACAAGCATCTGCTGGGCACCCTGGCCTGCTTGCTGGCACCTCTGCGCCTGGCCGCCCTGGAGCTGAGCAGCCAGCGGAGGCCCACCCTCCAGCAGGTGCTGCCCGTCTACCTACGCTTGGAGAAGTTCTTCACGTCCAAAGCTGGAGAGGCTGGAACCGGCACAGCCAGCAAACTGTGTCACTATTTCCTGGAAGCTCTCAAGGAAAACTTTAAGGTACTAAATATGTATTTGTGTACTGCATATTTATCATACAGGTCCAAAAATGTGATCGTGGCCTCTTTAGTGACAATAATTTTCTTCCAGTGAGAAGACGGTCAGAGAAAACGTCATTATTATGGCAGATTGTGATGATTTTTCAAGATACAGTATTTTTGATTTGTATGACTTTTAAGTTAATTAAAAAGAAATGAAACAAAAAATGTTTTACGTGTAATAAATCAATTATATTTAATTTTTACAGTTTGGAATCTGAAAAAACCTCAACCTCATTTTATTCTGACGTTTTGAGACGCACTTTTATGTTCCAGTAAACATTCCTCTGCTTCAATACAAGTCTTTATGTGACAAAACTCGCTTTACTTTGCAAGGATTTCTGTTGGTAAAGTTCATAAGAAGGTCGATGCATGTCGTCGGGGTGTAACAGATCCAGAAAAATCAGTCTGTGGATCCATTTGCAGTTTTGAGGCACAAATGATCTCAGATAAGACAAAGAAAAAGGTTCATTTGCACAATTCACATCTTTTTTTGTTTTGCTAACTGCATTTACTGGTTGGATTCTGCAGCAAATTGCCGCAGTGACGAGCTGAAGTTGAGCAGCCTCTTTGTCCCGTTCCTGTCAGAAACACACCTTAGCGATGTCACTTCAAATAAGAGGCCGTGCCCGACGTGTCTGCCCCCCCCTCGTGCGGCTTCTTTTCCCACCGAGCCGACACACTAGAATGATTTCCATGGAGCTGACGTGAAAATAGGAGCTGGTGGAGGTTTATAACGTTCATTTTCACCTCCGCTGCTCCTTGAGGAACAAACATGCCCGATTGAAGTCATCGCACACTTTGTGTTCCACCACAGAAACCTGCAAACTGCTCAGAGTGATCCACAGATCGATGATCTGTTACACCCCTCGCGCGTCGCTTCTGCTGTTACCTTCATGTGCTGTTTGAGACAAATTCACATCTGACTGTGAAATGTGTCTGTGACTCCAGGTTGAGCGAGCTCACCAGGTAGCCATGGTCTTGGACCCACAGCTCAAGCTGCGTTCGGTCCCAGCCTATCAGCACGAAGACATAATTTCCCGTGCGTGCGAAATGGCGGTCGACACCAGGGACGGAGGCATGACCGGCGGCGGAGGCTCGGGCGGCGAGGAGCGGGACGCCGACGGCCCGCCCACCCCCAAAATAAGCCGCGTAGAGGGAGGCGGGAGCAACGGCGGCTCCGTGCGGGGGAGCTCCTCGGCGTGCGGCGTGTCGGGCGGCGACGAGGGCCACGGCCACGTCCGGCAGGAGATTTTCCAGTACCTGGCCGAGCCGCTCCTGCAGGGGACCCCCGACCTCTTCCAGTACTGGGGCGCCACGGTGGGCGACAAGTTCCCCAAGCTGGCCCGCCTGGCGCTGTGGCTGCTCGCCGTGCCGGCCGTGGGCATCCGCAACGAGTGCGTGAGCGTGTGCGAGCAGAGCCTGGCCATGAAGCGCAAGCAGCAGGTGACGGCCGAGGAGATGAACAAACTGATCTTCCTCCGCTCCAACATGGGTTAGAGCGCCACGCGTGGGCCGGCCCTGAATCAACCAAACCTCCTTCACCTCCAACCAATGACTCCAGACTATTATTTATATACTGTAGGTTTAGACCAACTGTAAACATAAATGTGTATGGACACTGAATACTCCTCAAGACAGATATTTACAAAAAAAAAACCCAACCTCACATCGTAAAGGTTTCACACACCCATAAATCAATACGGCTTATTACATATTTTCTATGGAGAAAGGACTGTTGTAAAGTACTGTGGACAAAAAAAATGTCGGGGTGGAACGCGAACTCTCAAAAGATGTTTGGTACGCTGCCCTCGGTTTGGGACGCACGCACGCACACACCCAAGCAGGACGGGGTCGGCCTCGTCACAGCCAGTGATTCGAATTACTCCAGCCTAATAACTCAACTGCTACAAGGCTATTATGCTGTTATTCTCACTGGATGGCAACATTTTCAGGTAAAGTCGACATTCACCGCTTGGAAGCTTCCGTCGTAGACCTCTGAAAAACAATTCCGCGACGTTATCGGAGCCGTCCAAGAGTGAAAAAGCAACAAAATACTTCAATCTAGTCATTTTCACGGGTGTATGACACAACAAAAGAAGAAAAAAAAACAAAACACAAAAACATCAAGCTGTGAATCTTCACTGCCGTTGCACGTCTGACGAGTAAGTGCACTAGGGTTCTGATTTCACGCATCGCTGAAAGTTATATTTTTTCAACATATTCGGGCATGAGCGACGAGCAGGAAATGGAGCTACATTATCGCAACTTATTGGACGGTTGCTTCAGTGGCCTCAAAATGTAGCGAAAAGGAAGATTTGCATGGACGACGTGCTTTCTTTTTTTTTTAAAAACTTAAAACTGGGAAACAAAGTAGCTGCAAACGCAATGAATTAGTTGATATCGATCACCTTTTATTTTCCAATCGTAAGGAAACAAAACTCGTCGGCCTGAGAATTTTTCCTTTCAATCCTGATTGAGCTTTATTGCGCTTTTTCAAAGTGCTAATATGCGTGAGTTTTATGCTCAAACGTTGCATGAAAAAATAGGAAAGAATCAGTGACTTTGCTTTTTTGAATCAAAGCCCTTCGTCCATAATGAGCCTTAATTTGGTTCATATCTCAATAATCTTAGACGAAACAATCAGCAGTACCACTGGAGACTGTGGGGGCAGTATTGAGCGCTGCAGAGACGCAAACAAAACGACATGTTTTTAGATGGAAACTGGAAAGTTGTAATGTTGAAAGTGACGTTTTTATTCACCGTCCACCACCTCCGAGAACGCTGCCTCCGTTTACTCCTTCTGGG
>JAUESE010000098.1:10502336-10514816 GCA_032274725.1 Malacoctenus triangulatus
CAGTTTGGACTGCCTGGAACCCCCCCCCCCCGGCAACACGTCCCCCCTTCCCTGCAGCGACGCGTGGTCATAGTGACGCTTGCTTCCCTGGCTTTTTCGCCTCACCTTCCTCCTTTTTTTTTTGCCTCCCTCCCTCCCTCATTTTTTTTCTCAATTTATTCCCTCTCTGTGAATTTTTGCAATGTTGTTTTCCCAGGACGTGTCTCAAAAGTGGTGCGGTTAAATGCATGGAAAATTCTGTCCTTCCCAAGTGGCTCATCTGCGCTGAAAGAAAAAAAAAAAGAAGTATGATGAGAGGCAAGACTGGGAAACAGGGGCTATGGGATGGGGAAATAGTGGAGGGGTGTGGAGAGAGAGAGAGAGAGAGAGGAGAGGAGGCCAACGATGGATCCGTGGATGAGGTAAAGCGGGGTAAAGGGTTATTGGCCAGGAAATTGAGTAAGATTTGAACCGACAGACAGAAAGACAGACTGTTTGAAAGGCCCAATCGGTTCTGACGGACAAACACCCTCGTGGTGAAGTCATGAAGTCAGCGGCGGCTCACCAGAAGCCCCACCGGGTCTGCACCAGCATGTCAACAGAAATCAAAAGCACAAACCAAAAAACATATGCAGGAGTGGAGTTGTAACCCCCCCCATCACATTTTAAGACAAAACTGTCAGTGTTTGCCTCAACTTCACCTCAGAACCAGAGTGTTGCCAGTTTGAGTTCCCGGACTGGCAAAAAGTTGAGCTGGGGAAAGAGAAAGCCACCACTTTTCCCCCCCCGTCACCACCTCTTGCTCTGTGGACCCCCCCCCCCCTCCCCACTGCAGCCCCCGGCTGCTCCCCTGGGTGCTGCCCCGCTTCAGCCCACTGCTCCTGTGCGTGCGTCAAGGTTAACCATGCACAGGACGGGGAGTTGCAGAGCAGATCAGAGAAGAGTGAGTGGACTCAACCTCATGTCACCGGGTCGATTATGTCAGAGAAATCAAAGGTTAAAAAAAAATAGGAAATTTGAACCCGACAGTAGAAGTGTTGCAGGTTTTCATCTCTGACTCAGTTCTATATCAGCGTCAAACCCCTCTGACTTCTGTCCACCTCATCCAAGAGCTCCAAATATTTCTGAAGGAAATAATGAAATTCCTGAAATTATGAGGAAGAGAGACCTTATATTATCTTCTCTCTCTCTCTTTTTCTCCCTCTGTGGACCTGGCCCAGTGAGGGCCCTTCTGTGGCGCTTCTGTAGGTTTTAAGGAAGCATGTACTACACCGACCCCTTTGATTCAAAACGTCTGTTTCGAGGGGGGAACACTGAATCTCCGCCTAAGCGGCTCCTTATCTGACTTCTGAGTGGAGGCCGACTTACGCAACCGAGGTTAAAGGGATGTCACATTTTTGAAACATTTTGTCTTGTATTTATAACGTGCATTCGCCGCGACCTTTGTGGGCTTGGTCACGGTGGGGAGGGGGGGAATCACCTCACTTGTCCAAATCCCCCTCAGAACGCTGGTGAAGCAGGCACTTTTTCGAGCAAACTAGCAGGTAAGGAACTGCAGCTGAGGGGCTCATTTAGTGCGTTTGAAATAAAACGCACGCAAAGAAGCAGATCCTGCAGATCCAATAGCGTGGCCGAACCTTTCAGTCTGGACGCGGCGCGCGGCGAAGCGTAAAAATTAAATGGTTGTGTAAAATATTAACGGGAGCACCAATTATAATTTATCTCATGCTATGAACAGGAATTGGCCCATAAATTCGCCCGATGCCTGCACACTCTCCCACTTGCTCCCCGGCTTCATAGAAAGTTCTCTCTGCCGTAATCCGGCTGGAATCGCGAGATGCCGGAGAACCACGGCGCGGATCGTGTCGGTGAGTCCGCCCGGCCCGCGATTCGTGACGAAACGAACGGATGACTCGAAGCACGGTAGTGAAACCGTAACAGCTCGTACGTCGAGATGTCAATCAAATGAAAGTTATTTGAGTGTTTTTCTTTTTTATCTGCTGAAACTCGACTCCACCTTCTGACTTCAGAGCGATTGAAACACAAAGTGTAAATAGAGCTTGTTTTGAACGGGCTATTTAGTGGGAGGGTAAATATCTCCAGCACATTCCAGCGTCACGGGCCGCACAAAGACGCAACGTCTCGGAAACTTTGGCTTTTATCTTGATATTTACTTGAGTTCCAACAAGTGGGACAAGTGTGATATGGATCTGGGAAAACACAACAGAGAATGTTCGAGAAAAAAAAGCCGAGGACTGTGAATGAGTGAGGAAATGAAGGCAGTAGGTGAATCGTGTGTGAAGTTGAGATTTGAAACAATCAAATGTCACTCTTCGTTGCCGTGGGCGACACAGATGCCGAGTGACTCCCTGGTCCCCTAGTTGGGTCCAGAGTTGCTGGAACGTTCTGAGAATGAGGGAACCATGAAAAAAAGACAACTCACTCATCTTCTGGATAGAAGAGAACATTTCCTCTGTAGAGTCCATTGCTGTGAAGGCATTTATCATCGGCGCTCTTAATTCTTGGAGAAGATTCAAAATCTGTATACAAATCGGACAAGTGGGTCGCACGTACTGGGCCAAAAACCTCCAAAGAAGATCTAACGAGGGATCGAGGGGGCCGGTGTTAAATCTCACTCTTGATAAACTCCCGCGTCTGGAGCAGTCGCGTATCTGTTTCCAGAAGCTTCTGAAGCCAAAAAAAGAATAAACTATCATTGCAGCATATGCAACAGATTACCAACTCTTCCAAGAAGACGACTGAGCCCCCGCCGGTTTTGCCGCCTGCCAGGACCACCAGCCAGGCTCGTAGAGAAAACTGTGTTTGTTGTGTTCGTGAAATGAACGACAGTTTTTTTTTTTTTTTTTTTTCGCCGCTGGAACGCTATCCGGTCAGGCTGAGCGATTGTGGGGCCCCGAGACGAAACACCGTGTCGCGGACGGGGGGGGGGGGCGTCTGAGTACCTGAGCGATGTATCCGAACGTCCCTGGACGGCCTGGACACAGTCAGCAACGCGCACCAGCAACACAATGCGTTATCTGGAGTATTTATGACTTCTGTGAAGGTTTATAGAGGTTTAGATCGAATTTAATGTGGATTTCACAGCCAAGGCGCAAGCGGTTCGTGTTTCTTTCCCCGCGTAGGAGTTTGGTTCAATAAAAGCTTTTATTAATCCTCAATTCAGCCTGGCAAGTCATGACCTGCCAGCACCTGTTTGATTCCTTTGAGGCTTTCTATAGGAAAGACCCCTGATCTGGGACCACCCGGACAGGACCGTGGGATGCCACAATGGCATATTGTCTGTGGTAAATGAAAGATTGAAGAGGGGCTTCACAGCCTTTTCAGAGAGAAGAAAAAGTTGACAGCCACTGTCCAAAGTCATGGACAACAGTATGTTATTGTTTGGGTGATCGCAGGATTCCCCGTCAACACAGAACCCGCTCTTGTCACACACAGAACGTGGCTTTGATTCTTTGCTAAAAAAGTGGTAATTCCACTCCAACTATTTGCCCATCGCGGCATATTTGGGGTTATTGTATTGTTTAGAGGACTTCCTAGGCAACAGCATCGACAACACAGTGTTTATTGTTCTTCTGTTACACAAGTACAGCAAGTCAGAACTGTAGTGACGTGGGATGAGGTTACAAAACAATTACTATGGTGTTTTTTTTACTACCGAGTCCAATAGTCAGTCCAATCACATCAGTGTCATAACCACCATTCAGGTGTACAAATTGGCAGAACCAACTAATCGGATGTCAGTGTTGAGAAAACTCATGTGACTCCATGCAGCACACTGGCCTATTGTGGAGTTTATGGTAGCAACGAATCACGTGCCATCACTCCCTCACCGGCAGCAGTCTGTCAACATCTGTGAGCGAGGGAGATCCACTGCTCGAGTTCTGGGTGAGGAATGTCAGCCCATTCCTGTTTTATGGCTCATTCTCGCAGCTCAACAGTCCTTCTGCCCGTGTTCCTATTTTATGATGACCAAAATGTTTTTGTATGGGTGGAAAAAAAAAAAAAAAAGAAAGAAAGAAGGAAGCAGGACTGCAGATACGCCGGGCCAGCACCCGGAACTCTTGTACTGCGAAAGCCCTGCTGTTCGTGATGGATGCAGGATGCGGTGGACTTCATCCTGCGAAACGCGCGGGGCCTTTTTCACTGAAAGCGATGCCGTCTGGACCGGAGGGGGAGTTGTCTGGAAACTGCTGCATCCTTTTCAACAGTGAACGCGTTTTCACAGACTTGCTAAGCTGCAGCTGTGGTAGTTTACTTTACTCAGGTAAAGTAATTTGGTTGCCAGTTCGAATCCATAGTAGGGTTGGGCAGGGGAGGGGTGACCTGTGGCTTGGTCAAAAGAGTGAGTGGTTTGGAACAACAGGATCCAACATCCACCTTGTGTTGTAGATTTGGGGGTCCTGAAAGACCTGAGTGAAAGGTTTTTTTTTCTTTCTCAGATCGTTATTCATTTTGTTCTTTAGCCTAAAATGGCCCTTTTTTTGGACCCAGCCATGGCCTGAAGCCAATTAATCCTATTAGAAGGAATTTGCTGCTGTTGCAGTTCCACCGACTTTTCCAACTCCTTCCTGCCCTTTCTCCTTCTTCTTGAGGTGTGTACCTACCATCAAATTTAATATGAGTTTGTTTTCCCAGAAAGACGAAGAATACTTCAGTCTTTTCAGCGTCTATATAGTCTCATCGCTACATTCAATAAAGTTTGATTTTTGAGGATTGCACTTTTCTTTTTATTCACGTTTGACACTCTGGTGCAGATGCTATTTGGGATCTCTGTTGTTGCTCCTGCACTTGTCCCAGAAAGTGCTCTCTCTCAAGTACAATGGGAATAAATGTTGACAAACTGGTTAAACCACCGACTGACTTCTTCATCGTTGGGTCACTCATTCATTCTGTAGGGTTTACAGAGCGTTTGCCCACATCTTTCCCAGCTCCACGGGGCCTTAATTCACCAATGATAACGCCACATTAGCTCTTTCCTGGTGATAAAGACTTTTATTTGTTCAAGCTTTGCCTTAGTGGAGAAGAATAGGAAACCATTGTCATTAGAGAGCAATTACCTTGATTTAAAATGCTTTTTTCCTCTCGTTTTTTTTCTTTTTTTTTTTTCCTCATTTTCCAGAGCCTATTTGGATATGAAAGAGCTGAAAGAGATTCTGCACTTGGATGGCTCGACTCACCTGAATGTCTTCTTTGCCAACTCTTCTGATGAAGATCTGGCAGGGGTTGCCACTTGGCCCTGGGACAAAGAGGCCCTCACACATTTGGGTAGAACACAAACAAACACACACACGCGGAGCGCGCGCGCACACACACACGTACATGCATGCATGCATACACACTCCTCCCGTCCCCATGCTTAAGCGCAGGCACACACACTTCCTCCTTTGGCAGCCCCTGATTGTTGATTTTCATTACAGTTCGAGCCCCGAGCAGTTTCTGTCTTCATCACAGCTCTTACAGGGGAAGGAGGTGATAATGAAGCTGAGGAGGCCCATGAATAATGCATTGTCTGAGTCCTACTCCAAATTTCTTTACACTACATTGGAAATAAACTGCAACGAAATAAAAAAGCAAAACAAAACAAAATCACAATTTATTACTGTGATATTTCTTACGAGAGTCCAAACATTTAATACTCCTAAAATTAGACATCACCAGTAAAAAGTTACATTTTTTCAGCTATTTTCATGATTTCTGTCCCAATTCAACAAATATTGTCGAGGCGATTTTCATTTGTTCAGAATATTTAGTTTTTTCAAGTAAAAAAAAGCTTTATTGCTCAAACAAACCGAAGAAATCAATGCCAATCTGTAAACAAAACACTTTAACAAACTGTGTTGAAAGACACTTTCGCAGACAATGTAAGATTTTAAATGTAATTTGAACTAACAAAAAACATTTACTTGCTATGATTTAGATTTTTTTACAGTGTTGTGTTTCGTGTTCCCCCCGTCGTGTCTCCATGCGTCCGACCTCCTTGTGTGTGCGTTTCCCCCTCAGGCGGCATCGTGCTGAACCCATCCTTCTACGGCACGTTCGGCCACACGGACACGATGGTGCACGAGATCGGCCACAGCCTGGGCCTCTACCACGTGTTCCGCGGCATATCGGAGATCGAGTCGTGCAACGACGCGTGCCTGGAGACGGAGCCCTCCATGGAGACGGGGGACCTGTGCGCCGACACGAACCCCACCCCCAAGTACAAAGGCTGCAGCGACCCCGAGCCCGGCAACGAGACCTGCGGCTGTCGGCATTTCGCGCACACGCCGTTTAACAACTACATGAGTTATGCAGGTGAGAGAGGGGCCTCCCGAGGGTGATTCGCTGCTCGCGGGGGCAATACTTTACAGCCGTACCTCTCGCATGCTTAAAAAAAAAGTGACATGCGGAGTTCACCAGGGAGGAATCTGAATGTGAGACAGGTGTGGAATTTTACAGGTGAAACAGGAGAGCCGGAGACAAATCTTTTTATGTCTCTCTCTGTGTGCCAGAGTCTGTTTTCTTGTCTTAGATAAATGGAAGGGGGGAAATTTTTTTCGCAGCGAATCAACAGGTGTGTTGGCCCCGCGAAGTGGTGTCGTTCTTCATTTCTCCTTACATCACCGCGATCGTCCAGGAGCCTCTCATCGCTCTGACCTGCCTGCCCGCTCCTCTCCGCAGACGATTCCTGCACGGACTCCTTCACGCTGAACCAGGTGGCTCGGATGCACTGCTACCTGGATCTGATCTACCAGACCTGGCAACCGGCCTCCAAGCCTCCTCCGGTTCCCATGGCACCCCAAGTGGTGGAGCAGCACCATAATTCCATCACCCTGGAATGGTTTCCGCCAATTTCTGGACACTTTTACGACAGGTAAAATGATCTTGAGAGGTTGCCAACTGCAGCCTTGTGTTAAATAATGATGATGGTGTTGTAATTTGATATCACAAGGGGTTTGTTTATGCACCGAAACAGCACTCGATGACTTTCACTGAACAGTCTATAGTCTACATCGTATTTCCATATAGTTGATCGCTTATTTGGTCTGTATCTAAGTTGGTTGCTGTGCCTGCCTGTTGGTTTCCTAGAGAATTGGGATCAGTGTGTGATAAATGCACAGAGGGGAGAGTTCTGCTGCAGTATGCCTCCAACTCGTCCTCCCCACGACCGTGTGACCCGTCCGGACACTGGTCCCCGCGAGAGGCCGAAGGTAGAGTATGAACGTTTCCTTCACCGGTCACTGACTTCAGCTTTTCAATCCACCGGACAAAACTGTCGGGACGGCCCGTTATCGCCCACATCTTTCATCCGCGATTCTTGTTGAGCTTTGTTTGAGGTTTGCTTTTCCGAGTCGGTACCAAAAATGTTTGGTCACTGACTCAGTCCCGGAACATGTGAATGACTCACTGGTTTTCACGACGCTTGGGCCGTGGGACAACATGAAGAGATCAGAGGGGTCGCTTCCCGGTGGATGGAGCCGTGTGGTACCAAAACTCCCAGGCCCAGCCCAGAGGTCACCGGCTCACATCCATGCTCTAATTTCCCATTTTTAGACGCAGTTTACGACTGCTGAATGCCCCTTAAGGTTCCTCGACATAAGAGCATTGACACAGGGACAATAAAAGTGTGGTCTTGGAGCTGTATGAAAGTAGGTGTTGTCCCATCTCTTCAAAATGAAATCATAGGAGCAGTTTGGAAGCGTTTACCTTTAATATTCTGTTCCTGGATTTTTCCACTATCCGTCTTTTGTGCAAGGTTGGTTCCCTCGGAGGGAAAAAAAAAGAGAAATCTGATAATGAAGTGTAACACCTCCATCATCTTCTTCACGCTTAGATTGAAAAAAAATAAAAATGTCTGAATGCAACGCGAGGTGACACTGATTCCCAGGCTGCACGCCGTCTGTTGCCTTTACAGAGTGCGTCTCGGTGTCTGCAAAGTGTCTCCCTGTTTGTGTGTGTCAGGGCGAAGAGGGGGGGGGGTGGAGGGTTTGATGTCTGCCTTCCTCAGCGAGGAAGTGTGTAACAGTGTGTGACAGTGAGTCATCGATAGCGAGAGCCGGAGCCAGACACTTCTTAGAAAGCAGAGCGTGCATGCCCGGACATATCCCGCTCTGTTTATCCCTTCCGCTCTCCGGACTGCCTGAGAATCCATGTGATTGTCCGGAGCCGGAGACTTATGGCTGGACAGTGGTCGGCCACCAGCATCCATCCTCAGGTTACGCCGCGCCTTATTATCTTACAGCCGAGCTCTGGAGGTTAAGCTCTGAACGTCCCGGTTTGAAGAGTATTTGAGCTGTAGATCATGAAAATCATGAAAATCATTGTTTTCTTACGTGAGGCCCTTTATTGAAATACCAGCTGTAGCTCAGGTTGTCGAAACAAGTCGATTTCTTAACCAAGTTTGGCGGTTCGATCCCCAATACTGACCGTCGACATCCTGAAGTCAGGGAAGGCAGAGGATGTGAAGTGTGTCGATGACTGATCGTGTAAAACCAGTTTGACGCTGTAAAATCCAAGTTCAGTCACCATTATATTACACGATAAGTAGCTCGTTGTCAGAGGGCCTGTTACCAATAAAATCAATCACTGGAATAATGAGAGAAGATAATGATAAATAATTAAAAGTGGGACAGAAGAAAGCTGTCGAGAATCAAATAAAGCTCACTGAATCAGAATCAGGATCCCACCATAGTACAGTGGTGAGAAGTGAGAAGATCCCAGGTTGGAGCCTTTTCTGCCATGAGTTTGCACATTCTTCCTGTGTTTACATCGACTTTACCTTTACATTTGGAGCTTTGTTGTCGATTTCAATGCCCTCGCGCGCGCATCTCCCAGAGCCAATCACGGACACATTTTTCTGCGTCCGCATCCGCGTTTAGATTGAGTGACGCGGGCGGACGACACCCCGTCCCCGCTCTCCTCTGAAACCTCCGTCCACGTTGGCGCCGGTGCCAGAGCGGGAGCGGGGCCCATCATAACAGCTGACATTACCAAATATTTTCAGTGGCCACAGCTCCCTTCCCCTCGCGAAAACTTAATAAAAAGCGGACGCCAAAAGCCGGCGCTACATGAGCCGAGCGAAGCCAAGCTCTTGGAGTACCTTAGTTCATTCTCTTCCAGCCCCCCCTCCGCCACCACAGTCCCCCTCTTTTTCTTTAATTCACCTCCACAATGGCCACACACACACACACACACACACACACACACACACACACACACACACACACACGCACACACACACTTACAGTACAATAATAAATGTGTTGAGATAATGTGGCTTGGAAACCATATTCAGTCCTCACTTGATTAAACACTGGAATTTTTGCATGGTGCCCAGAAATGAGGTTAGCAAATGGCTTCGCTGGTTGCCAGCTTGGAAATGCACAAAAGGAAATCGAGGGAGAACATAGTGTCTGCCGCTCGCTGGCTTCTCAAAGTGCTTGATGAATGTTGGTGTACGTCACTTGGGATAATGCGAGTTAGCTGTGTGTGGACTCCAAATATGGCTGGAGTGTGACTGTTAGGGGTTGTAATGACTGCACCGAAGTGAGAAACCCTGCACTGGGGCCCCCGCGCGCACAAGGTACGCACCTCAGCTCTGCCTTTTTCCCCCCTCCTCGGGATCGACTCCCGGCTTTAACCTCGACCTTGATCTGGCGAGAGGGGATGGCTGGTGCATGATCGTCTGCTGGCTTTAGGTGGTGAAAAAATGCTGTAGTCTTAGGAAGGGTCGACTTACCTGTTTGGCAGAGTGCTGCAACTTAATGGCTTTTCTTCATTTGTTCTTCCAAGAATGGGGGGGCTGGTGGAAATGCTAGTTTACACCGAGAGAAGGCACAACCTGTATCAGTCCGACACAGGATACATCTAACCCATGTACATATTCGCATTTATCGGCAATTTCGAGGCAATAATTGAGATTATATGCTTGTTTTTTGAACTGAGATAGCCATGCATGCATTAGGAGAACATGCAAGCAGCATGACAGAGAGAAGCTCAAGCCCAGGATGCACCAAAGTGCAACATGTATTTGTAATTTGCTCAACATAGAGCTGCAATGTATTAAAACCGAAGCCTCCCTATTATTTTCTGCATAAATACATCGTCTTTACTGTCGTTTCATCCAACAGGCCCTCCGGATGTGGAGCAGGCCTGCGAGCCGAGCGTGCGCACCTGGAGCCCCCACGCAGGCAACGAGCAGGGCTTCGTGGGCTTGTCGGAGTGCCCCCTCCAGGGCTGCATGCTCCAGCTGGAGTTCCCCCACCCGCTGGTGCCCGACTCCCTGACCGTGTGGGTCACCTTCTTCAGCCCCGAGGAGACGGCGCTGCCGGCCATCCACAACGTGCTGCTGCTGACCGTCCGGGGCGACAACATCTCGCTGGGGCCCAGCAACGTCTTCTGCGACACGCCGCTCACGCTCAAGCTGGACGTGGAGGAGGAGGTGTACGGCGTGCAGTTCTACACCATGGAGCAGAACCTGGAGATCGACGCCACGCTGCTGGCGTCCAAGCCCGACTGCGCGCTGTGCAGCCACTGCCAGCCGCTGCGCCACCGCCTCCTGCGCCACCCGGCCTTCACCCACGCACCGCACGGCCTGATGCTCAACCAGCCCACGCGCCGCTACACAGACAGGTGAGCGTGGAGACCATCGAGCGAGTGCACGGACTCGCGACGTCGGTTGTCGTCGGCGATGTCAGCATTGTTGCTTGAAACTCGGTACTACCCCCCCTCCCCCCCTCTCTCCCTCTGACATTCCTTGAACAGAGAAATGCTGAATATTTGGTCTCGGTTGGGAGAAGACTGACCATTCTTTCTTGCAAAGGGTAGAACCATATTTCACGCTGGAACAATTGCTGTTTTTTTTCATTTTTTATTAGAAGCTGAGATTTGCTGAGTGGCTGCCATTGAGCTTCCTGCTTCAGCGTGATGTAATTATGGGGTTTCAGACATGTCTGCGAAAAAACTGTTTATTTATTCGTGGAAACTCTCCAAAAAAATATGTTCTCGTAATACCAGATATCCTCTTTAATGCCCCCAGGACTGCCAGCGAGCCGCCGCTGCTTCTGCAGTTTCAAATCAGTTGTCCAACATTTGTTTCCTAAGTCACAGGTCAGTTGTTGCCCACATTTGTACCCCCCCCCCAACATGTTCCATGGAGCAAGGGCAAATAGACGGCTTGTTGAGGGTATTATCTACATACTGTGGTGAGAATTTAGTGCTTTGCTTTCATGGAATGTGCTGACTGGATGAAAGGGCGCCGCTGTACACATGGCACCGCTGCGTGTTATGCCATCTCACTATCGTGCTGTCAGCGTGGTTCACATGAGAAGGAAAAGTGCTTCGATAAGAGGTAAAAAGGGTGCGCGGCGCGTTGTCGTGCGAAGCGACGGAGCAACGCGGCCCCCGCCAAGTGTGTGTGTGTGTGTCCCCCGCCTTCTCCACTTCCCCGCTGAAAGGCAATGTCTGCGGAGGGGGCTTCCTGCCGTCGGAATGTATTTATGTGGAAGGTTTTTTTTTTTCTCGCACACTTCAGTGATTATTGATGTACTGTAGGTAGTTTTACGGCTGTGGGATATTTCACTAGCTGCGGTCGCATTCCAGTGGTGGTGGTCATTGGCGAATGTCTATTTTCTGTTGTGAGAGCGTGTGGGATCCTCGAGAAAGGGGAACAATGCACTTCTTCTTGTGTTGCCGTGTTGGTCCTTCCCATTGATCAGAATGCGCATGTGACGTTCTTGCTGCTGTCGCTCGTCACAAGCGAAGTGTCCTCTGGGGCTTTGGTTCTCAACCTGGGGCTTGGGACCCCACCGAGGGGGCATGCTAGGTGGCTAAGTGGCAGTGTGATGTACTTTATAGCATTTTCAATCCTCTGAAACATCTTTGCCATTTCAACGAAAGGCAAACACGTCGGTTTCACCTGTGAGTGTCGTCATGTAAACCAGGCTGAAGATGCTTTTTCTCATCTCTCTTTTACTTTGAAGGGCCCCCTGCTTTTCTGTTTTGGCGAGAGTGTGTTTTCCCACAAGTGTTTGGCTTCTCTCTACTGTTTTAACCAATCAAAGATCAAAGAGGTGGTTCACGGCCTTTCATAGAGGCAATTTGATGGGCTCCGGGTTAGAAAGGTCGGGAGCTACTGCCCCTCGGTATGTTTCCATATCGTGTTACCAGTCAAGCCACCAGATAAGTGAAACACAGCTTTCCCTCGGCGCTGGCGCTTTGTCACTCCTCTCTGAAACAGGGGAAAGTGATTCATGTCAGACATTTGTCAGGGGAAGTAGCGTCTCTCGCTGTGGCCGTCGTAATGCCCTGTCACACTCGTGGTCTCACAACAAACATGCCCTTTGACACCGCGATGGGTTCACTCAGATGTTTTGGCACGCCACAAATCTAATGCGTGGTGCCTCGTTTGATCACCGGGGCCCAGCTGCGGAAAAGCTTCTGTTGGCCACACAGACAGTGGCAACTCTCGCATGTTTCCACCGGGGCTGGAGGTGGAGGGGG